>VZTD01004011.1:753342-951866 GCA_013397725.1 Rhagologus leucostigma | reverse complement strand
GGGGGGGAGGGAGTTCTCCAGAATGGTGCTAAACTGATCTGTGCTGATCTCAATCAAGCCTCTGTCCAGCAGTAAATCAAATCCTGTGACACAAGTAATCAAAATAGAAATCTGGTGCCTTTGTGAGCTGAAGACTGTTCCTTTCTTTAGATGGCAGACTGGTAAAATGATGCCTCACATAAACTGAGGTGGAAATAGTTTTAGTAAGGCCTACTGTATCAAACAGATTTTCTGTTCATAGTGAGAACATTGAAAGTACCACTGGAATTGATTTTGTTGTCAGGTTCTGATAGAAGGAATGTCATGTCTCTCATGCATCTTCTGAGACAACAAAGAGCCTCTGTTTTAGAAGAAATAAAGAAACTGAAAAAAGTTCACTGGGGTCCAGTTCGTGCTTTCTGTATTTATACTGGAAGTTTGAGCATTGGTTAATAGGTTTTTAAAATCTGAATAAATTAAACAGCCTCTTCTCCTCCTAGGGGATGTTTCATCTCCTTCAGGAGACTTCCTTGCTACCTTGCTTCCCAAAATTCCACTCTCTATTCCCTACCAGATAACCAAGGTGAAGTTTTAAATAGGGGAAGCGTGGGGCCAGCTACGTAGCCTCGTATGGGAGAGCTGCTCCCCTTTTTCCCCTTTCCTGTCATATGATCAGATGCAGAGAGGCCACATGCCAAAAATGCCACCATCCCACATCATGTGAGGGGCACATATGCAGTGGCATAATGGGGAATAACATTCAGTCATGTGCTCATCTCCCTCCTTGTCGCTTGATGGAAGGAAGGGCTGTGGGGACTTTGGAAAAGATGATAGCAAAGAAAAAACTAACAGAAAAATCAATCCAGCCTGCAGAACACTCCCTTTCCAGCCACCTCCAAAAACAGTTTCAAGTGACACTTCTTTCCACTAATGGGCAGCTGGGAGGCTATCCTAGCAGAGAATGCCTTGGCCGTGTCTTCTGTCTTCATCATCATATGGCTGAGCTATACCAAGGTCACAGACTTCATGAAGAAGCTTTTAACCCATAGGAAATTCGGGTTACATATAGAGGGGAACAGGCTTATCATTTCATCCATACAGGTTGGTGAGCCATGATGTCCGATTCCCCCTGTGCTCTGGGTATGTACTCCAAAGATGTGCAAAATGTGAATCAGGATATAGGAAATTAGGATAAATATCTTCTTTACCATCAGCTCCTCCACATACCCACCATGTTTTTTGACACACTCCTCTCTAATATAAACATGTAGCAGAATATTCTTCTTACATTTTAAAATAATAAAAAAACTACAATAAAAGGGTTTCTCCCTTTGAAGTAACCATTTGTCTTCCAGCAGCAACTTCTTCCACTCCTGTCTCCACTGTTCAGGGTCACTTCCTTCACCCAAGAATCCTCTGAGCCATCTCTAGTACTGTCTATGGTATGCCTCCTTGGATCCCCATCCCTTCTGTGTAAGAAAAGATTGTATCTTCATTTACTTTTTTGGGGGCAATTACAGATCCTATCTGAACAAGATGCAAGGAGCTGCATACACAGTGAGCAGTAGGGCTGATGCTAATAAAGGGGAGAGCACATACAGCTTGTATCAGTTAAGATCCTTCTGCCTCCACTCTTTGTCTCCATCATAATTTCATTTAGAAGGGGATTATTTTGTGTTCTTCGTATGACATTTAGGTGAGAGAGATCTTCATCCCATCTGAGGTCACCCACTCTGAGGTCATAAGCACAATGACGATAGTGATATATATTGAATGAAATCTATTGTGCCATTCCTGTTACTTTGCATGTTCCTAGACAAGCAATGGGAGATGTTTGGGAGCCGCTGTTTTAGTAGAAGATGATGCAAGGATGCTTGTTCCTTCAAGGTTTTGTTATCTACACCATTTACCACTTCAGTTCAGTACATTTCTGAATTCCATTTCCCCGTCAGACCATTGCTTCTTTGAACTCACAAATGTCTGTCCTGTCAGTCAAGTTCCCTGTGAGTTACCTTCCTCTTCATGTCATGGTGCTTCCCTTCTAACCAAAAATTGATCATAGGTGCAGGCTGACAGCTGCAACCCAGCCACTGAGCTACACTCAGAGCTGTGACAGAAGGGCATCAGCCAAGGAACTCCCCAGACAGCATTTGCTTTAGTGGGAAGAATTCTGTGTATCACGGGTTGGTGTTCCACAGGACGAACCACATCAGTTCAACAAAACAACATCATCAGTTTCAGGAGTTTAGCTTGGGCAAGATATTAAGATATTCACTATTTTTGAATCACTTTTTTTTAAGGAGAAATTTTGGTTGTTTATTTTTTTTAAGAGAACATCCAAAGGAGAGCCACAAAGATGATGGAGGGCCTTGAGGGGAAGCCTT
Organism: Rhagologus leucostigma; assembly: GCA_013397725.1. Classification (NCBI taxonomy): domain Eukaryota; kingdom Metazoa; phylum Chordata; class Aves; order Passeriformes; genus Rhagologus; species Rhagologus leucostigma. Next base: position 949,503 of record VZTD01004011.1, on the reverse strand, counting down.
GTGAGGAGGGGCTGAGCTCACTTGGTCTGTTCAGCCTGAAGAAGAGGAGACTGAGGCGAGACCTCATTGCAGTCTGCAACTTCCTTGTGAGGGGAAAAGGAGGGGCGGACACTGATTTCATCTGTGTGACGACCGGTGATAGAACCTGAGGGAATGGCCTGAAGTTGTGTCAGGGAAGGTTTAGGCTTGATATTAGGAAAAGGTTTTTCACCTAGAGGGTGGTTGGGCACTGGAATAGGCTCCCCAGGTAGTGTGATCATAGAACCAAGCCTGATAGAATTCAAGAAACATTTGGACAACACTATAAGGCACAGGATGTGATTCTTGGGGTGTCCTGTGCAGGCCCAGGAGCTGGACTCAATGATCCTTGTGGGTCTCTTCCAACTCAGGATATTCTGTGATCCTGTGGTTTGTGTTTTGATTTGGGAACAGAAATGAATGTTGAAATACTAGAATCTCTCAGAATGTCATGCAACGTAGATAAATTGTGTTCTCTTACAGTTCCTTCTGATGGGAACTGTTCACTAGTAACCAACTGAGAAGCTCTGCTGGATTTTTCTGAAGTGGGACAACAGACATTATGTCTGTTCCTATCACCCATCACAAAGTGGCTTTGAAGCTTTTGGGCCAAGCTGAAATGCCATTGTGTGAACTGCAGCATCTAAGCACAGAGGTATTTCCTATCCTTGCACTTCTGCTGAAAGAGGTGATGCCTCTAGAAAACGACGAAAGCAGAAATGCCAGGGAAAAGTGGTATCTTTGGTCATCTCAGTACATGAAGTTCTTGCGCTTGCTCTACTGCTGGACTTGCATTGCAGGAGAGACATATGATCCTCTCACATGAGAGCTATTGCCAAAATATGTCTGTGGTTGGCCTTTGGTTTTGCAACACAGATTTCTTAGCCCTCTCCTCACCTGGCAGTGTGTGCCGTTTTGTTCCCCAACATCTGGCAGAACTCTGTGATATACTTTGTGTAATGTAAGTGTGATTGAACACTAATAAAAGAGGAATTTAGGTTTCTGTTTGTGTGGGCATTCCAGTATTTAACTTTTAATTTCTGCACAAATGTTTGGAATGAGCTGAAATACTTCCAATATGAAAACAAAATATACCTGAAAAATTTTAATTAATTCACTGACAATAAGAATATCCTTTTTAAATTTACAAGCTGTCATGACATGCTGAAGTGGCACTATTAATGATAATTACCTCCATATAAAATTAACTGAACATTCAGAGTTTATATGAGTGCTGAATCACTTTTCTATAGGCCACCTTGTGAACCACATTTCTTTTCCTTAGCTGATCATTCTTCTCAACATATTTTACTGTGATTTTTTATGAAGAAAGTAGAAAAATGCCTTGATTTGAATACTAGCATATCAGCTGATCAGTCAAAATGACCAAAACCAAATATGAGATCATATGTTCCAAAAAGCTCTATATTTTATCATTTGATTCCATTATATTTTTAAGATTTGTATTTTTTAAAAGTATTTATAAAGATAACTTTCGGGGAAAAAAAAAAACGAACTAAAACAGGCTACTTCAATCTCACAAGCCATTTGCTATTAATATTTTCAAACTTTAGCTCAGACCTGTGAGAGCTAATGTCAAGTGTATTGAGAGATCTTAAAGACAGAACAGCAAAGCAATGTTTCTTTCCTACTGGGACCTTTAGCCACAAGCAGATTGAGCCCGAAGTAGTGTCAGTGAGCTGATCTTTGAGCTGGGATTGAAACTTCAGGCTTCTGGCTTTAAGTCCACCATTTGAACATTATTGAAATAATGAATACAAACAACTAAACCAAAATTAGTGTTGTTCCTGCACCAGTCATCCCAGATAATACTTGCAATTATTAAAAAAAAGACAGAATTTTAATTTTATGAAGATCTTCTGCATTATGAATTTCAGTCCTTGATATAATCAGCATCTAAAGACAGCACCAGAAAAATTCCCTCTCTGTCTCAATGTCTGACCAGAGTAAATTCTTGAAACACCATCTTTTGTGAATTGCATGAGGCTGAGATTCCCAAAGAAACAATTGTGTCCAGCACGTAAAGGCCTGTGCGCCAGAGAACATGTCTTTGAACAAAGCAAGGTACCTGCAGATACTGAGATATGGAGATCTCTCTCGTGAGTGTTTCCCACCAAGGTGGGAAGATAATCTAGATGCCGTTTCACCTGGAAATGCCACCAGCACTTGAACAGCACATGTTTCTCAGAAAAGGACATTAATATTCTGAAGAACTCCACGAATGGAAGAGAACAGCACATTACTATAAACTTTACTGAATAGCATGAGTATTTAAACCTCTATTTTTTCTGCAGTGAAACTGTTATTATCTGAACTCTCCGTCTTGATTCCAAATATCTGGATTTTATCAAACTCACTCATTTTTGAGAAATTACAAAATAACGAAATCCATTTAGAAAGAGACAAGGAATAAAATCCTTCAGGAAAGTTATAGTTCCCTTTAAAAACCTGGAATGAGGCACCGATCTCCAGTGCCAGACTGCAACAATGGCAAAGGAAAAAGTCATCAAGGAAAATGCTGACTTCATATCACACCTGATGGTAACAAACCCAGCTGCAGTTTCAAGCAGGGGAACAGTACTTCTCCCTCATCACCTTAAAGTCTGATGTGTTTTAAAGTTCCTGCTAAATTTGACAGTTTAAAGGGACATTTAATGGAATCGCTCCTTGTACCTTGTGCTATGCTTTAGCTCTGGAAGGAAAAACTTGCCAGTTTTGCTGAAGTCCTGCCAGGAGTGCGGCAATGTGCGCTATGCGTGATCATCCATTTGGGACAGGAGCAAGATGGTCACTTGCACAGACCTTTTATAGCCATCTGAAGATCGAATGACCTGCTGTGGTTCTAATCAGGGCTCAGCTCGGCAGGAACTGCCAAAAGGAAAAGGCCAAAGGAGAGAGAGAATTTAAAGCTCACATCATAACAGCAATCAAGCGGGGCCATAGCTACAGGCAAACCACAGAAATGAGCAGGGTAAAAGAATTATCCAACTATCACAGGCACATTAACGCTGGTCGCATTCCAAAGCACTCATTACAGCACTCCAGTGTGGCTCTCCGTACAGCTGGTCAAATAATGCTCATCAAATAAACGATTTGACAAATTTTGCAGAGTTTCAAAAATAAATTATCCAAAAAAGTGTGCTTTTTAAATTATTCCCACAGCTGTAGTCTTGCAAGTCTAGAAATATGTTGAAACTCTCCTCTTACCCTCAGCTTGCTCACGCTCTACATTTTCTTAATTCATGCTCCCCAGTTGCACCTTCTGAGCAACCCTGTTAAAGTCAAATCTCTGGGTGCACATTGCAGCCTTCCTAAGCAACTCAAAAGAGAAGTACAGCATACCTTCTCCAGTTCTCCTGTTACCCCTAAGTTTTAATATTAAATCAGCACGTCAGTACACATGACAAAGCCCAGAACCACGCAGGTTTTTCCCAGACAGCTTAGGCATCCAGTTGTACTTCACCAGCGCTCCACTGAAGTTAATGGCACCATGTTGGTTTACACTGCATGAGGATCTGCTCTATCATCACAGTGATTCAGGTCAATGCACATTTTAGAAAGGGTCCTGCTTAGGTTCTTGCCTGGGCATGGTTCTCTGTTCTCTGGTACACTGGGATTTGTCAGTAAGTACAATTCTGCAAATTTATATTTTCCCATGATAATCTCATTTGAGAAAAAAACCAAAAACCAGAGCATATGTTTATTGACTGTAATGGCTTTTTAAAAAAATCTTATTACTGGAGCCAGGAAAATGGCTTTTTATACATAACAATGCATACTGAGTGCTTGTCCCAAACAAGTATAAAAGAACAGGTTCAGCAAATTTTTTCTAGTTTTTCTGAGTGGCTACGAATGATAACCATATTCATTCAGCCAAGGTGGTGCAGTCAGCCCTGAATGCTAGACCCAGTTCTTGATTCAGTTCTCCACAGCTCTTGTTTGAAGGCCCTTCAGGTGAGAAACATGTAGGCCAAAGTCTTTCCTTTTTTTCACTACCATTAGAAACACAGACACAATAGCAGAGAGTTTATCCTGTATAGACAGAAAGAATTTATTTTCCTAGTCCTGCTGAACCAACTCATTCACTAGTATAAGCATACATTTAATTAACAAAAATAAGTCAGTGTATAAACCATTCAAAACTATTCCAAACTATGCAGATAAAATTATTACTTTTTAAAAGTTTGTTGGCAGATTCAAAGACCATTTGCAAGAGGTCCCAGACACCTGAGAGATCAGGTCCTGCTCTTGCTTCCAGCCAAAGCTCCCTCCTCCTGAACAGTGAGATTATTGGTCGATAGAGGGAGGCTTCTGACCATGGGAAGCATGAGCCTGGTCAGGACCGAGGTCAGGCTGCAGAATTTTGCGGCCTGGTGAAAAATAAGTGAATGTTCAGTCTTGCCACTTTTAGAAACAAGTGCAATACCTATCTGTTTGGAAAGGCTTGTTTTTTGTTGGGTTTTTTGGGAAGTTTTGTTGTTGTCGTTGTTGTTTTGGTTTTTTGGTTTTTTTGTGGTTGTTGTTGTTTTTAAGTAATAATACTTTTTGTGATGCATTCATTTAGAAAATGAAGCTGAACTTGGCAGATCCCCATAGGAAGGGAAGAGCATAAATGTTTTTTATCACTTACTCACTACAGTCATGATAATGAGGGATGTACAAGCATCATGGTTATTAGCAGAACTATATTATATAATATCTTATTCAGGTTCACAAGGAAATTACCACTTCACTGCTGTCCACTAAAAAATGTGTATCCAATATATGCATAACACAGGAATACAGTCCCTCAGAATTTCTCATTTCTTTTTGACTATTTCTTTTTCCAAACTTGACAAAATTACTGCGGCTAAGAGATGAAAATGGAGAGATGTGCGCTATTTCTTTAAATCCAGAGCAGAGCAAGGTCATACGCAACAATAAGCCTAGAGAGTAACTTTGGAGATAGACCGATTTTCCTTAATCTAATAAAGTTGAGACGCAGCAGGAGGGTGCTTGTACTGATCCATATCATTCTGGTAGTTCAAACCCTTCACAAATACTCTATCAAAATGGGTGTTAAGCAATGTTGCAGTCTCACTTGGAAATTAAGTAGTAGATTTTTCTTACGATCAGGACAGGAAGAATAGTGTGTGCCAAAGGAGGCTGTGTTGGTGATTTTAGGCACATGACCAATTTATATTTGTTAGGATCTGGACAAAGATGTGCCAGCTTGCTCCATAAAAGCTCCAAGCAGTCGAACAAGTTCAGTAAAGTCAGTGGAAAATTCAGCATAAGGAAAAATGTCTAGTAACAGAAACAAGTATAAAAGAAAATGTGTATCTAAAATGGAACCATGATGTCAAAAGCAGAAGTAAAAAAAATAAAGCATTTTGACCTTTCTAATTCTGTATGTATTGCAAGACTTCTTAAAAATCTTACACATTTTACCTTTCTCTCTCTTTCCTCAGTTGTGTATTTTTTCACCTTTATAAGAATGGATTCCAAAAGCACTTTTATTACCCAAGAAGGAGCTTTCAATTGTGTCAGAATATGCAGTCTTTAAAATATAGGAGAGTGAGAGGAAAGGAAAAAAAAAAAGGTCTAGGAGTGAGAGAGGCCAGAAAGCACCAGACTGTTATTTTCCAGATGCAGGATAACCATCTCTTTCGATTTTTATAGGCCAGTCCTGAAACACAAAGGACATGCTTCCATCCTACAGGATTGCAGATTGGGACTGTTAGACTTGCAGATCCAAAGGCTGCAGCCCTTTTGGGAGGCTCTCTCATGTTGCTGTCCCCATACACGAAACAGTTGTACATGGGGTAATTAAGTCTGGGCTCAAGTGTAGCTGTCATGAAACCTCAGGAGTCTTCCAAGAAGCTGAGGGATGAGGGAGAGACTGATCTGTGGCCTCGATGCAGCAACCTGCAGTGTTCCTGGTGCTTCTCAGCTAAGTGCTAAGTCACTGCAGGCACAACAGCTGCTGCTGCAGCTTCATGGGTGAGGAAAGCTGGGAAAAGCTTTCCTTTCCTAAGTCACCTACACAAGTCCTAAGGAAAACTCTGAGAACAGGGCTGAAAACACACTTATTTGGGGCAACAAAGGAGTCAATAGGAAAACATGTCAAAAAACATGTCAAAGATAAATGAAGCAGAGTAGGTGTAAGCACAGATGCTAGAGAGGTTGTTAGGGAAGAAGACGCCACCAAGATCCTAAAAGGGCTGAGAGAGAAGTGAGGAAGAAGTGAAATAAAGAAACTTAGAGACCTATGAGAAGGCAGCGTGTCACAGAAAATGTGCTGTAAGAGCATCTGAGTGAGCGAATTAAGGCTACTGGACCAGCACTGAAGAGGATGAAAGCAAAAATAAGTCTAAGTTCAAAACATCACTAGTACGACCAGTGATGTCATTCAACGTAAAGACTGGGCATTGATGAAAGAAAAAGAGGTGGACAGATGAAATATTCAGAGAAAGAAATTAGAGAGACTAGAGACATAACAAGAAGATTCATCAACAACAATCATTCAGGATCCTCAGTGCAGCAGCTGAGTCAGTCATGTCATCAGGGGAAGAGTTTGGTCTCAGTGGCAGGGAGCAGGACCATAAAAAGATCACAAGGTCTAAATGAGCATTTCAACGATCAAGCAGGGATTTGAGAGGAAGCAAATAGAGAGAAGAGGGAAGAGACATAAAGCTGGACAGACTAAGTCAAGGAGAAGGAGAAGCTGTAGGGAGAGCTCGGTATTTAGAATCTGCCTATTTTTTCCTTGAAGTGATGGGGCAGTTTGTTTTGGAGAGGTTTATCCCGCATGGAGGGCAAAGGGGCTGTAGACGATCTGTCTCATGCAAGTCACAATTGAGCCATCGGCGTCAGGTGGCACAGGAAGAGTTAACTTCAAGTCCCACCAAGTGGCTGTACAGCTGCTGAAATGCATCTGTCAACAGAACTATTACTGTCATCAGATCAGCACAATGTCCTTGACCCTGGAGGTCAACTGCGAGGCATTAGCTGCTACACAGACAGAGCTGTCATGCTCCTGTGGGAACCGAAAGGTTACAAGACCAATTGGATCAGTCCCAGAAGCAAAACGGTCCCTCCTTATCCAATAGTGACTTAGAGGCGCAGGTGGAGCAGTGAGATAGAGTTCCTCCAGCACCTTTTCCCTTTGGAAACCTAGATTTAAACACGCCCTTTCAAACAGGCGAGGAAAGTGACTCCGCTTATTGCGCTTCATAGTCCCCGTTTATGCACATCACTAAACCATTGTGTAGTTTGCTGGGTGTAAAGCCTGCACTAGACATTGAATGGCTGAAGGCCGGACGGGGGTGGGAAGTAGATTTGCCCAGGGGGAATGCCCCCTGGGAATGCCCAGGGGGAGTGGCAAGGCTTGGGGTAAGTAAGTAGCAGGGAACAGAGGTTTTAGGACTGCAAGAGTGAAGAGCTGCAGGACACGACTAAGATGTCTGTGCTTTCAACCATAAGGAGATGACACAAGGGTTAAAACCTCTTTTTTAAGTAACTTGTGGCATTCGCATTGACTTCAGAAATGGTTTTTTTTATTATTTTGTTTACAGTAAAATCTACTGTAGACTACTATAAAGCTACTGTAAAATTTTACTGAGTTAAATCTTTGTTTAAGTTCTCAGCTGTAATAGAGGCAGACAGCTCTTAATGTCACATTTCTCTGAAGGGATGTGAAGTCTTAAAGCTAAGATTTCATTAGTGAACAATTTCATTAAATCTCCTCTGCTGATATATATAGACACATAATCCAGTGCTGTTCAATTTTCAAGCCTAGCAATTTCAAACCAGCTTAACTGAAATATTATCTAAATTGCATTTTTAAACAGGTGATTGGCAGTGAAATGGCAGCATTTCCCTCAACAGTAGAATACGGCAGCACGTAAAGGAGATGAGAGCAATGGGAAAGCAGAGGAAGCAGGGGAAAAAGACAGAAAAGGTCGAAGGGAAAGGGAAAATAATCAGCTTACTTTTTTTTTAGTAAAGTGATTGTAAACTGTTAATCTCACAGTACGTTTCTCAGCTTGTGGAGGTGCCTCCCCTCATGCTCTTCCAGCTTACCTCCCCACAAGTGGTTTTTTTGTTTTCAGACAACCCACATTAGCAAGACATGTTTGTGTTACTTAAACCAGGCACAGCCTCCCACTATGTGCCAAGCAAGGAGAGGACTCTACCCTTTTGTTCATCTCCAGGTTCTGTAAATCCTGCAGCATTCATGAAGTCAGCTCAGCCCTCACAGCAGGTGGAAGTTCCCGGCCCCGCAGCAGCTGTGCACAGACTTGATCTTCAGGTTTTCACACACAGTCCTCAACCTCCCTTGCCCAAGCCTTCTTTCCCTGTTTTTTTTGTTGTTTTTTTTTTTAATGCAGAAAGCAGTAACCCTTTGGCCCAGCTAGCCCCCCGCTATCAGATTCCAGCAGAGGAATTCTGGGCACGAAGCTTCACAGAGCAAACAGGTCTCCTGCCTTCTCTAAATGTCTCCCCTGCCCTCTCTCCCTCCCTCTCTGTTGCTGGGAATGCACTCTTACCCAGTGCAGCAGGGACGATATTTTTGAATTGTGTTTATTTGTTGGCACCCTGGTGTGAAAGCGTTTCCCATCAACTGCATATTAATCTTGTCAGCAGTTTGTGAACATTTTCCTCTCTGCCCTAAGTAGTCCATGACTTTTGGGTCTCTTACTCTCTTCCGTCCTCACTTCTCATTGTAATGAAAGAGAAATTAATCTTCCTGGTTTTTGTTAAAGTGACTTCAACCATGTCAAAATGGTAAGACAAGGATTGCTTTAGACTTAGGAAGAGTGAAGTCAGGAAAATTGTAAATTGGCTTTTAGAAAAACACAGATGGGGATACAGGTACCTAGTCATCACATGTTCAGATGATCTTTAAAAGTCCTCAGTCATTTGTCCCTGTACTCGTTGGAACCTATGCTAGGTTTTCCCTATCTTGAAAACCCCAGAGACATTGCAAACACACAAAACTGTATAACCTGAAATTTTTGAGCCCATTATCTATATTCATGGATACAGCCTTTTATTCACTATATCAATCAGTACATCAATACTTCTGTTATTTGATTACCCAAACATGCCTGGGCATTGTTTGCAATCCCAGATTCATGATCCCTATTTCTTGGGTACATTGTGATTTTTATTTCAGGGTTGTCTTGGAGAACTGAATTGAGTGTAGTTGCACTGAACAGTATTCCTCAGGAAAAGGCACTACTAAAATCTCTCTGAATGAGGATATGATGTGCGGAATGCATGGGGACATTGCATAGTGGGAATTATAAAAGAGGTAACTGAGAGCACCCATCACACAGGGAATGCACATATCCATCCCCTCCACCCCCATTAGAGAGGAAGGTGGTCTCCCCACCCCATTGGAAGAGTGGAACTAGCAGAAACCCTGTACCTTTTTTGCTAGTGAAGATTCAGATGTCCAGCTGGGTCCTGGATCCACAACCAGAACATCCAGCTATATCTAGGATGGATAGTGCCAGCTTGCAATAAGCTCTAGCTGATTAAAAGTGGAACTGCTTGCTTCTACAGCACCCCAGGCTATATTTACCATCTTATTTTCCCGGGACCCTTGCTAAATAACCCAACCAAATGCAGAGCTTCAGGCAATACCTTCTAGTTCCTCTGTAGTAAGAGACCCAGGTATTTGGAAAACTTCAGCACATAGCAGTCTCATCCTTCCAGATCTAAAACACAGATGGGCATAATTCAGAGAAGCCTCTGAACTATGCCCATCTGTGAGCTAACTAAATGTCTTCTGTAGCTGTTTGGCATTCATATGATGGTAGTAACTCTCAGCCTTTCCACCTGCATTAGGGTGTGATTTTTGCAGGGACTTAGCCACTGAGCCATTACAATTCATGCTTTCATTACTTCGCCAGCAGATCACTGTTATGTACCAGGGAGGGGCTTATACTTGAAGTAAATTCCATAAAGATGGGAGTGGGAAGTACTATTGCCTTGCCTTCTAAAGGAGCATCTTCCTGAGATGTCCCTGGGATTTGTACCACATACCTATCAGGCTTCAACTTTCTCCATTTGACCCAAAATAGCTGGAACCAATATGCATAAAACACCCCCTCTTCCCAGGATCCTGTCCCCACTGAATCTAGGGCCGGCTGACAAATCCAGACCCAGAATCTCCATATCATATCATATCAATCTTTTCTTCTTTGTGGTGTCCAAAATTCCCCAGATCTGTCAGCCTTTTTGGTACACTGTATAAATTGTTTATATGATCAGTGTTTCAGGAAAAGGATCAGCTATAGAATAGAGGGCAAAGAATGAGCTTTTATTTGTGTGAAGGAAAGTGGACAGTGGTTTGAATTTATCGTGTTGGGCTATCTGAGTAAGAATACTTTGTGATGCTGGCTGACAGATGTTTCGTAAGAATTTGATATTGCTAAGTACCTTATCAATGTTGTATTCACATTTCTCTTGTTGTTACAAAGCATTTCACAGTAGGCAAACAGATTATCATCCCAAACAGAGAGGCCAATGACTTGGTTGAGAAATTAGCAACCTGCTTCCTGTGGACTGAAAGTTAACTGTGATTTTTCTCTTTGACAGCCAGGTTTTTCTACCACACTGTGGAGCTGTCTGCTTCAAGGCAAATTCTGCCTCCCTTCAAATATCAAGTGAAAGATAGTGCTAAGCACTGAAAAGTGCAGCAAGGTGAGTAATTTTGTGCTGATTGAAGACCAGAAAAGCAACAGGCAGAGGGCACGTGACCCTCTAGATGCTTTAAATTCAACTAATTCCATATCTCAGCCTCTTCCTGCAAGATTTCATTTGCAAGGAAGATTTAATTTGCTTCCTGTCTGAATACTCATCTCCTCATTCTGCTAACAGAGCTACATCTTTCCATTCTGAGCTCTGATAGTGCCTCTGCTACCAAATTTACATCAGATGCAAGTGTGCCACTTCGTTATTTATGTCAGCATCACCCTGGCTGGGACTAATGAGGCTTTGTGTGCCTCAGGGCTGTAGCTTTTTATTTTACTTATGCTAATGAGTTATTTTATTTTATTTATGTTAATGGGTCCTGGATAAAAGGTTTTGCCAAAGTCTAAAAACGTGCAAAACTGATGACATAATTGTGGGAGAGTCTTCAAGAATATGAAGCAGGATTAGGATACTATCAACAAATCAGAATATAAGTATTGTTCCACTGGGCAAGGAGTGTTTTCAATTAATTTGTAATTAAATAAGGGAAGCAATTTAGTGAACTCAGAGAGATATTCCAGCAAACGGTTTATCTCATCAGTCTGAACCACACATTCCTCCAGAACAGGATCATTGTTTAGATCTTGGGCATGTTATATGATCTGACCTATAGGAGTAATTCAATAAAACATCAATATTTTCCTTCTATTAACCCTCAGTGTCATGCTGAATGGAGAGAGCTGCCTCTGCCTCCCTTCACAGTCCCCATTAGATCTGTGCCGTCTCTAACTGGTTGGACAGGTGTTATCACTAAGCAGCCTGGGGCTTTCAAACATAGTCAAACCAGACACATTCTCCAGCCAATTTGCAGCATAGCACTGATGTACAGAGGAATGGAGATAAAGAAATGGAGAGACAAACAGCGAAGACAGAGAACAATGAAGGGGAAACACGCTGCTTTCACAGTAGAAAATATAGTGTCAGTTGAAGAGATTTCCAACTGACAAGACTTGCTAATTTTTTTCTCAAAATATTCTTTATAAAATCCTTTTTAGGTAAGACCCAGAAGTATAAGGTAGTTTAAGAGGACCTGAGAAAAGACGAGCAATTCCAGATGGAGTTCTGTGCATTAATATATTCAGGGCAGGCAGAGCAGGGATTTGTTGATTGTTTAAAGGGCTTAGTGCAACAGCTGGGCACATTTTGTGTACGACCGAAAGTAAGAGCACAAATGAATGCTGATGTCCAGACATCTGGCCTTACAGCTATTGTTCTTGGCTTTTTCTTTTTTTTTCATAGCCAGAATTATTCCATGAAGCAGACTGAGGAGGGGAAGAAAATTATGACACGAGAGAGGAGCCAAGAGAAGAGATTTAGGAGGAAATTAAGTGGTAGAGTAAGAAAGAAAAACAAAATGAGGTGCAAAGTGAGTATAAGGAGATACATCAGGAGATGAAACAGGTACAGAACTGAAGAATAAAAATGTTGGGGACAGGGAATTAGAGAAGGATTGAATGAAGTAGGAGGAGACAAGACAGGCAGAAGAGTAAGAAGAGTACCATAATAACCATATGCTGTTAAAGACTTACTGTAACTGCTGCTAGAGAAAAGAAGACATAGACACCTTTGGCATAGATTTCTTGTTTTCAAGGTCTCCGTTCCCTTTTCCTTCTCCTTTCCCTCTCTGTTCGTAGCCTTCCCTGGTCATATTCCTGACAATACACTTGTTCGGAAAACCCAACTTTAAAAAAGAATCAAAATTAATTTCTGGACTTTTTTTCTCATATTGCTCATATTCTGAGATTTCTTTTTAATTTATCTATTTTTTGGAAGCTGGAGTAGTACTAATGTTCAAAGGAAAATGTAGTCCTATCAGAAAGAATGGCTTTTGAGGCAGGACTGTTCCTCATTTTCTCATTGTGAAAACTATCAAAGCTTGGCCAAGTTCAAAGGTCACATTTTGATATGCGCAGGTCAGAGCTGTGCATGTGAAGTCACTGAGGATTTTGTGCATTCCCTGCATGCATAAGAAGTCAAGTAGGTTGCTTCTTACAGTTATTGCTCCTATAGTTAATAGTGGTAGGACAGACTTCCCTCAGGATTGTGATGATCTGCTACTGGCAATCAGAGAAAATGGTGGAGAAGACCTACTGAATGGAAGCAGATGTGGAGGGGAGAGGGAAGAGGGAAGGAATGAAAACCAATTGATACAGAGCAGGAAATTGACACAGGAATGCTCAGGACAAGAATCTGAGTAAAACGGAAGGCTACATTCAGAAGAAAAGAGGAGGAGGCATCTGAAAAGGAAAGACTCAGCTTGGGGAGAAGGATGGAGTCACAAGCTATTTGGAAACCTGTCAGGTGAAGAGGTGTGGCAGGAGAGAAATCAATTCTAGTAAGAGTTGTGTGCAAGGTAAAGGAGTTGGTCTGCGTAGAGCCCAAGGCTGGAGAGGGAGCAGAGCACACAAAAGACAGAAAATAGGGTGAACACCAAGGGTGATTGCAGATTCTGAGAAGCTGGAGTGGTACAGAGCAATAGAGATAGTGAGAAACACAGGTAGGGAGAAATTACTGTAAACTCAGAGTGGCAGAGAAACACTGTTCAGTGAACTAGTCAGTGCTAGTGACACAAATCAGATAAGGGGGTCAGAGACAAGCTGAGCGAAGAAACTGGGGCAGGGATGGGGGAGAAGGGATTGAACTACAACATGTATCCATGAACAGGAAAAAGGAAGAACTGCAGAATGGCCCAGGGAACAGAGATGGGACACAAGGATCACAGCTTGTTTGGAGCTGGCAGAGGGGATCCATTGTGATCACTGTCCCCATGGGAACAGAGTCCGCATCTCACCACTCCTCTCCTGCCACACATTTTCTCCAAAATCCAACAGTATGTGGTAGTACAAATTGTATGACCTCATCTGTTTTTCATGCTCCTCCACCTACCAAATAGCAAACCTCTGCTGCTACCACTTTTTTCAGTCAGCTCAAGTGACAGGGGCTTCTGAAAGTGACCTTAAGTTATCAGTTGTTAAGGATGTCAGTGTGATCCTACACAACTGGTTTATTTTTCTGCAAGCTCACCTTTCCTCTTTGAGGCCTAGGAACATAATTCAGAAAAATATTTTAAGACAATACAATTGAGCTGCTAAGGTCAAAGATTTTTAAGCTGTTTAAAGTAAGGCCAGCATTGTGAGGCATGCATCAGGTCAAAAGTATGAGGTTATGCTACTGTATGAATTTAACCCTGTTTTTCATACAGTTTCTCCTGTGATGCTGTATTAATTTATAGTTTGTATCTAACAGTGAACTCAATGTCCAGCTTGATTTTAGTACTGAGACACAGTGTTCAAAATATCTGGAAATTGTTCCAACAAAAAAATAATTGTCTGCGTCCTTCAGCTACACATCCTGCAAAGAAAATTACTATGACAGGAAACATATAAATTTCAGGGGTCCTCTCCTTCTTTAGAAAGTCCTCCTTTCCCACTCCAGCAGCTGTGGTTCACCCTGTCTCTCTCAAGCTCCTAGAGGTAGGGCCCTTTAAGCTAAGGAGTGGCCTGGGTAATTTAAATTTAAATACTGCTTAAAAAATCAGATCATATTTTCTCGTTTCCATTTAGCAGTGGGTCCTTATCTGAGTATGGCTCAAGCTTCTCTGCCCATTCCTGAAACAACCACATGCTGTTACATCTTATTTAGCTCAGAAACCCGAAAAGAGATTGCTTTCCTTCTGGAGAGACTAGGCAGGACTGGGTTACAGAGCAACACAAAACTTTGGGCACATAAGAATTCCCTTGGTTGTGGTGTTGTGGTTTTGCATTTATAGTCTGCCCAACTACAGGCATGGAACACAGCCACAGACTTGGCTTGTTCATCTTTGTTTTGGTTGCACCAACACCTATAAATGAAACAAAAAACCCAGAAAATGTTTTCTGATCTTAACTGCTGCTGAGCCCTTGCCCAACTGTACAACCTCTGGCTTTCCACCATATAATTATGGAAGGACCAAAAGCTTGATCCTCAGTCACATATGACCCTTCCCCTCTGCAGAAGGGAAAAAAGTAGTTCTTATGAGGAGCCAAACAATACAGATGATGAAGCCAGAAGAAGCCATTGTGATCATCTGCTCCAGTCTCCTGCATAACACAAGGCATAGGGCTTTCTTAAATTATCTTATCCTTGAGTTATAGTGGCTGTTACAGGATTATAAAACATTCAATTTTACCTGTTCCACATTAAATACATGCTGCCTTGTTTCCAGTCTGAACCAGTCTGTCTTGAGTTTTACCCGCTGCAGAGTATCAGGAGTTTGTTAGCTGCAGTGAAGAGGTCTGCAGTGAAGAGATCTGGTCCTCAGTTTACCTTACCTGTCACACTTGAATGACAGGATAACTCCACTGAATGGTGTCATCTCAGCAGTGCAGCTCCAAGAAAGACCATGGACTTGACCACCTGTCATGAATGATCCCCTTGGCTCCTTACCGAGCATTACAGAGCATTGCTGAGAGAGACCATTTCTTTCAAAGCCCACAGGGATTCGTAGCAGGAAAGACACGATGACTTTCAAAACACTGAAAATTGTTTATAATTGAAGTGGTCAGCTATAAATAGCTCCCACTTGATGTCATGTGGCCAGCTTAACTAGTGCGGAGCGTGTGCAGTCATTCACCTCAGATAGAAAAACCTGTATTGGGCCTTTGCCCTAATGTGAATTTCCTGACCTGACAGATGGGGATTGAGTGTCTGTTTATGCCAAGAGGAGTTTGCTAACATTATTCCTCTAATTACTAATTATACCAGTGAAAGAGGCTTTACGGCCAGAGTCCTGGATACGTGAAACTCGATCATCAGAGATTTGCAGGAAAGATGGAAGATTGATGGGTGACATCAAACAGCTGACAAAGAGGCCAAGGCAGCCAGACAGACAGCAGCTGCTCCAAGGGCCTTTGGGGGGTGGGAGGGGGCAGCTGCTCAGGGGTGACAGGGTCCGTGGGGGGGCAGCACTAAGGAGAACAAGCCATTTTAAAATTTCGCACCCCCCATCATTTCAGATATGAATGGGTCTAATCTCCCTGGGCTTGAGGCTGCCTGGGAGAGTGCATCCACCAACAGGTGGTAAGGCAAAGCCAGAGCAGCAGGGCTGAAGGCAGTTGCTGCCACAGAGGGGCACCAGCTTCAGCTGCAGCAGAGGGCTGCACAGGACACTGTGAAGAGTGGACTGAAGAAGAGGAGGTGGAGGATGTAAAACAGCTCCTCTGGGACTCAGGTTTTTCAGATCCAAGCCTGAATCTCAGTGTGTCCATTCCCTGAGGCCCCAGGAAACTTGTCCCAGTCAGCTACTGTGGTGGTTTGAACCTGAACTTGATGGACAGTCACTTAGACCAATAGCGCTTCTCAAAATTTACATACATCAATCCCGTGGAGATGCAGGAACTCTCTCTTGCTTCTGGTCCTGGGACAGGTCACACACAGGGCTGCCTGCATTCTCCACCAATTTGTAGCAGGTTGCGAACTAAACCCGCTACAGCTATCAAGTGAGGCCAAGGATGCTGCAAAAAGATCCCTTGCACAGCAATTTCCTTTTCTGAAAGAGACAGGGGTTGCATAATGTCATCAAGCTGCATCAACACCTGTCTAGGGGACCAGACCTAAATCATCCTGGTGATCTCTGACTCAATGGTGACATCAGCATGTTGCCTGATTCCCTGAAAGACATTTGGGCCCAGCTTGTCTGTTTTCCCTGCCAGCATCCGGTGGGCTGGTGACTGGTACTGCACCACAGGGCTTGTACAAGTTCAGTCTCCAGTGATCCTGTCATAGTGTACTTTATGTGGTCTGTAAACCACTGGTTTTCTTGGCCTTCTTGAGAATCACAGGGACTGGTTGCCAGGGCTTCCCCTACATGCTCCCTTGCCTAAACTTAAGATCTTCCCAAGTGCAGCCACCCTGCCTGTGGAGACATGGAGACTCTCATGCCAACAGGAGCCACTTTCTGCTGGAGGAGTTAAACCACCATCTTGAATGACATTCCCTGAGTGGTCACAAAAGTCCTGGTGCTCGCACAGCTACTTCTGTCTCCACCATGAAGAGGATTAATTATCACGCCATGAGCCCACATCACTACACTAGCAAACCAAAGCCCAAATCCTGCCCAAACTCTCTATTGTACAAGGCAAGCAGGGGGACCACTGGAAACACATAAACTGGGAATCTACTGGGAAGCTGAGAGAAAACAGCTTTCGCTGTCCTGGAGCAGTAGGCATCGGGCTGATTTGTATAGTGTTAAGTAGAAGTCTGTTCTTGAAAAGGAGCAAGTGAAGGGTGTTTGGTTTTGCATTCCACGAATATGAAGGAAGTATGGAGGCAACAATAAACTGTCCTTACGAAAATCACTTTTTGCTGAATGTAACAAAACAGAGCAGCATTAGCGTAGGGATGAGTAGATCTGTGATATTAGAAATTTTTCCACTAGTACAGTAAGCTGAATTTCAAAGTGGTATAATATCTTGTGCACATGTGTATCAAAACATAAATAACCTCTACTGCCATCTAGCCAATAATCAAGGTCTCTACCATAAGCTCCATCTCGGGTACCTTTCACCAGATTTGTCAGAATATTTTCACAACTTGGAGTGTTTTCCAGAGCTCTAGGTCACGAGTGTAAGTTTGAAACAACCAAATTATAAGATAAGAAATACCACAGTTTCATGGTTCAGCATGTACATACATCCCACTGTTTCTGCTCCAGGTGAAATGCAGCTGGAGAGATTGCACAGAGGTAACTCTGTAACACATGTATCTGTTCCTGAAGGATGGAATCCCCACTGATGTTTGCTTTCCTATGCTTGTACCTTTCATCTCATAGATCCAAAGTACTGAGCATCTGTTAGCTTAGAGAACAGTCTTGCTCTTCCACTGCTATCAAGAATCTCACCTGAGTTTTGCAGCTCCAGCTTTACAAATGCATACTGAACCACACTGAAAATACGGATATTTGACATTACAACTAGCTTTTCTTTGTCTTGTTCTTTCTTTCTTAAATTTATGTTTTAGACCTACAACTGTACGGAAGTGTCTTATGCACTTAGAAAAAAACACTCAAAAAACACCACATCACATTCTCACACATGTCCCAGAAAGCAGCTGGGCAAAACATCCTCAGCTTGATCTTTATCAGACTGATAAGCTGTTCTTTTAAAAGGTCTAATGCAAGTGAGTTCCAGGGCTTCCTGTCTAGGTCAGAAGCCTTGCAAAACTCAATTAAAACATTCTATTACCCCACTGACTTGAGGAAAACAAATGGATGAAAGTGTGTGCATAACGTTTCTTCCTTTCAACAATTCTTTAAATGCCAAATATATAAGTGGAGGTCTAGATACCAGCATGGGAGGATGGGCAAACGAATGGGTTAAGGCAGGTCAAGATATCTCAGTTTAAAAAGACATTGAGCATATAGCATAGTCCCAAACAGTAATACTGCCATGCCCCACTCATAGCGTATTTGCATTAAGAGAATTGGAATTATTTTCTTCCAGCTTCGAACGCCTGCCTTTAGTGCATTCTTACCCTTCACCACACTTCGAGCTGTACAGACTGCTTTGTTCGTGTGTTGGAACATAGATGCGGTGGCTCCCAGGGTTCCCTTGTTTTTTCCATGCCTTCACATTACTTCTATAGACAAAATCAGGATCAGAAAGGTACTCATTCTTTCAGAAGTCCACTCTGTTCCTGGCTAGTTGATGAAATATCAATGATGGAACAAATGCAGCTTTGAGGAATGCCTCCCAAAGGCCAAGCTGCATCATCAATAGTCTTTTATCATGAACACTTGGGAGGAAAAAACTGGTTTATGGCACCGTGAAGCTTTCCATGATTCTGCCATGTTCTGAAAAGCAAAAAAGGACAGTGCTTTCTACAGGGAACTCCATTGTTCCTGTCAGGAAAGATCTCCAAGTCTCTGATTTGAACAGCATCCTAGTACATGTAGTGAATCAACTGACTAACATTTCCTTAAAATCTGTTAGAACCACTGGATGAGCAGTGCTGCCAATTGTATCTACTGCACATTGCTAATCCACTCATTCTGGGAAGAGGAGAAGGGTAATCCAGCTCAGTCTGCCCTGTTTTTTCCATATCAGAAGCTCTCTGATCAGATGTGAAGATACCTCCAGTGATCCAGGGTGTGTGGGTGAAGGTGTGCAAGGCAGGTGCAAAAGCTCAGGTCGTTCAAGGTGTCTGGGGAGCTAAGTGCCTACAGACCTGGACCTCAGCATCTTGTTCAAAGCATCTAGAATTACTTGAACTCTGATGGCAAGCTCTGAATGAGGTAAGTGTTGAGCTTTAGTAGTCAATAATTTCCTTGCTTCAGAACCGATCACCTTTTCCCACAGCTAACTTACTGCCCCAAAACAACAGAGATATATTTGATCCAGCTTGGAATCTCAAGTACTAAGCTCTAAAAAGGAACATAAAGTGCTGATCGAACCTTTTGTGCAAAAGCTGTTATGATCTCCAAAATATAATTCCATCACCTCTGAAATGAAAACCATCTAGGAGTGATTCAGTTTCAGAGTAGCCTTTTATTCTATCCAAACTCTCACACTTTTTGGTGGCATAGCTCTGTCTTTCTAGTGTTGTCGAAACAACATTACACTAGAAGACTTTCAATTTCAGTTAGTTAATCTTCTGTCCTGGAAAACAATATTTGGTGTTACAAAATAAGGAAAAAAATTTCAATTAAATCTTGCAAATGTTAGCTATTTATCTAAGTGGAAACCAGACAAGTTGCAGTTCATTGATCCACACTGGTAGTAATGGCACTCAAGGTTTACTGGTGGGAGTTTGCAGTAAAAATAACTAATTTGTCAGTGTTTTCTTTAAATTATTATTGTTTAGTCATCAGAGGATTTTGTGGGATGATAAAGAAAAGCAAAGATAATTCAAGGCAAGTGAAAAAAGATGTTTTCACCAAAAAAAGCTTTCTGTTGGCATTTAACTTATATTTTAAAGAAAACTAAGAAATCTGCTTTCTTTCATTCTGCTCACAGTCCTAATTTGACATACCCAATGACAGTCACAATGACTTTACAACATTCACATACTCCAGGACTAAGTGCGTAGTTGAGAATTAGAGTTTAGACACCATAGCTGGTACATCGGGCCAAACTGCTGAGCTCAACTGTTTATCTCAAATCTCTCCACATTATTTTCCAATGCTATTACCTCTCTTAAAAATCACTGGATACAAACTAAGTATTAAGGACGCATGAACTGAAAGCACTGCCACGAGCAAGTCAATGCATCTGGAGCATGGCCAGATTTTAGTTATGCACTGTACCTTTTCCATTAATGGCCCTCCACATTTTGCAGCCCTGCCACAGTAAATGTTTTGTTTTGTCTGAAGTAATGAGATGGAGAGAGATGGAAAAAGGCCTGCTTTTTCATTTTGACTGCTCTTAATGCAAGTTAAAGAATTTGACTAATGGGAATTAGTGCTAACACAGTTTGTTAACAAAGAAAAGTGCTAATTAGAAATGCTTTTGAACTCAATCTCTGCAATGATATAGTATAAAAACTTGCCACACTTTATTTGCTTAAACCTTACTGAATCCATATGAACGGCTGGTCATGGCAGAAGCTATACAATGTTGATAATAAAGCGTTACCAAATCTTCTTTTTAACTTTTATTTATTATACAACATCTGTCAGTAGTAAGTGGAGCTTTTACATTAAAGCAGGGGCTAGCATCTGATAGGGATGAAAATAATGTTTATCTTTCCTAAAATTACTTGATTGAAAATAATTTGATCTTTAAATAAATAGTTTTCTGAGAGTTAAATCACTGTGACACAGCCTTGGTTTTGCTGTCATTTGCAGAAAACAAGCACAAATCATTTCAACTTCCCATATTGTTAAGACTTGTTAAAATCTTGCACAAAGGATATCTGTGGACTTTGGTGGGGCACATAACTGTCTTATTTTGTGATTACTTCACATAACTGCACAGTGTCCTTCCAAAGAAACCGAAGAATACTACTCCCTCACAGATAATTCCATAAGGGTAAGCCACATTTCCTAATACTTTCCAACTCTCACTGTCTTGGTAGGAGGGTGCAAGATGAGGCCCTGGCAGGCAGAGACTGGCAATAGCCTGCGCATGCCCATCACCTGGTTCTCACCGTGCTTTTCCTCATAACTCGGGCTACAACAGTTGCAAGGGACACTATACAGGTTCAGGGCTAAATCCTGATGCCCTCAGGAATAAGTAAATTCTGAAATTATCTGGAGTTTCTACAGGAGGGCTCACAAATTTTAGGCTTTGAACTCATCTCATCAGCTATCGCAGAAGCCAGCCTTCCGATATTCTTTTATTTCATATAATTGCCTGGGAAATGGTGGTAGTGGGGTGCCCAATAAAGAGCAAGAGAGGAGGCATTCCAGCACAGCTGATGAGGAAGAGGACCACACCTGCATAAATATGTTCATTGGAGCACTGTGCTTCGAGCTCACAGGATGGGGTTCTTGGCAGGTGTAGCTCAGATCACACGGACCAGCTGTGTCTAGAAGCAAGGACTGGCAGGAGAGAGGTGCTGGTGAGAGATGAGCTCCTGCTGGGCAACACTGGATTTGATGCTTTATGTTGCCACAGTGTGGGGTCCACTTTGAATTTTGGAGATGCAGGATAAGAAAAGCTTGTGAAGTAGGAATGATGCAGGTGGGGAAAACAGAAGCACAGGACACTTTTCTAGTCTGAGGTAAGGAGACAGCAGTTACACTTCAGGTTTGTGAAAGAGTAAAGGATTTAGTGGGTGACACCATAATGCATGATAGTGTTTTGTGATATAGTCCTAGGACTGGGAAGTTTAATCATGGCTGTTCTATAAAGCAGATTTTAGGCACAAGTATGACTGAGAGCCAAAACAGAGCAGGAAATAGTCATTAATCCATGTACTTCTCTCCAAAACGTGCTCACTGAACCAGATCTTTTGGGCAGTGTATATGCTCAGGAAAATGGTTTAGAAATAAATGAGGGGGAAATAAAGTCAAAGCAACAGTTTCAGTATAGTATATAATGTGGCAATTTAGTTATTCTGCCATTAGACATCACTCTCAGAAAATCCAGTTAAAAACTATCCAACTAAAAGTTCACTGAATGAGACTACCAAGGCCAAAGAAGAATGGCCCTAGCCATTTAGTTACTCCAATTCTAGTACAGTTTACACTTATTTTTTAAAATAATGTCTTGTTTTTAAAAAAAATAAACGCACCATGTCTTTCCACCTCTTTTCATCAATATTTTCATTGCAAACTCTGGCATACAGCTCAAGTCTGTTTACCCTCCATCGTGTTAATGTTTGTTTTTAATGGATTAGAAACTTTTTTTTTTGCACCAATAATGGCATAATGTTTCAAATCCTACTTATTTAAACTTTGCTTTGTTTGGCTGTTGAGAAATGTTAGCAGTGAGTGCTCAGCACTACTGTGCAAGTCGCTCTTTCTGGATGGTGGTAGGAGTAAGGACTGCTACAGAAGCAGATATCCACAAAAGACTTATAACCTTAGGGAAACTACTCCTTTTGTGCCAGAAGAAAGCATGCAATAATGCAGGATTTGAGAATGCAGGAGAATGGAGTGGAGATGGGGAGTTTGGCTTTCTGGAAGAGTGGGAGAATGTTTTCTTTGGATTTCTTTCTTTAGGGAGAAGAATAAAAACTTGTGATCTGCTTTGGAAAGGGGCAGGAATAAAGCCTGAGATACCTGAATTTGGATTTTTTTTGCTGACCAGCAGCACTGAACTACTTCCAAAATTCAGTTACCTAGAAACAGTAGAACTACAATACCAAATGCAGCAGTCTTTCTTTAAAGACTGTTGCACAACATCCAGCTGGAATTTGGAAGTCATTTTACTGACAGATGATAGTAGATTTCATTTTGAGCTTTGCCAGGAATCCTTATACCATTTGCTACACAGAGGAAAAAACATTCTCCTTGCACATGCATGCACATGGGAGAGTGGACTAAGAAAGCATCTTTTCCAAAATTAAATACAGTGCCTTGCAAGTTTTGAGGTTTTTTTCCCAGTAAAACAAAGTTGGTGGAGACTCTTAAATGTAAATGTATTTGTATAAAGAAAGTTTGATCTGTTCTGTATGTTACACTTGAGATAAACAACAGAGGCTACAAACACTTACAACTCAGCTTGACTGGAAATATTTGAGCAAAGAGAAAAAAAAACACTGATTGGTCAGGCATCCACTAAACGCAAGAGCTGGAGGGAGAAGGGAATATCTACAACTTGCTTTGCTTTTGGCCATGTTATTAGATGAACCAGCTTAAATAGGTTAGGCCTAGAGTGTGCAGAGATTGGCCCAGCACTGGAGAGCAGGTCTTGCCACGTGGTGGATGGACTGTCTGAATTGCACTGTCTTTACAATCCAGCTGTTCCCTTTCCCTCTAACCATCCCTGCAAGTTGCATCTAGCAACCCATATTTTATCAGGAAGGCACATCTGAGAAGGAGAGGTTATTTTATTGTCTCATGATTAGAGCTCAGTCTAATGAAGAAGTTACTGACCTCTGGCACTAGAAAAATAAGAGCATCATGTCATATTCAAAAGGGGAATGTGTTAATATATTTACACTTGGCTTAACCTTTGTCCTTTTCAGGGCACATGCACTTACAGTTTAGTGATGTAGAAATAAGCTTTCTAGATCCTAAAGCCAAAACAGATATTTGGTCCACATCCACAAGGCCAATGCAGCCCACGTGGGAAGCTTTAGGTTTATATAATGCAAATTATATAAACAAATTTAGAGAATAAGAAATATATTAAAAACAATCATTTGGTGGCCAGAGCAGCAACTGTAGGCAAAGACCTCCTACATCCAGCTTGTATGTGAGAGTTCAGGGAGGCTGTGGTAACACATGCTATAGCTGTCAAATATGTGTAACTTGTGAGGCGCTTGTGTCCTGGGGGGTTGCAAACTTCAAGCAAAAGCTGTTCCCAGCCCAGATGCTGCAGTGCTATGAAACTGGAAAGGAAAGCAAGATGAGTTTTATGTTCCTCCCCTTCTTCCTTTCTGAGGGGAAAAAGGACTGAACAGTGTTCTCTGGGGGGAGGCAGAGGGAGGAAGTGTGTTTTTCTTTTTTCTTAATACCTTTCTTCTTCTTTTAGAAATATAAGGAGGAAGAAAGGCTGTTTCCTTAGAAATGCTGAAGGCCATGTTAGCTGTTCTAGACAACTTTGCTGGCCAGTTTTCTAAAACAGAAATAGCTTTCTGAAGCCATAATTCAGGAAGCCTCCCTGTTTCAGAAACATTTAAATCTTATGAAAGCAGTATAAAGCAATTAAGTGTGTTCTTAAGGACTCAAGCAAAGAGACTCTGCTTACTTCCCAGCTAAAGCTGAGAAGTTGATGGTTCTTACTGAAAAGATCATTTTTCCCAAATATTTTTCAAGCATTTAAAATAAGCACATTTTTAAAACAAAGCAAGCATGATTAAAATTAATTCCCCTCTCAGTTAATCAGGCTTTAACTAATAAGAACCAAAACCTTTACTGGTTCTTTAGTCAACCGTAGTCTTTCGGAAAATATCAAGTAATGAAGAAATGACAAGTACAACTAGTAATGCCTTTCCACTCCCCACACTTTACTGAAGAACAAGTAAGTGCAAGTGTTCTTTAAGTTACCCTAAAAGAAAAGGCAACAAATGTTCCTTCTTCCTGAAGGAGGTAAAGAGGATACCTCATTTTTAAACACTCCTTCTGTACTACTATTAAAAGTGTGGGCATGCGGGCATGTTGTTGTGTCTAGCTACTCCACAGTATTTACCATGCATGCTTTCTTGTCCTGCTGTATAAACTCATAATACACAGGCTTGTTAACCTGTCTCCCAGGGAAAGGTAAACTATGCTTTATTTACACAGAGTATTATTCAGAATTCCAAGTGTACTGTAAATTCATGTCTTAGGTTACTCCACACATGTATTCACAAGCAGTGTTTTTTAATAAGCCAAAAAATTAAAGGCTGATTTTTTCATCTTTAGGTTGCCACTCTCCCCAAAAATCTCACCATGAATATTCCTGTCATACACAAAGTCATCACAGATAGTCCCATTAACTCTTGCACTAAACCAAATTACACTTCTTGGAAATGTCAAGCTTACATCTGCCCATTCCTGTTTTGTGCAGAAGGTACCCCAAACCGCATACTGTCTCTCTGAATCTGTAATTTCCCTATTCCTCTAACCAGAGGCTTATCAGTATAGCTGAATTACTATTGAGTTTTGCTAATACAGGTTTTGAGATTGCATCAACTTCATCTTTTAGTTTCCAGAAGGAAGCTGAAGGTTTTCAGATGGGTCAGCTGCAAAGCATGCAGCTGGGTGCTGTGCAGCCCAGACCATTTGGAGGAAACAAAGGCTGTAGTTTCCCAGTTGTATTGGTTTGAAAACAAACCAGTGGGAGATCACAAGCCAGGATAAAAATTAACAGAAAAAAATCAGAAATAAGTGAAATAATATAAGGAAAAGCACTGACAAAGTCAGATACAACCTGACACCCTGTTAGGGTGGTGGGAGCAGTCCAAATTAAGCAGTTCACTTGAAGCGATGATCCTATGGAAGGTCTAGTCTCCAGCCGAAGGTCCAGCAGTAGCTCTCATCCTCTGGTAACCCAGTAGACACGGAAAAGTTAGGCAGTTCTAAGGGCAGGTTATATCCAGGTGGGAATGCTTGGCTCCTCCCTCCTGGGTGGAGCATCTCACAATAGGATGAGATAAGTCCATGAGTCATGTGATGGTTTCTTGATGGCCCATTGTCTGTTATCAGGGGTGGGTCATTAGCAGGCGATAACAGCTAATGGCCCACAGCTGGTGGTAACAGAATACTTAAATACATCTATATTGTAACCTAGGACACCAGTATTTCTGATTTGTCTGTCTGTTGTAGGATTTAACCAAGGGGGTTTCAGTGATCTGGTTCACAGCTTGGCCTACAAGCATATGTGGCAGCACAACTGACTGGACAGGGACAAGCAGCCAAACAGGAGATGTCTTCAGCTGACTTCACTGAAGGATAAGCCATTTTGGGACTATACGCTACAACCCTTTGTAATAGAGCATAAATAAAATTTCTTCCTCTCCTTTGTTTGTGAGTGGCGGAAATAATTTTTAATGAACTGGTATAAACTCCCAGTGATCAGCTGTCCCACTTTAGTTTGACTTGCTATCTGCTACAGCATCCAACAACAAAGTTATCTAGATGCATTTACTAAGGTAGTAAGCAGAAGAACAGAACAATTTCCTTCAAATAATCCTTATGCATCAAGCAAACCCACAGTACATATAAACAGGCCAGTTCATGGTTCCCACAGCTACTGGTTTTTTCTCACAGCTGTTGGTTGGCTAACATCAGTCTCTCTGGTTTTTAACCTTCCAATGGTCTGAGCGTACAGATCCAGGTATGGGCATAATTAAACAGTTATCATCTCCCACCAAAGTCTCCCACCAAAATGGTAATGCACATTCCAGCCACACCATCAAGATCTGGATGCACAACCCTCTCCTGTCGCTCCTCTTGAAATTTATATTTGTTCCTGAAAACTGAGCCCTGAAAAATCTGAAGGGTGGTTCATAATTCGGATATTTGGCACTGTTATCTGTGCATTCTGCCCCAAACCTCTCTATTCTGCTACATCAGCTGGTGATCCTGCCCCATTCCTCCTTTCCATACTCTGTCAGTGGACCTTAGCAGGCACAGGCTGTGTATCCAAGACTTTAGTGAAGAACAACGTTATGGTGGGAATGTCATGCAGCCTGTTTCTGTGAACAAGTTAAGCCTGATTTTTTTTTTCTGGACAATAAAAGAAAAATTCAAAACCAGAAATGGACACCAGCCAAGAGATGGGCTGGGGGGAAATGTTAAGGGATGTTGGCAAATCTACTGTGCAGCTTTCCCAAGTTACCAACTGCATCACTATCTACAAACGAAAGGAAGATACCCTTCTGCAAGCTAAAAATGATGAGACTTGCCTGTTACATCCCCTGTGATGCTAAACTCCTACTTCTTCACTAAACCCGTGTCATAAAAGGTGTTTTATAAAACACACAGACTAGGTCAGTATCATCCCAGAATGAAGTCCTGACTTAGGCAGTAACACACTGCACAGCAGGGTTTTAAGCTCTGACGAAAATAAAATAAAGATTTGGAGGCTCTGAGCAACCCTGGTCGGTATAAGGGGATGGGGGAAGGGCAGCATGTGGTTTAGGGTATTTTCACCAAATGTTAAATCACACAGAATATTTCACTCGTCTCCAGTGTGAGATCACGACATGACTCCTCTGTAATGAATTCTTTATCTTGGCAGCTCTCCTGTTTTCTCCCAACAGTGCCTCCCTCTCCCCTTCTGGTCCCAGTGCCGTAACATATGGTAGTATTTGGAGAGCCACTTGGGCCTGGGAGCAAGCCTGGCTGCCCACACCTGCGCACCCCCCGCCTCGCCGCTCAGGTCACGCTCCAGTGCCACGGCCGGAGCTCGCTCCTTCGCCTTCCTCTCTGGGCACGCCAAGAGCTGCCACGGGTGCTGCCGAGTGGCTCTGGGATGAGATGTGTCACTTGGTGCCCTGGGGATGAGATGTGTCACTTGGTGTCCATGTGAGCATGTGCTGCCCCAACACTCCCCACGCAGCCTCAGGGAGGCCTCTCCTTCAGGCAGCCGCGATGGGGGCAACTCGTTGTCTTAAAAACGATGATGGAAAGCACCCGAAAGCCCCACGAGAATGCCACAGAATCCATCAGGTTGAAAGGGACTACAGTGGGTCGTCTGGTCCAACCTCACAGCTTAAGCAGAGTTCCTAGAACCACACGGCACAGAGCTGCACCCAAATGGTTCTTGACCGTCTCCAGTGAGTGAGACTCCACAACTTCTCCAGGCAACCTGTTCCAGTGTGCGGTCACTCGCACAGCAAAACTCTCGCTCATATTCGGGTGCAACTTCCTGTGCATCAGTTTCTACCCGTTGCCTCTTGTCCTATGCCTGGCTCCGTGCTGTTGACACCCTCGCTTTAGATAGTTATAGACACTGATGATGTCCCCTCCCGAAGCTGAGCAGGACCGTCTCCCCCAGCCTTTCTCTGCAGGAGCGATGCTACAGACGGTCGCCCCGGGCGGGCCGCGGACACCGAGCCCCGCCTGGCCCAGCGCTCCCCCGGCCGGCAGGCGCCGCCCACGGGCGCGGTCTCCGGGGCGACGCGTGGGGCCGGCTGGGCTGCAGCAGCCGCCGCACCGCCATGGGCCCCAAGGGGCCCAAGTCCGGCCGGGAGTCGCTGGTGCCCGGGCTGTCGAGCTGGGAGCCCGCGCTGGTGTCCGCCCGCCTCGAGGAGGTGAAGGCAGCTGAGGGGCAGAGCCGGCGGCGCGGTGGGCAGGGAGAGCGGGCTGGAGGCGGCTCTCGCCGCTCCCCCGCCCAGGGGGTCGCGGCTGCCGGGGGCTCCAGGACTCCCCAGGGTGGCCCTGGGGAGGGCCGTGAATGGTCCCGATGTGCGGCGGAGGCCCTCTGCCCCTTTGCCCCCCACCACCGAGCGTCGCCCTGCGGGTTTCTTTGCTCCTCCTTCTCCTCGGCACTTTCCTTTCTGGGCTCTGGGTGCCAAGTTTCGGCTCGGAGTGAACTTTTTATAAACTGCTGAACAGCGAGGTTTGATGGAGGTGCTGACACAGCATTAACTGTAGCGTTGAAAATGTGAGGCTGTAATTTTCCTGCCTGAGTGTGTGCAGCTAAAAGGCACTCTTTTTTTTCCTTTTAATTTTTTTTTTCTTTTACAGACTGTAAGGATCTAAAGGCATATTTAGGTTTCCAGGTTCTGTGTAAGCAATGTAATTCTCATAAATCTTGACGTGCAAGAGAAAATTTGGTTTCAAAATAGGCTGGTAGTTTAGCAAACAATAATATTTATCTCGCATGTGTTTATCTAGCACGGCTTCTGCAAGTGAGACAAATTGCTTCCGTGGCTTCCTTGTTTTGTGGATTCCTGTTGTGCCCTATTAAAAAAAAAGAAGCAGTTTTTTGTTTTAGCTGCTGTGGGTTTGTGTTTTGTTGGTTTTTTTCTTTTAATATGCCAGCAGCACTGGTTAAATATGAGGAACTTTTCATTCAGGAGGAGGCTTTTAAACTGGCTAATTGCTTTGACCGAAAATGCCACAGATGTCCAAAAATCTCTTAAATATTTATTTGTTTTTGCTTTTATTTGGTAGTAACCATATAGTACAAGTTTAGCCAAACAAGACCACTTTTTGAATAGCTTAGGCTGTTGTTTCCCATTTTTCCCTAGAACACAGATTTTTCAGTAGAGTTCTAGGGTGCTTAAGCCCTTTCTTACTTTTGAATCTTGTCCCTACCCTCAGAAGAGCTGCCTGAAGCATAAGAATGGGGTGAAGGTCCAATCTCCACCACCTACCCTGTTCCTGGTCTTTCTCCCATGCTTACTAGCAAGGTGCCAATTAGTGATTATGGTTTTTTTATGGTGGTGTTTATTGTGGTTGTGGATATCGTGCAGTGAATTCACTGAACAACGTGCTTTCTATGCTCTGCTGCCTCTACACATAATTTATTGCATTTCTTAAATGCAAACCATTATATTGAAGTATTTTTAAAGGTAGGAAATAAAATGCTCAAAATTTAGGAAATGTCGAAGTTGGTATTATTCAGGACCACACATTGAGGCAGATGGAAAAAAAATGTTGAATGTTCACTGAATGGGGCAAGAATTCCGTAGGAAAAAGTATGTGATCACCTAATTAAAGATTATCGTAATGCCTATACCCATGGGGGCTGACTTGAGATTTCTTGTTTTCGTAATTCTGGTATCGTCTAACTGCTTTCTGTTCCAGTTAAGCTCATTTCACTTTCTCTGCCGTGCTGTTCACAGAGAGAGCCTTGGGAACTTGGGAAAAACTGTCTCCTTGCTGCGGTCAGCTTGAACTCAGGCTTCTGAGATGCCGGGCAGCCACTGTAATTTCTTACTGCAGGAGTGTTCTTATTCAGCTCTTATAGTCATGGGCAAGAGCACACTCGGTGCAAAACTGTCAAATGCCAGCAAATCTCTTCTGAGCATGTGTGAATCAAGATTCATCAAGTGTGGCCAAATGTGGGTGTACTTAATGTAAATAAACATGCTCTGTAAAAGCACATCTTTGACACAAGTACGATTCTGCTGCCAAATTTAATTCCTTCCTCTTGAACACGGAGGGCATTGAATACCTTAAATACTTAATCACATAGGGGTTTTTATTAAAGGATAAACATGATTTTTAAAAATCGAATCCCATTCTGCAAATAGTCTAACCACACTATCCCTCCCCCCACCCATCCTGCCCCAGTAATCATATAACATACGAAGTTTAAACTCAGATGTATGAAGCTCAGGAACTGAAAGCAGTCTGTAAAAGCGAGTGTTGAACAACTTGAATTGTAGGTCTCACCAGACACAGTGCACAAGACCTATTTCTTACTCGTCCTCAGTATTATATGTGAAATACCCTATGAATCTGAAATTATCTGGGAGATGACAGGAACTCCTATCGAGTAAATAAATGTCTCTCCTCATAATTCATATGTAAAAAATTTTTAAATCTTTCACTTGTATCAGTTTGGAAAATATTCTTTCCCTTTAGAGGAGGCAAAGGGAATTTACTAGAACTGGTTTTAAATTGTACCAGATAGACCGAGTGGTGAAATTTCACATTTTAATGTGTTTATGACTTGCCCTATTTTATTAGTTCAATCTATGAAAAAGAGTCATTTTACCAGTGCTGTTAAGATTTTTATGGACGAGTATGCTAACTGAAATATGATTTAAATGATATTTACTAACCAAATAATTACTTTTAGTAAATGCACTGTGAAAACTGGCAAACACACAACTTAAAAACACATACAGAGGAAATACGGATTTTCCAGAGCCTCACATTATAGTTCATATATATCTTTCTTGTTTGTAATGCGTTATGCAGAAGAACATGGAGTTGCAAACTGTATTTGCCTTCAGATATTTATCATCTATTTTGATTGGGTTCGCTACAGAATTAAATTGCAAAATATAAATTAAGATTCTTAGGTAGTTTTAAATTTTGCATGTGTTAAGTAGCTAAAGGGCGATATTTGCTGAGTGAAAGGTGAATTCTGGGCAAATACAGCCCTTAATTGAAATAACTGTTATTTATTATTTGTTCTTATTAACTAGTGTAACTAAGCATAGCAACTGGAAGCCATGTTCTGTGCTGACTTTCCCTCTGTATGATTTCTCTCATTTTATTGGCCCTTTAGGGCCTGAAAATTAAAATGAGCTTAAATCTTGTGAAACCTCTAAAAATGTTCTGAATACGATGGCTCCACTTTTGATTGCTATTCATACTACTTCCTCTTCAGAGAAAAATTAACATTCTGTTGAGCTTTGATATTCTCTCACCTGCCCACGCTGTACAGCAAAAGCTCAGACTCTTAAAAGCCATTAGTAAGTGTGGGTGTGTCAATCAGCAGGTAATGAAAGTGGGTCTGCAGATTTCTAAGAAGTGATGTCCTACCTTAAGGGTACAAAACTCCTGATAAACAACCTTTCCCAGCAATGCCAGCTGTATTTGCTGGTTTACAAGCTCCCTCACTGTGGAAAATAAAGAGTGTTAGAGTTGTTACTACTCTAATTATTCATAAATCACTAATATGTTTGATGCTCAGACGTTTGGAGTTTGAGTTTTCAAATGTTTCTTCTCAGCCCTTACAGGTAAATTCGAAATTCTGCTGTAATGAAATGAACTTACTGGTTGTTGTCCTAAGAAAAAACCAAACAATCAAACAAAACAAACATACAACCCACAAAAAACCAAACAAACAAACCAAAAAAGCAACCAAACAAAAAACACTAAACCCCACAACATTAAGTACCACAAAAATAAAATGACAGATACCCAGATTGTCTGGAAATGGGAGGAGGGTAAGATGACTGCTTGATGCTTTTCTTGGCCAAAAAGATCTAGAAACTGGTACTGCAAAAATAAACAATATACCTGACTTGTTCAACTGTCTTCCCTAGAACAGCTGCCCTTTTGTGTCTAGGAAATGAAGCAGAGAAAACAAGATATGTTTAAAAAGGAAGAAAAAAATGTGTGCTACATCTGCTTTTTTCTTCAATGTGAATTAAATTTAGATATTTTCTTAACATACCTATGCTATTCCAGTACTGCTGTGATGAACAAGATATACAGGCTATGTATACTGGTTTTTAACAGTCGGAAAAAATCACATTAGAGAGGAACACAATGGAAGCTTGAGAACAAAATCGTGAGAAGATGAGGCACCTTCTGTGTTTTGCGAAAGCAAGGATTTTGGACAACCAAAGAGAAGTTTGCTGATTACATGGAGCTTTCAGAATTAGGTTGATCTTGCAGATTTGGAACCTCTCCAGCTGAGGGACATAGAAGTTTCCCACACAGATGGTTATTTCTAACACCGAGAGACTTTCGTGCATTTCAACTCTTGACATGGCCAAGAGTTTTAAAACCAGGAGGACAATGTCATTTGTAACAATGGTTGTCACTGGATGTTTTCCAGTGAGAGCGATCTGGCCTGCCCTTAACTGGAGTTTGTTTCAGATTGTTTAAATGGTGTTCAGTTGCCAGTGCCACATTTCCAGCTTCAATTTTTTTTAAATTTACATTTGAACCAGCATTTTTGATTCTCTGGGATATCTGCTCTCTGCATTTTGGTCTTCTTTGTGCAGTTTGTAGTGCTTTTGTTATATTCTCAGTGGCAACCTCCCTAGATTGTTTCCATGATTTTCCAGTAGTTATTTTTATGGTTTTCTCTGTCCTGTTCATTAAGCTGGGAACGTCATTTGAGGTAGCCTTAGGGTCACTAATCTAGCCTTTTTCAGATCCTTTCTCAAGCCTTGATACTACAATAACATTTGAAAGAATAAAACTAAGTAGAGGAGCAGTTGTATATTGAGGGAGAAAATATTTTTAAAGTAACCATATACATTTTATTACTTTTCCTTCACATTTTTATGTTGTGATTTTAGGTGGTGAGCTGTAGAAGCAGGGTCTGTTTCTTCTCTGTCCTTTCAGTGCCTTGAACATTAAGGATACTGTTACAGGATCGATAATACAAAGGCAGTATTGCAAAAATACTAGATTTTTAACATCAGAAAAGAGTATAATCAGTTAAACACCTTAAACTGTGTATTAATGCTACACATTGACGATCCTTATTGACTTCAATTCATGTTCTCAGTGTGCAGCTTTTCTGAAAAATGATCTTTACGGGCTTCAAAGTTGGTCAGTCTAGAAATAGATGACATGCTATTAATGACTCCGGGAAGTCTAGATCATTATTCCCTGTGCAAGTGTGTGTAGCTACTTCGGATATTTACTAGCTACTTCTAGCTCCTATTCCCAGGTATTGCACTTTTTTTGAAAAGCAGTTTCTTTTCTTCATTTAGTGCTAGGGAGGTATAGGCTGTCTCTAATAATGCTTAAATTTTTGCGCAAAAGACCTTGTATCGAGCTGCATATACTTCTGTAGAATTAACTAAGGTCATACTTTTCACTACCAGTTCAGTTGTCTTGTAGAGGCTCATTCCATGTATTTTATTTTTAATGTATTAGTCAATGGTTTGCCTATACTATAGATATTCTCATAGCTGTTCTGTGGAGAAGCTTTATCACTTTGTTTCTTTGAAGCAGAGCATTTTCAGTGGGGAGAAGGTGTGGCCCACTGATGATAATTTCACAATCAATATCCACTTGGATAACAAAAATCTGGCGTTGGATAATTTTGTTTGCGTAAGTCCTAATTTTTTTTAGAACACTCATTTTGCACAAGCAGGACTTACCCTCATGTTTTGCTTTGGTGCTTTGTCACAGGCTGCTGTAAAGGTGGGCACCACAGTGGAAACCAGGAAAGTTCTCTTCTCTTAGAAAGGCTTATAATACCTTTGTGAAGGGGAGTCTTATTGCTCAACCATAATTCTGAAAGTGCCTGGGAATTATTATATGGGCTAGAGGATAACAATTTGGAGAAGGAATCTGAGGATGGAGAAAGGCTGAAGTGGAATCAAATAATGAAATGGGAGGCTAGCTGAACAAAGAGACAGAGGACAAGAGCTGGGGAGCAAGTCACAGGTGGGGGAAACATTAAGACAAATGATGTAACTCAGATGAGGAATAAAGAGTGGAAAAGGAAGGAGATATTAACAAGGGACAGTTGTGACCAAGGGATGGAAAAATTAAGAAGAGAGAGGACAATAAGGAAGACAGGTTGCACAGATGTTGGTGCAGTGATATTAATCAGTGCTGAGCAGGTTTAGTTTGTGGGCAGCAAGCTATCAGCATGTTTTAAGGAGGAACTAAAGAAGGCATAAGGTGGAGTTTTAGAACTCTCTGATAGAGATTTCTTTGCATATCTGAAGAACTGCAGGAAGTTGTGGGAGCAAGCTCTGTATTGCTACTGGACCCTGCTTACCATAGGATCCTGAGTAGAACTTGACATTCCTGATTCTTGCTGCTCTTGTGCTGTCAGCATCTCTCTGTGAGACTTACTGGACCTTATTTCCCTGTCTTGGTGGTCCGCACTGAAGTGGGCAGTGTAGTGATAACAGTTGCTCCATTAGCTCATGCCACAGGTAGATTGTTGTTCTAAAGACTCTGTCTCTGCTCGTGAGCACTGGGAACACCAGGATACTGCCACATGAGAGTATTTCAATCTCAGTTCTGAGAGCCTAGAAAATTATACATTTCCACACAGGCATGGGCATCTAAATACTTACTGTTCAAAGAATGCTGAAGTTTTACTGTCCAATGCTTGGCAGGTATACAACGATAGCTTTAATCCAGATTAGCTGCAAATCCTGTGCATGTTGATAATACTGAAATACCTAGAGATCTTTCACAGTGCTGTGCACCAGTAGCTACCTTGCAGCTTCAGGCAGAAGGAGTTACTGTGCCCCATCCTTCCTGCAGATGAAGAAGATGGAAATGAAACTGAGTGTACTTGGTGCAGTCCCCACTGCTACTGCCACTTCTCCATTGAGCAACGTCTGCTGCCTCAGGGCAGCTGGACACTCATAAATTCCACCAAGTTTGCATGCACCTAGAGTATCAGTGATATGCTTGCACTCTCTAGCACTCATAATTTTTAAAACTTGAGGTTTATTTTGTGCTGCTGTAAACCATCAGGGAAGTTCATGATGTGTGGAGCCCTTTTGGATTAGTTATCTAATCTGTAGCTACTTGCAGTTTCACTTAATGACCCAGGTGATCTTTATGTCTTTTTTGTTTTTCTGAATATTCTGTGGTTAGAAAAAACGGGCATACTCATGTGATGTTATCCTTCGTTACCTTACGTGTTTGACAAACTGTGTCTTGCCATGCAAGCATGCACTATTTTGAAACTTAGGTCAACTGTGGCTGTCTCCCATCCCAAGCCATCAGTTACTCAAATTACAAACATTTAGGTAGGCTTTTTATCAGCTATGAAAAGGAACAAATGAAGAAGGGTACTGTAAAACTGGTAGAAGATGCTTCTCTTACCATTTGAGTCTTTTTCTTAGAATGGTCCTATTCCTCACTTGACCATAGGCTCAGCTCAGGTTTTGTTCATATTCCACAAGGACTTTGTACATGATATAAATATATGAAAATATTTAATATCCTAAATTTACCACCGTATCTTAAATCTCTTAAAATCTTTCCTTGCTATGATGCACACTGGACTGTGACTCTGCTTAGCCTGGTCCTGATTAATGTGACTGTCCTGGGACTGCCTTGATCTGACTGAATCCCTTTCCGTGTTTACCTTTATGAAGCTGTATTGGTAACCTTGCAGTTTACACATGCAGATGTGCATTGAAAAAAAAATCAGTGATTCCTGTACAGCACAACCATTACAAATGCTTAAAGTTCAGCCGCCGCTGATGCTGATAAAGAATACTCTAGAGTGAGATGTAGTTGTGCTGGAGATAGCGACTCACTCTGTGAAAAGGATTCCAGTAGGTTAAAGCAGAAATGTGAAAGAGAGTAACCAGTAAAAGTTGCTTAAATTACATAATTGTTAAGCTTTTGTGGAGGTATATCACTAAATAAAGTGTTCCAATCTTCTCTTGTTCGGCATTTTTTTAGTGCTGGAAACATTTTTTTCCATTAAAATGTGTGTGCTACTGCAAATGTTTGAAAACTGCTGGTGTTTTTAATTCATCAGTATTGTAGTGAAATACAACTTGCCATTGGTAAGTAACTTTTCTTGATTAAGAATGTTTAGTGAAACCATGCAAGAAACATACTGTACATAAATATACCTTCATAAAACATCATACAAATAATGCTACAATGTTCAGAAAATAGTATCTGAGCATTATCTTATTCCCAGGATGAGGGAGCTGAAAATTGTTTAATTTTTTCTACATCGAATAATCATAATAATACATATATTCAAAATTCACTTTTGTTTTCTACCTGAACTGTCAAATCTGCAAATGCCTTTTAAAAGTTAGTACATCTTTGTGAGACGCTAATGCAGCATTTGCCTGTGAAAAGGTTTGTTAAGGCTGTTAGTAGGCACTTGTGTTTTCCATAGCATAATGCTGCCACCTCATGGCAGAAAGAATTGGGACGAAATAGTAGGGGCTTTTTCCGGTTGCATGCAACTTCAGTGTGATTAATACAGTGATGTTTAATATGTCTTAAAGTGACATAAAGCTGTCTCTCCAAGTTTACTCTTTGAAACTGTAGAGAAGAACTTTCGTTGGCATGAATTTTAATATCTTAAATATTTTATTTTGGAATGTAGGATGACTGGAAGCCTAGCATCGCTTTCGTTGTTGGGACAAAGACTGAGGATGAAATCCACATCCAGGCCCTGTCTCTTGCTGTGCAGGTGCCACTGCGAAAGCTCTTCAGTGTGGTAACACGTGAAGACGTTTTCAGACAGGTATTCCAAGAAAGTAACTTTTAATAATGAACCAAGCTGTAGATGTCACTTCAAGATCCTACCTTCTT
Organism: Rhagologus leucostigma; assembly: GCA_013397725.1. Classification (NCBI taxonomy): domain Eukaryota; kingdom Metazoa; phylum Chordata; class Aves; order Passeriformes; genus Rhagologus; species Rhagologus leucostigma. Next base: position 912,734 of record VZTD01004011.1, on the reverse strand, counting down.
TATTCTGTGGTAATGATAAACTACTCTATGGAAGTTTCAAAAATTATGCTAATTCGTAGAATCATTAAGGTTGGAAAAGACTTCCAAGATCATTGAGTCCAACCTTTAATTGAACACCACCTTATCAACTAAACCATAGCACTGTGTGCCACATCCAGTCATTTCTTGAACACTTCCAGGGATGGTGACTCTTCCACCTCCCTGGGCAGCCCATTCTAATGCTTGACAGTCCTTTCTGTGAAAAAATTCTTCCTGATGTCCAACATGAACCTCTCCTGGCATAGCTTGAGGCCTTTTCCTCTCATCCTGTCGCTTGTTGCCTGGGAGACAAGGCCAATCCCCGCCTTGCTACACCTCCTTTCAGGGAGCTGTAGAGACTGATAAGGGCTCTCCTGAGAAAAGACTAAACAGCCTCCAGACTAAAGAGCCCCAGCTCCCTCATCTACTCCTCACAGGACTGACTCTCTATACTTTTTACCAGCTTCATTGCTGTCATTCATAGGAGTTAAAAATGGAAAAAGAAAAGTTTACTGTATAAGCTGCTCTGTTCCCTGAAAATGAAGTTTTCTTACAGACTTTTCTTTTCTGATCACAAAAACTCCCTACCTAAGGTACAGGGTTACCATAAGAGATTCTTCACTGTTTTGGAGTGTGAGTGTAGCATTTGCAGAAGGGAATAATGAGTAAAATAATTTCTGTAAATATACAATCTTCTCACAGTAGAATGCTTTATTTACTTACAGATCGCAGAATATGGTGGTCAAAAGGGAAAAAAGGCTAAGGATGTTCCTATGTACTATGAGGTAGGTTAAAACATGTATTGCAGAGTCAGTGCTCTTTTACACTGAAGTATGTAGAGCTGTGTAGTTTTGTTATACATTCTTCAGTGTATGCAAATTTATTGGATCTAGCTGTTAAAAACATTTAACCATCTAGATACTTAAACTGCTTTGTTTTTGTGATACCAACAGTATTCTGTTGGACGCTGATTAAGTGATGATCAAAACGTCTTTTCAGGGATATGAGTTTTATTATTGAAGGATATGTTATGGGGTCGTATTTTGATGGTGATGTGTGAAATTACAGAAAACCTGTCAGACTCTTCTCTCTCAGATGCTCCCAAAAATTTAGACACTTATACCTTCGTTTATATAGGGGAATGCAGTCCACTGTATGAAACACTATTCTGTGTGCTAATACCCATTATAATCTCAATTTGGTGTAACCTGATTCATCTAGTGGGCTGTGTCAGCGGGGTTTGGAATTATGCTTAGTACAAAGAGTACTTCCTCCTACCCTGTTAATGTTTTACTTACAGCTTGTGAGAAGCTATAAAATCCTGTGATTAATTAGAAGATTGTTTAAAATTTTCTCAGGTAGAGTTTTACAGTCCTACAGACCTGGAGCGTGAAGAATTTTGGATCCCTCTAAAAAGATCTTGTTTGCGTTTTATTTCTGCAATGACTAATAAACTTTTTATGTGTCTTAGGTTTTGGTGGACTTTATAACAGTTTTTTTTAGTTGAAATCTGTTTTTCAGTAATGCCAGGCTACTATCTGAACAAGTCCCTTTGGAATTATTTACCACTGACAGGACTGTGAATTTTATGCAATTAACCCTCTTCATTTAGGGCTAGCCTCCCAGGCAAACTTAGCCTTATATTACCTAGTATGTAAAACTTCTTCAGTCCTACTTGACAGAAGGATTTTGAAGTCTAGCTCTAAGCAGAAGCTTTGTATAATACCTGTATTTAATTACTAAGAGCAATTTTCCTTGTGAAGTGGACACTTATTAAATTCCAGCTGTCAGTGCTGTGTCTCATTAGCTACTTACTTTACTCCTCAAAGACATTTTTTTCCTCCCCTCCTTTAACACAGAATATAAAATGCCTGTTCTGACCTTTTGCTTGGACTCAGTTTCCGTTCAGGCTGTAGCGAATTAAAAGATTGATCATGTTGCCACAGCATTAAGATCCCGCCTCTCTGGGCAGAGTTTGCTCCTGAACATTCACACAGATTCCATGTGCAGGTTGTGCATTCAAAGCTTTCACTGCTTTCCCTGCTTCCACTAGCAAAGGTAAACAAATACCACGTTGGCACAGAACACGGGGTTATGAAAAGTTCTTCTGAGAGGACCATTTCTATCATTGCCACATACAGTTCTCTGTGGCAGGATTCAACATGCTGCCATTTCCACAAGTTTCCATATTTGTTTTTAGAGATACTGTGAGATTCCTGACATTTAATGGTCTTTGAACATATGACATGTACATGTGTGTGAATTTGGGACTAATGACGTGCATAGTAATGTGGTTATTATTGGTATTAGTGGTAATATTGTTGCCCATGTCATTGGTCTTGCACTTTGCATCCGCTGAAATGCAGGGGTTTTAGTAAATTTCAGTGCAGCAGTCTGCAGTGCCTAATAGTCAAGAACCTTTAACAAACTGCTCATGATATATTGCAAGCTAATTATATATCATATTAAAAGAATTCCTGCTGTCTTTTCTAAATTATTCCCCTTCAGGCTTTCTATCATTTTACTGTTTTGTATTTGATATCACTCTTATTGTACAGAGTGAAGAGGATCAGGGCAGGGTTTCTAAATATGTAGCTAAAAGATTTCCAAAGCCAGGAGAATTAGGTGTCTAACACCTTTTCTGACTCTTACATGACTTGATGGGGGTAGGAGACCTGCTTGGTAATTTTGTACTAATTCCAGCACTTAATTGAATGATGATAGGCTGTTTCTCTCACAAAGGTGGTGAGGAATTAATTTTTTCTCTTATATATGGAAGGGGAAATGTTATGTTTCTTGTAATATATCAACAGATTTCATAATTTATCATGTACAGTTTTTCCAACAAGACCTAAAACTAAAAATATATGCATTTTATCAGCAAGGTGTGTATCTTTTCTTGTTTACAGACCTGTTTTTTGGGTCAGTTTTCTAATAAGATTAATAACATCATGTGTGATTAAGATATTTTACCACTACTAAATATGATAGTGTTGTTAAGATCTGATGATTGAGAAATGCCTCTGCCCAAATTAAGATGCAAACAAGACCATGTGCCAAAGCCAATAGTACATATTTTATTTAACAGTGAATTAGAAATAGAAAAGAGAGGGGGGAGAGAGAGAGTTCAGGTAGAAAATAGTCACCACCAGTGGGTCCAGCAGCATCCTGTTAGTCCTTCTTCACTCTGGGCTTTTTGGTGGTGGGGTCCCCAAGGTAATTCAAAACTTTTCATTATCTATACATTTTAGCAAACAAAGGAATTAATGCTTGTTGGCTACACAATTCTCTTATGCTATTGGTTAAATGATTGCCTCACCTCTAGTGCTAATTAGTCTGCATGCACAGTCGTTCTCTTCTTTGGAGTCGGTGGGTTTCTGGGATCAGTGTTCGCAACCTTCCCATGCCAGAATTACCGTTTATCCCGCCGGAGCTGATTTCAGCACGGTTGCTGAGTTGGCTTTCTTTGTGGCCCGTTGATTCTCCATTTGTGTCCATTATCAGTGACACATTCTTTTCTGTAGGCTTTGTTAATCTCCCCCTAGGTCTGAGATAACACCTGGGCAATAGTACCACCTTTATCTTATGTTATCTACGGTCCAGGTTTCAGGTATCCAGAAGAATATTTAAGTGAGGCTTTGGTGGTCATTGGTGGCCAGAGATGCCATCTCTCCAATAACTTGAGGTGATCTTTGTTTGACTAGTGATACGCCAATGGGCAGTTGCTTCTTTACGGAGTTTGCCACAGTGGGAATTTTTGTCCGAATGTGTTACCCAGGATGCGCTAGCCAGATCTTGCGTCCACCAGGCCCAAAGTAAGGATGGGCCCCAGCGGCTGCCTCACCACCCCTCAGGAGAAGAAAGACGAGAGCTTCCTGCGGTTTTTTCTTTCTTAAATGTCATCACAGAGGCATTACCAACTTGTCTAATTGGGGTGGTAACCTGCCCATCGTCAGAGCCTTCAGCGATTGGCTCTGTGCCGGACATAGAAGTTTCAAGCAGCTTTCCTCCCGCCCTCATTAAAAACCAGGCTGTGTTAAATGAACACATGCAGCTGAAAGTTTCCAGCAAATAATTTTTTCTGTTTTTTTTTAAATCTACACCCTGTGTAGGTTTAAATGGTGCCAGCACAGTGATGCCTTTTTTCTCCTCTTTTTCTTTTCCTTCCTATCCAATACCACAGAGCTTAGGGAATTATGCTTTTCACTGTATCATATTTTCTGTTTCAAATAGAATTACAGCCTTGCTATAGAAAGCTATTTTCTTTGTGAAAAGGCTGCCTTATTTTTTTCTTTAAGAAAACAAAATTGAATTGATCATTATTTTACCCTCCTTTTATTTATTGTCTATTGAATCCTCCTTTATGACGTTAAGGAAATAACATCTCCTTTGTTGTTCTGCAATGATCAGCATTACATTGCCAGTACATACATTATTCTAATTTCCCTTTTTTAAGTGTTGGTGTGATTTTTTTTTATTTGTTGTAAAACTGCCCTCGTTCTCCAAGAGTTGGTTAAAGGCAGTACTTGTAATCCAAAGAGTTCTTCAGCTACCTGTTTTTAATACTTTGATTATATTGCCCAGGTTTACTGATTTTTGGTATTCCTAGCTTTAAAAGCTGCCTTTTTGCAACTTTCTGTTGATACAGTTGGGAATGATTGCTTCTAATGAAATGAGACAACCGTCTTATCTGTGGGTTTTTTCTGAATATAAAGCGGAATAATCACTGATTAGGCCTAATTTTCCTGCATCTATATTGACTCTTCTGTTGTTTCAGTTTAATACCAGACCAATGCCATGTTAATGATTTTTTTTCTCTGATACAGTTAGAAAATAAACTCATCCTTATCTCTGCTGGCATATGTTGTCTCTCTCTTATTTTTTTTTTTCTTTCTTCATTGAATCTGAAATAGTGACGACTTTTAAACTCGGTTGTCCAGGATCTTGCAATCCCACCTGGTTTATCTGAATTATCTCTGATATTCACATGTGATGAGCAAGCAAACATTAGATTGCAAATCATATGCTGGAACTGTAAATATTTAATCAGAAGGTGATATAAAATTTTGACCACAAATCATTCTTCTTTTTGTCATCACTGGGTGAAGAGAAGACCTGTTTGATTCTCCTGTTGGCTTGTTCCAGATCTGCACAGCAAATTGTTTTCATATAGAACCTCACTTTATTTTACCTCCTTAATAACAGGGAAGCAGTGTCAGCTCAGAAACCTCAAACCTCTGGATGGATAAAAGCAGGAGAAGCTCCAGGCTTGCTGTCAAGATACATGACAGCCAACCCTTATCACCGGGCATACTGAGATATCAACTAGTTGTGCAGTTTCAATAAGCATACCAAAGAGATCCCCAAACTAGATCCCTCTATTGCCAAGCATAATATGTATAGTTTTGCCATTGAAATCCAGGTCAGTCAAGTGCTTGCATTTAAATCTTAATTAGTTCATATTTTGTACAGTTCATAGAGGACTTTAGAGGACTAAAAGGTTATTGGTTAGAAATAGAATCTTACTGTTTTAAAATTATTTATGTCGTACCTGTTTTGGTTTTTTTCTTTGGGTTTGTTGTTATTGTTGTTGTTGCTTTTCCCTGTAAGATTGTGCTGCCATAATCCTTGGGAAATTATATAATGTTCACCGTGCTTCTTGCCTTAATAGGCAATCAACTGTAGCAGATACAGAAGAATCCTTGAGTTTTCTGGGTGTACGTGAAACAGATTCCTTTTCTGTCACTTCCAACACAAAATATATAACCAAGATATTAAGAACTTCTGTAGGATAGTAAAACATAACAATTAACAAGCCCAAGTTGTAAAAAGTGAAATAAATTTAGCCAGGAAGCAGTGGATGTAAAGCAGTTTTCAATCATTCCTGTGAATTTATGCTTTGCTAGAAATGTGTAGGGTGTAGACTTATGAAGTAAGAGTTGCTGCTGGTAAGATTATTTTAAGTGCTGGTCACATCATGATGTACAGGCAAGGTCCACTTTAGATTGGAACTGAGTGTGTGTTTCCTGGAATAGGTGCTCCTACTATATGATGAAATTTTATATATATTTGTATGCTGTATCATATATAATTGTATTATTTTATTATATGTAATTATAGTTATGTAAGTGATATATTTAAAATGTATCTTTTTAAATGTGTATGCATGTGTATAATTATTCAAAACTGCCTTCTATTACTCACCCCAATGGCATGAATTTCATTTTTTAAAAAGTTAAGAACAGATATTCTCTTTCTGAATATCTTTCATGTCCTCTCTTCAGTAGGTCTTAAATACCCTATACTTTTCTATTACCTTATATCATTCTATTATCTATGTCTCTTTTTAAGACTCTCTCATCATTGTGTCTAACAATATCGTCAGAAAAATTAAAAAAAAGGAGGGTAGCACTAGAGACATGGAGTATGCATTTATTTGTGTTCATTATAGTAAATCCCTAGGGTTGAAAAATCAAGAATGTTGGATTTAGCTTGATGTGACAGAGAACTTTTAATGTCAGAGACATAACACTTATGGCAAGGAATATTTTTACCCAAGTACAAACTCAGAAAAGTTGTCTGGCACTGGGAGAAGACCAAACTCAGTAGTAGCCAGGATATGGGTCAGTGAAGAAAGAGGTTTCAAACATACTATTAGTCAGGAGTGTTTTAAAGAAAACCTTTTGATTTCTTGTGGAAACATATAATTAAAGCTATCATATTTTTGTAGAAGTGTGTATATTTTGACACAACACCATAACAAAGATTGTGGTCAAGATTAGGCTTTCTCCAAAGCAAAGATAGCCTTATTAAAACTGAACCTTCTCACTCTAAATATGAATGTCAATAGAATTCTATTTTTAACACAAGTTAGAAAGATTGTGTTTTCATTCCACAAGAACGAAATTAATTTTAAAAATTGGTGTAAAATGGAACAGCTCAGGAGCCAAAACTTATCTGGTGTCATTGTTTTCATGAGAGGGTTTGACACTAAAAACAACTTTGGCAGCCATGCTGAACGATTAGAAGGATAGAAAGATTTAATTTTATTTTTTATTCCAGTAAAAAACAAATTTAATACAGCACTGTTAAATGTCATAATAAAATGGAGCAGTTCTCCAGGCAGCCTTTGTTAAGTGGTGTTGTGTGGATGCAAGTTAAGAGAATTTTATTGCGGAAGGACTTGGCCCTTACACTATGTGGATACGCAGAGCTTTAATGTGTACACTTGGGAATTGTTAAATGAATATGCCTTTTAGGGAGGTACTGGCTTCAGGGAAGGTTGAGGGACTTTAAATCCTACTGTGGGCATTATCTACTCATCTGTTTTCAGCTCTTTTCTGCCTGTTACCAAGGTCCTACCAGTTTGTAGTACAGCGTATGGTATGTTTTATAAATGATCCACTAAATGAGGTGGTATATTTACCTGAGATATTTAGTGTCTTGTCTTCTGAGAAGGGTTTAACTACACTGCCTGCTGGTTCCCAGTATTTAGGTCAATCTACTTAAAAGGATGTTAGAGAAAGAATTTGTTAATTTAGCTTCAGCATGTCTTTACATCAGCCTTTGCTGTTGTCAGAGCATCTGATGCCACTGCATGATCAAGTGGCCTGTGTAGTCCTTGAAGTTATCAAACTGTATGCCTTCCATTTGAATTTATTTATTCCATGAGAGGAAACTGTTGTTGCTATGAACTGGTCAGTTCTATAAATTGTTCGCAGACAGTTTCTTAAGTATCTCCAGTTCAGTATTCCTTTCCAGGAACAATGTGTCATGTTAAGTACTAGCATTTCTAAATGTTAAAACTGGTGAAAAAAAGTCTTGAGCTAGAGCAGGAAAAAAATCTGTGTTTTCTAATTTTGTTTCCTCAAATCTGAGAGGTCAGGTTCTATTATTTACATGAGGCAGTTGACATGCACATCTTTGATTTTCATTTCGGAATAGTGACTCTTCATAGTTCTAATGCTAGGATTTTAGAAACATGCATTATTATTTTATTGTTGTTGTAATTATTTGACCTGAAGCCATTCATAATCCTCAAACTGTTGGCGATTTATTTTCTAGGAAAGAGAATTGATACCTTTTGAAATTTATCCACCTATTTAAAACCTGCTTTAGAACCCTGGTGAGAGTTTGGTTTTGCTTCACAGATTACAAGATTTCCTGCATACATGCAAATTGGTATAAAATTTCTGCTTTTTTCTGTGCAGGTTTTGTTGAAATGCGTGTATAACTAGAGGAAACAGCAATTATGTCTGCGAAAATGTCATCCTTGAAGTGATAGAGGGACTCTCTGAAGTAGCCAAAGGCAATGCTGTCTTCTGGTTTTGTGTCTTCAGAGTTTGCAGGGGGCTGTAATTAGTTCATTAAAGACAATAAAGTGTATGACATTTTTCTCAAGTACAGCAACTAATCCCAGAATCCTTTGTCACCAAATTCTAAAAAATAAAAGCTCAAAGCCCTGTTACAAAGTTGGACCAACTAAGTTGGAAAGATCCTGCTCAGTTTTGTGGTGCCAAGCCTATCTGGCCCGAGTGTTCTGATGTGGCTTAGAAAACTCTGTGAAGATGTAACTGGATGGGTTCTTCCAGCACAAGGGTTAATGAGGCAACTTTGCTTCTTAAATCTTTTTGTTCCACCTCTGATTGGGTTCTCTTCCTAGCCAGATGCAGTGTTAGAGAAGCATGACTAAATCTTTTAGCCTTGTGATGTTCATTGTGTGGATTCAGTTGGCTGAAATTGCTGGAGACAATTTACTTCTCAGAAGCTTAAAATATTCTGTGCCATAATGGAAAGATTTGCTGGGCGGATTCTTCCCACTGAAATGTAAACATTTCAGTATTTGATCATAGCAATATATCTCTTCATCTGAGCACAAATCAGAACAGATTGGCCTGTCCTCTTTTTCTAAAAGGGTCAGGGTTCTGTAGGAGTTCTTCAGAAATCACTTAAACACTATTTCAACTATTTCCCCCCAGTCAGTGTTAAAAGAAAACAGATATATGAAGGGTCACATGAGAAAACCTTCCCTGTGCATAGAACTCCTTCCTGAGATAGCAGTGCTAATGCCTGATCTTTCCAGTCGCTGGATATTTGTATCCCTTAAAGCAGTTTGGTTTTCATAGCAGCTAGTGGTTGGGAAGCCATAGGAGGTGCACACCCCAGACGATGAGAGCTTCTGTATGAGCTCTGTAATAAAGCCTTCCTTATTTTTATGTAATGTATTTTCTCATTTTTACTGAAATTAGGTTATTCACCTAATTTCTGTTTTTCTTAAAACATTATTTAAGTACTTGACATAACGCTGTGCATTTGTGTTAGAAAATTCTCATGGAGCAACACTGAGATTAAACCAGTTAAAATATCCCCTCAGGTTGCAGATTTTCTGTAGAGAGAGGTTTAGAGAACAGGCTTTCTTACAATGGATAATTCTAATAGGTTTCTGCTAACCAGATCAAGCTGTGCTGTGTTTTGGCAAAAAACAGACTCACTAATGTGAGTGACGAGTTATTTTTCTAGAGTAAAAGCAGCCATTTGCTTCTACTTTAAGAAGTGTTCTCACAATAGAAAGGAAGATATTTAGCACTTGAACAGCATTCGTATTTGCTCAGTATTGCTTCATTTTAGTAGGTTTATTTGAAAAGGGCTCCGTGGGGTAGAAGGAGTCATCAAATCCACTTTAATTATTTTCATTCTCTGGAATACATCTTCACTGTTAACAAGGATGACTCATTTGGCTTATCTTAGGTTTTACAGTCTACCTTGTGGATACATAAGCTTTATATGGAGCTCTGTTCAGATATGCAATTGATTTATTGATTTATGTGAATCCTTAAGCTCTCTTTGAACTGTGAGTCATTAATTCACTAGTGCAAGATAATGATTAAGCAAGTGAGCTTTTGACATCATAGGTGGGAAGAGGTTCTGAGAGTTAAAATGAAGTTAGGTGAATGGTCTAATATGAGAAACTGAATTGTCTTTCGACACACTGGAGGTGTCATCTGAAAAAAAAGTTGTTTCAGTTAGCTCGGATCCTTCCTGGTATTCTTTCAAAATGATTGCTTCTAGTGTGCTTTAGTCAATGAAATGACATTGGCACAGTCAGAAATATTTAATAGTATGTATAAAGAAGTCTTCTTTGGAAAAAACAATTATCAGTATGACACGTGCAGCTTTTGGCCCCTAGTCTGTCTTGAAAGTTGCTTGTGAAGGACTCATAAGACTGACGGCAGGTTGTAAAAAGTCAAGATCACTTTTTCCCCCCTGCTTTTATTACTTTGCTCAGGAAAATACATCTAAATAGTAATTACTGACTTGGCTGTGTAATCCATGTAGCCTGGTTGTGTAATCCGTGTAAGCCTCTTGACTGATGACTATCCTGCTTCAAATTGACTTGAACTCTGTCAGTAACTAAGGGATTTTACTTATTTGGTTCTTCTAGGAACTATTATGTTTCTTTTAGGAAGTGTTACAGGAGTCTGAGGCATATGTGATGGTCTGGATTTCTTACAGTTTCAAGAACAAGAGGGAAGACAGGGCTTTGGAAAGCTCACTCTGGATACGGGAGAACTATACTGTGAAGTGGGCCGACCACTGTTCATAGCAAGCAATGTTACTGCTTCCAGGTAGTAATAAAGCTGTGAAAGTTTATAATCTAATTTAGCTTTCTGAAAGATTTTCTGATAATGATTTAGCAGCCACAATGGTTCTGTATCTCAAAAATGAGGCATTTCGATGAAAGATAGCACAAAGACTCTGGCTTTTAATGTTTCCCTAACTTTTAAGACCTATCTCCTATCTCAGTGGTGCTGACATCTGTCAATAGTATAGGGTCACTTACAAGCACTCATGCAGTGTTTGAATGGCTTGAAATATATGCCCTTTGCACCAGACAGCTAAATCTCTGCATGGTTCGTACTGCCACCATATGAGATCAAATACTGCACCACCAAAGCCTTTCTGCACTTCACCAGTGTGACCCCTGCTGTGTGAGGAATGCTAAGTTTCCTTTTGCTTTAAAGGAAGAGACGCCCTACCTAAGTAAGTTTGTCCATCCAAGTTTCCATGGTTTCTCACATAAGAAAAAGATCATCACTGGTGGGATGAAGTATAGCCAATCTGTAACAAATCCACTTCATAGCATCCAAGAAACTTCCTTCTGTATTCCTACCAGCTTTTTGTCTTGCACTTTTTTCTTTTTTCACTTGAGGCTGTAGATTTTTAACTGTTTATGCCAGGTGCCTGCATAATTCACAGGACCACAGATTAAGTATATATGGATGTGTAATAAATTTAATTTCTTTTATCTACTGTGCATGGATTGATCTATGTTCTGTCTTTAGGATTGGTTTTAATTTCCTCATGTATAAAGCAGATTTTGCATTTCTGTATGAAAAGCTATTTCTTTTCTTTGTATTGTCAAATGTCGTGTGCTTATTCTGTCTTTGTTTTATTTGTGTGACCTCTTTCCACAGTCATGGAATGTATTCCTGTTAAATAGTTTTGGTTATACACTCATGGCTCACATGAAAAAATTCGTCCTTCCTACCCACTCTACTCCATCAAGTCCCTTCATTCCTGCATTCTCTGTCTACAAAATAGGAATAATCATAATGCATTGCTTTTGACTGGTAAAGTGCTTTGAAATTCCCAGGAAGAATGGGGTTTAAGAATCTAAGCACTTTTTTCTTCTTCAGTAAACGATAAATCAGCAACTGCCATTGAGCTGAGTTGCTATATATACACTTTTCAGGAACCCTTCGAGAACCCCTCCATTTCCCCTCTCTTGTGTTTCAAGAAATGTGCAACTCATCTGCATTAGGCCATTGAGAAGCATCACTTTCCATAGGCTGTTAACATCAATTCTGAAAAAAAAACTGTATGAGAATTTCTCTCCCTGAGGGAATTTACTATGGTATTTCTACCAAAGTGTCTTTCTTTCTGAGCACAGATTTGTGTGCCTAGCTCTGAGTGACTCTTTTTTGTTGGATTAACTAGTAGTTCCTAGTGTGCCCACAGTCTGTGGGAATTTTTAAGTCTTATTCTTAACATATCCTTGATTTTCTGCCATGGCTCTGATGTCAGTGGGTCTTTCTGTAATCCTTCTATGATTGGCTTGTTGAGCTAGTGACCAGTAAGGAGTCTTACTTTGGATACAAAACATGCAAAGCAAAACTCGTCTTGATCATGATGTATCTTCCTTTGTGTACGTTAAGATCATTAGGTTCATTTGTGTTGGCAGAGCAGGATTGTTTTGGAAGGGTTTTTAAATGCGTGTGTTTTGGTTTCTCTCCCTGTTAATACGACTCGGACAAAATCTGAATTTTAAGACATTTCTTTTTCTGCTCCTTGCTTTCATTTGTATGAAACAATAATTTGGCCTATAATAGTCTGGATTCTGATTTGGCTTTGTTTTATTCAGAGAAGCACTTTTAGTGTCTACGTTTAGGTGAGAAGTGAAGATTTCTAAACTAGGCAAGAATCTATGAAAGCTCAGAGCTAATGGTGATGTTTGCATTAGACAAGACACAGTTCAGTGAGATGCAGTGTGCACCTTCATTGTCTCAGTGTTAGCAACCAAAATTGACACCATATGTGCCCAACTGTAATTGCTCCATGAGGAGAAAAGAGAAACATGTCAGAACATTTGAGTAACACCTAATTCAGCCCATGGTTATAAATAAAGCTGATGGTTGCTTAAAAACAAAAGTAAGAAAATATTATGGTTATATTATTCCTCAACAGCGCTTCCTACATAGGTGAACTTTATTACAGAGACAACACAAGTGAAAAGAAACATATAACAACTTTTTTACGGTATTTTTATGCTATTTTATTTTTTTCGCAGTAAATAAAGTGGTTATGAGGCTCCAAGGAAAACGGCCCAGATGTTAGTAAGTTGTATGAAATTTAGTGGAAACAAGCTGTAAAAAACATAGTCATAAAACAGCCTGTCAATGCCACACATCTGGACAATGCAGCTGTATGTTCCCGCTGCTGTCATCACCCTAAGAAAACTCAATAGCCTTATTTCACCCCAATTAGGCTGCATACCAACAGAATCAGAAATACACAGGGAGGGGGTGTGTTTTCACCAAGACAGACCCTCTCAAATTCCCTTCAAGAAGTTTTTATCTTTCATTCAAGGCTAGTCCCTCAGACACTGGTCACTTTGTAAACAGTTCTCCAAACTATTCCCCTTGATTTGCTATCTGTTACAGGCTTTTTAATTTATGACTTTATAATATGTAGTTGCTTAATGTTGCTTCTTTGTCTAAAACCTAAAGAAAATTACATTTTCCTATGAGAACTCTGTGTCTGTTGACTTTCTCATAAATCATAGAAGTTTTTTTCCATTCTAGTTTTATCTCATACTATAGCCGATATAACTTCATTTGAGGTCTTTGGAACCAAAGAATAATGATATGTCTTACTGGTACGTTGTTTTTTTCTGGAAATGCGGCCATTTTGACCCACATGTGGTGCGATGTGAGGCAGCACTTCCTCATTTCAGCATGCAAATAAATATGAGTCAAGTGCAGTATTCAAACTATGCAAGTAATAGTTTGGTTGGGATTTTTTTTCCTCTACAGGTGGTAGAATTAGCCAAAACCTTTCTGGACAGGGGTGAAGAAATTCCTGTAACACTAACTGGAAAGCTGTTGAAATTTCTATTGCTTTGTCTCAAACAGAAGGATCTTCAGAGAAGAGAAGAGGAAAAGAAGGTACTATAGTATGCCCTACAAACATTACATTTTTGAAGACACTTCTATTCTAGTGTTGTTTCCATAAATTCAGCTTTCTTCTCAGGTTTGGCTTTCTAGAACTGTAATTAAAGAGAAATGTGATTAGAAATATCTTTTTAAGTTGATTAGATTTTGTGGATGAAGCTCTCAATTACTCAAATGCCAGTGAGAATGTGGAAAGTAAAAGAAAATAAAAATAATATGCAAGAACTTTTTCTAGAGTGAGAGCTAGTAATGGCTTAGCTGAGTCTCAGGACCAACAGAAAACAGAGCTAGGAGCAGGCTTCAGCTGAATGTATCCCTGCTGAAGTAAAGGTAGGAGATGTTACTTGGGAGGTATCAAAGATAGATAGATAGACAGAGCAGACTATGATGGAGTTATTGCTACAAGTCTCCTCTCTGGAGGGAATTTGGAGAAGTTATCTCTTCCATCCTCCAGCACTAAGGTGGGATAATAATTACACAAACTATTCCTGGCAGATGTTTGTTGAAACTTTTCTTAAAACTTTCCAGTGCTGTGTCTTTGCTTTTCCATGGTGATAAGTATTATTTCTCAACCATCTCTGTAACGCACCCATTTGGAAAAGGTTTCTGATCTTACCAAACCGACTCTCATTTAAATCTGTTACAGTTCCGCTTCGCACTGTGTATGGGGGCAACATTACCCTCCATTCTACAGAAATCTATTACATATTTAACTAAACAAACTCAAATATATGCCATCGTTTCTAGTTTTTGATTATGCATGTTTCTCTCCTCTGAACTCTCTCAAAACAGTACATTTTTTGAAGTCTGCTTCTCAGAACCGGGTACCACATTTTCCGATGTTCCCAAAACTTGCTTCCATATGTTCTCCAAGGTCGTCACTACTAGCGCCAAGATTGCCTTGGACAGACTGCTTATGTGTTCTAGGAGGAATTTGACCAAGCTTGCACAGAATCACAGATCAGACCTCTCATTTATTTCTAACATCTTTTGGAGTTGTCAGTGCTACATTTCAACAACTTACTGAACAGTTGGTTTTGCTGTAGTCCTTTTACAACAAACATTCATGAAACTGAAGACCATTATCAGAAAGTCATATAATTGCTGCAGTAAGTTTACCCTGTTAATTGATCAAAAACTGTAATATAAAGTGTGATGACATGGAGACCTAAGCAGTCTGTGTATGTAAAAGATGCAAGAAGAAAATGGTTTAATGGGTTTTGTATAGCCAAAAAGTCTGTAAATTTTTTTATTAACAATTTTATTTGTGGAAGTAGTAAGTTGATGAAGTGTAGCACATGACCACAAGAGCATTAAATGCAAGGTGATTACACTAAAATTGTGTCCTGTTCCCACAGAAGTCAATTTATTAGGAAACGATAATACAAGCCTCAGAAATATATGAAGAATATGAGAAAAATAATGTGTTTTCAATGGAAAAAGCGTGAGAGGTGGAAGCTATAGAGTAAATTGTTTATAGTGAATTCAAAAAAATGGCTTTTCTCTTAGATAGCAGTCAATTCTTGTAAGTAAACTGTAAAACAAAAATTTGAAGTTTAATGGCACTTCAATATTGGAATGGAGTCTTTAGCTTTGATTTAGCAGGATTAGTCTTGTAACTGTAATTTTATTTCCCTGGTTAATTTGAAGATAGTCAGTGTCGAAGGTTGAAGAGTCTCTGGAACTTAGGGTTACTTCTCTGTTTTAGCCAAACTGTCTGCAAAAGTTGTCACCTCCTTTGAATTGTATCTATATCAATGTGTGACAGGCAAACACAAGAGCAGCAGTTGAAGGACAGAGTCAAGAACTGGAGGGCTCTTGGCTATGAGGAGGCTCTGCAGTACAGAGTGGGCAGAAACTGACTTCTAATTTAGACTTCTCTAAATGGGCTGCCATAAAATTTTTAATCCTTTCAACTAGCTTGTACAATACAAGTTTTGTTGCCAACAATCTGGGTATTGAAAACAGGATTGTACTCGCAAATCAGTTCTCAGAAAGCAAACATATCTGTCCATTTTTTTTCTTAAATAGACACCAGTTAATAGAATGGATCAGCAGTACTAATACAACATGTAAATAACCAAAAATAAGACATTAGGAAATTTCTGTATTTCCTTAGGAACAGGAGCTTGTCATAAATTGACAGGTGTATGTATTTAAAATAATATACAGAAGAGAAGAAGCGTCTCTGAATTAGAAAACTGTTTGAAGTAGTAAAAGTCTGTAATGTGAAGCTTAAAATAACAAAATTGCAGAAGTTAATGGAATATTAGAAACTCCACAAAAAGCTGCACTTTGTAGGGAAGGAGAAATATGACATTGAAAGGAAAAGGATAGAGTCCTAGAAAGGAGAGGCTTTTACTTTCTGAAATATTAAGGTCAAGTAGTGTTCTTTGTTAGAATCTTGGCAAGTCCAGAAATGTCTCTGCTTATTTAAGAATTACTTAAAATGATGCAGATGCAATAGATGAAGTTGATTGTGAACTTCGTGGCATGATGATTGTATCAACTGTTTGGTATGTTCATCAGCTTAGAATTCAAAGAAGTACTATCAAAATTTCTAATTTGCAATGTCAAAAGTGGAACAAATTTGAAAGAAAATAATGAAAGCCTCCAAATCCTTCATTTCACAGTGCAAATAGTTTCAAGAATCTGTCGAAGACTTTTCTAAATTTTACAGAAAGGAAATTCAAGAAGGAAGGGAAAAGCAGGAAAAGATTTTCTGTTTTGATTTTGAATTTGAACGAAATACAACTTCCACAGCTGGAAAGTCTGCTTTTCAGCTGGATCTAGGGAAAGCAACTATGTGGAGTTAACTGCCCTGTCTCATTTGCATGAAGGGCTTTTCTCATTGCTTTAATAGCCTTTAAAGTGACACCAGCAGGATTGTAACCTTAAGTTAAGTTAATATTTTTATTTTATATTATTTAGCTTTATAATCCTGAAATGTAATTTTTGCATAGTTTGAATGTAGTATTTCTGCTGGGCAAAAATAAGGTGGAGGCTTTCTTGCTCTACAGAACCTACTTTACCTTAATATTTTTGGGATTGTTTTAATTTTAGACCGATTCTTGATTTTCTGGATTTATAGTGTGAGGCTTTGGGATACTTACAAAATCTTTTTTCGTCTTGTATTCTTAAATTACTGGGAAGAGCTTTATGTAGGTGTTTTTGTTGGAAAATAATGAGAATGGCTGAGTAATATCCTGTGTGAAATGACCACAAGACTCTTGGTTCTAGTTTATATTAGACAGATATTTACATCAAAGGAAAATAATGCTGGTGCCATTTTACACCATACTCAAGAGTGTTAGCAGAGATGTTAAACATATTAACAGATATTGAATTTTTGCCATATTTCCCATCAGTCCAAGGAAGGCTTCTGGCTGATGCAAGTGCTGTAGTGGAAGCAACTAAAGCACAGGGATTTTTTACTTATCTTCCTACCCATATGCATTTTGTTAGTTTGGTAGGTATAATGTCTTGCAGTTCCTTTTTAATGTGGAGTCTTAGCATTATGATTGAGTAAAAATATATAAATAACTGAATTATGTGTTTGAGCAAGAAAAAGAAGGGTGTTCAAGACAGCTCCACCACATGGATATTATAGCAGCTGAGAGGGAAAGGTGTTAAAATAAAAAAATTGAACACCTAAAGTTTTACAACAGTCTGACCTTTGTTCTGCACAAAGGCTACAATGAGGACTTCATTTATTCATCTTGTCAGGCAGAACAGCAGCGAAAAGAAAAAGAGAAAGAGAAAGAAAAAGAAAAAGCTAAACTTCCTGATAAGACACCTGGAAAAGATAGTAAAGGAAAAAAGACAGCGGCACCACCCCCTGTTAAAAAGGACACCAAATTGAAACAACGGGGAGAAGTGGAAGTGAAAGACAAATACATTGGTATGTAAAAAATGCAGATATACTTCTGATAAACCTTTGGAGTGCTTTGTTTTGTTCAATGTTGAAAAGTCAAGATCTATTTGGCAGTATTAAAGCTTTGCCACTTTGCATTTGAAGAGAGCACTGTGTTCTGCTCAGTGTTAGGATGGATTGTGCCGTCCAAGAAGTAAAATACAGATAAGATATATGTGGCATGTCAACATCAAAATGTTTGGGCTTATGTGAGACTAAAAGGAAGTAGCTAAACAAATCCTACAGAAAACTTATCTTACAGAAACATTTCAGAATAACTAAATGTGTCGGTATCCAAAGGTGGCTTACTCCTTATACTATAAATTAAAATAGAGCTGACAGAGTTGTCAACCCTGTCAGTGAGGAAATTTTTCCTAACATCCAATCTAAACTTCCATTCTTTATATTTGTTTTAATATAGCTGTATAAAGAAAGAAATAAAAATAGACCATGCCTTGAATTCAAGGACAGTCTATATCTGTTTCTGGTAGCTAACAGTAATTTTATCATTCATCCCTAATACACTATCACCTTTCTGAAATTAAACATTTCTGCTTTTGAGTACTCTTGGGATTACTTGCATTGATGTCTTTCCTCTTTTGCATATGGACTAGTCACTGATAATTAGAACTGACTGATTGTTATCCACTTGTCATGATTATTAGCATAATCATAATTATAATTTTCAAATGGCAGGCAGTCTTCAGCATGTATGCATTGGAATTTTTGGATCTCTGTAAGTGACCATGCAGACACCTGTCTTTTTTGTTAAAAATCATTAATGCTCAGTAATTGTATGTGCTCATACCTTTTCTTCCTGCAGTAACTGAGACATAAATTTATGTACTTCAGTTTCAGTACTAGCAGTGAAATAATAAGCCAGTTTTCTTCTGGTTTTGATTTTTGCTTTATGCAATATATGTGCTGGACTGTGGTGGTTGCTACAACATTCTGATTATAATCAGCTTCCGCAGTTTTTCTCCTGGTCTTTCTCCAAACAATTCTTACTTCTGACTTGTATTGTTCCCTCTGTGTTCTAGGTGGTTTGGTGCAAAAGACTTCAGTCTAATGCACATAATATTTTTTAACTTACATGTAATTTTCCCAGGAGAATTGTTTCTCTAACCTTAATTTGCATTACCCCATATAGTCAAGAAAAAATTAACTTTGTTTAGCTGATGAATGTCCTTACTCTAATCTGTTTTTGTTGTGTTTTGAACAGATGATGAACCAGATGATGGTGCTCATCATTACTTTATAATTCTGGGTTTCCCCAATCTTCAGTTGTTGCCTGTGTTGGCTGACCTTGGGATTAACATTTCAAGTGTAATTCAAATTTCTTCTGAGAATTACAAGCCATTACAGATATACTTGGAAGCAACTAAAGTTGAAGGACAATCTTCAATTTCATCTGAAGGTAATCTGTTTATTAAAAAAACTGTGTAGAAAGGAGATAATTTTATATCCAGGAAATGACTATTCTGGCTGTGTTTTTCTCCCTCTCCATGCCTTGTGTTTGTGCATGGTACCTATAAGCACCTGTGTTTGCCAGTGCCGAAGTAGTATTGCCATTGGCCACCAAACCAAGTGGTTTGCCAGTGCTAATACTGGACAGTAGAAAGAGGGACTGACTAGGAGGCAGTGTTTGCAGCCACAGTAGCCACCAAAGAACAACATTTTATCAAATGCGTGCTTCTGTGAATTGTTAGGAAGCACAATGGTAAGGAAACTTGGCTCATTTAGTAATTTCAAGGAGGGTGGACATTTTGCTACTTTGGGACTGTGGCCCCAGCCACAGGAGAATTTGCCACAGAATAATGCTCTGTAATTGTACTCAGCTGTCTCCAGGCTGTAACACCTCTCTTGAACTGGAATCCTTGTGAGCAGCAAGCTAAATATGTGTCATCAGTGATGGCTGACTATCCTGGGCTGTAGTGACATAGCCAGTAGATCAAGGGCAGTGGTTATTCTCTGTTACTTGGCTGTCATGAGAATAGAGTTAGGGACTCTACTGTATAGACATCTATTCAGTCCAGCAAACAGCCTCCCTATAAGGACTGGCTAAAGGACCTTGGAAGAAGAAAAAGTGGTTGTGATCATGAATGGCCTTTGGGATTTCCAGGCCCTAGAGAGAGGGAAAGTCTGGAGCAAGACTCTTGGTGGAAGAGGATCAGGTTAGGGATTATTTAAACAAACTGGACATACGTAAGTCCATGGGACCTGGTGTGATTCACTCAGGCATACTGAGGGTCTGGCTGTGATGTCACTGCAAGGCCACTGTTAATTACTTCTCAAAAAACATGGCAACTGGAAAAGGTGCCTGAGGACTGGAGGAAAGCATCACTCCTATCTTCAGAAATGGCAGGAGTGACTCAGGAATCTAAAGGCCACTCAGATCCTTCTCAATCTCTGATAAGATGATAGAACAGCTAATCCTGGAAACAATTCCAGGCACATGAAGGACAAGAAGTTGGTCAGTTGGCATGGATTTGCCAATGGAAGTCATTCTTAACCAACCTGATAACATTCTATGACAAAATTACTGTCTTGGGGGATGAGGAGGGAGCAGTGAATATTGTCTGCCCTGACTCATTAAGACCTTTGGCACTGTCTTCTCATAAAGAAGCTGGATAAGCAAGCACTGAGTTGGATTGAAAACTGGCTGAATCTCGTGGCCCAGAGGGTATCAGAGGGGTTTGGTGGTATGAGTCCTGTTCAACATCTTCATTAGTGATCAGAATAGTTCCCTCAGCAAGTACTCTTACGATACAAAACTGGGAGGAATGGCTGAAACACCATAGAATTGTGCTGTTTTTCAGAGGGACTCAACAGGATGGAGAAGTGGGCTGGCAGGGACCTCATAAGATTCAGCAAGGGCAAAGTCCTGCACCAGTTCATGGTGGGGGCTGACTGGCTGGAAAGCAGCTCTGCACGGAAGGACTTAGGGGTGGTGGCAGTAAGCTGAACATGAGCCAACACTGTGCCTTTGTAGCAAACAAGGCTAGTAGTATCCAGGGCTGCATCAGGTCAAGGGATTTGAACCTTCTTTTGTACTCAGCACTGCTGAGGCCACACTTGGAGTTCTGTGTCCAGTTCTGGGCTCCTCAGTACAGGAGAGATACAGAGCTACCAGAGAGAGTCCATCAAACAAACACAAGTATGTTCAAGGGAGTGGAGCATCTCTCATATGAGGAGAGGCTGAAAGAGCTGGGAGTGTTTACCTTGGAGAAGAAAGAGCTTGGAGGGAACTCATCAATGTGTATAAATGCCTGAAGGGAGTGTGCAAAGAAAAGGAAGCCAGGTTCTTTTCAGTGGTGTTCAGTGACAGGACAAGAGACAATGGCAAAAACTGAAACACACGGTATTACCTGAAGAGAAAGAAACACTTGTTTGCTGTGAGGGCGACTGAATGCTGTAAACACACTGAAAAAACTGCCCAGAGGGGTTGTGCAGTTTTCATTCTTGGAGGTACTCAAAAGCCATCTGGACATGGTCCTGGGCAGTCTGCTCTTGGTGACTCTCCTTGAGCAGAGGAGTTTTACCAGATGACCCCCACAAGGCCCTTTCAGCATCAATGATTCTGTAATTGGAATAGAAGACACTAGCAAGATATAAGTGGGGGTATTTTTTAATCCCAAACTTGGGTGTCAGATGTTTGCTGAGACTGAGGACGGAAATATTTTAACAGTGCTTAGAGAAGACTGATATATGATTTGTGCTTTATGTAACGGGGAGACATTGTACCATGATTTTCCAAATACTTATATATTTTAGATGTAGAAGCAGAGAAAAGAAAGGAAGATGAAGCTAGCAAAGACCTGGAAACATTTTGGAAATACCTGGACCCAGTTCTGAACAGTGGAAAGCATGGATCGAGTCTTTTTGATGTTGCCAGGTTTCATCACCTAGTTAAGGAAAGTGACTTTCCCCCTGATTGGTCGGACAGTGAAATGCTGGTCAGTACATTCTGTTTTTACAGTGCATGGCATATTTCAGGGTTTGTAACTTTTAAGAATACTTTAGGAAGTTAATCTCAAGTCTTCTCTGAAACAGAACCACAGTAGTTAGTATATTTGTAATCTTGAACAAAAATGTATCCAACAACTTTATTTAGCATTTGTTCACAAGGAGTCCTTTGAACAAAAATGCCTGATTTGGAGTTTCTTAATATTGTAGGCCACAGCCGAACAGCTTTAAAATAGCTTGAGGTTTTAAATTTATTCAGTGTCTTTGTAGACCCAGTTTGCATTTTGTTAGAGAGTGATACGTGTGTATGAAATAACACAGAAGTTTTATTTTTGTCCTCATAACACCAGGCCTCAGAACAGACACATGAGAAAAAATTAAGATGAATGCAAGAATACTTTTTGATATATGATGTTGCTTTATCATACTTGATGATGCTTCTTTTTGTCTAAAACATGGCTCTAACTTATTGCTCTTGTAGCCTGCTGAGTCAGGACTATTACCGGGCACTGAAGGAGAAAGTGAATTATTAGAATTTTTTTCCATCCTAGATTCTCATGTATAGTGAGGTAAAAGAGTCCAGTATTTTTCAATCTACAGTGTCAGCAGTAAAAAATACAAACTGCTAAAGCAAAATAAGGCAACATGCTGTAATTTAACCTACTGTGTTTGTAGTCTATTATGGTTAAAGGGCATTCTAGGGTTAGACTACATTCTTCTACCCCTTATTTATAGTACAGTAGATTCTGTATACAAACAACTCACAGGGGTTTGCAAAGCATTCACTAAAAATGCCTTAGTTGTGGAAACATGTAGGCTTGCTACTTACAATATTACTTATCATTATACTCTATATAATCTTACAGTGCAAAGCCTCTTTTGGGAAAACAGTTTTTATCTTCCCTATAATCACATCTTACAGGGAACTGTTTCTACTTTTGAATATCCTGCAAGCACCTATATTATAGCTGAAATAAAGGAAAAATGATCTGTCACTGAAACAGATTTCAACAGATTGTAGTTATAATTTCATGAGCCCTACATAAGTACAAAAGTTCGTAAGTTTTTAAAGAAATGGGTGGGGAACATATAAGTTCTGAAATCATAGGTGGATAGAGTAAGCCTGTTCTTGTGGACTTGCTGGAGAATCTCTGAGTCCAAGCTTGCTGCATCTCTGAAGTGCAAGATACAAAGAAGGAAAATTCTTGTGACAAAATGCTAGACATCAATATAAAAATGACAGAGTATTGCATACTGCAAGTAGTCTCTGCTCTCAGATTTGAGATCTTTAGAAAGGAAAATACTTTGAAAAATATTTTCTTTGTTGAAGAGTCACTGATGCTTAGACTTGAAAAACTTTTGACAAGCATCTATGCCGTGAGGAGAGACCAGGCAAACTGAATTACAAAATTGTAATTATACTAAGCTTTGCTTGGATCCCATTGAGTAGCACCAGGTTTTGTTACTTATGACTTTGTAAAAAATCTTGTTTTGTTTAAAAGACTGTGAATTGAAAACACTCCAATATTTTATATAAAACTTTTATGTGCTCTAGTGATACCTTTTAAGTAATATGTGGATGAAAAGCTGTTATACTAACCCACTCTTCAGAAGAGTATTGAAAACAAAGATGCAAGTAGATTAATGAACATTCTGTTTACACAAATAGAATTTATTTCTCAAGTGTCTCTTCTAGTCTTTAAATGTTATGAAAACTGAGACAAGTATTCCATAACTCATCAGTGATTTGGGATTGCCTGTTTTCCACTGTCATAAAGAGGCACTGAGTTGAGGAAAGCAGATTCTTGATACTTCTTAAGGGTTAGTTATTGTTCTTAGTGCTTAATGTCAGCTGTGCTTCTTCGCTGTGTTTTATTTTAGGAAACTTAAAATAGAGACATTCATCATTGTTAGCCACCTCTTAGAGGCAAACTTCTTTGTACAAGAGACTTGCTCTACTTTCACAGAAGTGAAAGAACGACTCAGAAAAGCACTTTTTACAGAAATTGTCTAAAAGTTTTAATAATTCCATCCTTTCCACAAAGTCCAGGATGTACAGGAGAAGAATACATCCATTAAAGCTTATGAAACTTGAGTGTTTCATGTGGTCTCCAACAGGGTTTTGGTATTTGTACAAAAACATTTAATATTTAAAATAGCAGTTGCTATTATTCTTTTTATTCCTCCCAAGCTTTGGCAAAAACCACAGTACATGACCTCAAGAACCATGACTCTTTCCTTTTCAGATTTTTGCAGATACAGCGCTCTCCCTTTGGACATTTGGGCAGTGTGCTGACATTCCTTCACTCACAGCTGTGGAATTCAGAGTGCCATTCTTGAGGCTTTCTTTGTTTTCAAAGGGCAACAAAAAGAAAGAAAATAATATGAGATTATATTAATTACCTGGTTGGGGTTTTATTTTTTATCCTTCTAGGGCAAGGGAATGATTGACTTTGCAAATATGTTGCACATGGATCACTAGTCAAAATGTACATATATTATAGAAACAAAATACTTAAAATTTCCTCTCCCATTTCTTCCCATCCAAAAAAATAACCTAAATTCCATGTGCAAGATAGCAAACCTTGAACAGTTACTGTTAAGACAAGTTAGACTTTATAACAACTAAAGCACTTAGGCAATGTACTGTCCATACTGTGCTGTGGCAGTGTTCAGGCAAATAAAACGAAGGAGGCTCTAGAATAACTCTGTAAAACATTTTGAATTGGTGAAGGAAAAAAATCTTTTGGAAAATTTATAAGCAGAAGCAGATCTGCTGGTTAAAGAGCTAATGACTCCTATCACTAAGTTACATGACACTTTTATGCGCAAACTTCATCCTTTGTATCTGATTTTCTCTCATAGCTTGCATTTGGTACTGTGCTGTTTGAACACATTGCTTGTTTGATGTATGACTGCCTGGACTGGAGAAGACAGCATTGCAACTACTTGGAAAATACCAAGTTTATTAATGTGCCTATGTTACCAGAGAGGAAGTCAACACAACCACCTACAACTGAGGCAAGGATCCTCCTCTTCTTGTTGAGAATAACTAATTATAGGCTAGAATTACCTGTCTTTAATTTTGACTCAAAAATTCACTTTGGACCATCACTCTACAAGTAATTTTCAGTGAATGAAATTTGTATTTTTGTCTTCAGTATTTAAAACCTCAAAAAATGGGAAAATAATAGCTGAGCATTGGGGAAACAGAAAAAGGAAAATTGGAAGGATCCTACAAACATAAAGTATCACAAGTGTAAAAATTTCTTAAATAGCATGTGATGATACATTCTTGTGTCTGAAAAATCAATATGCCTGCACAGAGCTACTATGCAATGTTGCAGATTTGTGGACTGTAAAAAAAAAAGATCATTAGTTCTATGCAAGATCACTTCATTTTATTCATAGTAGGCAAAAGCTTAAGATGACAGAAGAAAGTATCTTATTTGAACATGCACTACATTCTTACTATCCTGTTCCATTTAAAAGTTTAGTATCTAGTCTACAGTGGGTAACCAAAGCTAAATGAAATTAATTTCTCCCACCTATTTGTGCAGTACTCATTTGTTTTATGGTTTCTGATTTTTTTTATCTTAATTTTTGTTCACTTAGGAACAACCAGCACTTGCAAAGACACCTCCAAAGATGACACCTCCAAAGATGACACCTACAAAGAAAAAAGGGAAACCAGAAGAAATTCTGCCAACAGGAATTTTGTCAGAGGGTATGTTTAAAGGATTAAAGCACCCATCGGTAGTTGCTCACTCTGTCAAACCATTCATTCATCTGACAGCACAAATGCTCAAAATGATTTGTGCAGTTAGCTGAAGATGTTGTGTATCCTGGTGAGTACATTGTGGAAGTGTCTGAAAACTGCAGTGGTGATAAGCAGGTTCTTTAGAAAATCACTTTTTCTATCTGTTTCTGGTCACAGTCAGATTTAAAAGATCTGAGTAATTTTGTTAGATCTCTAACTTTGTTAGACTCTTCTTAATAAATATTGTCTGAAACTTCACAGAATCACAGAATATTGTGGTTTGGAAGGGACCCACAAGGATCACTGAGTCCAACTTAGCCCTGCATAGGACATCCTACCATGTGCCTGAAAGTGTTGTCCAAATGCATCTTGAGCTCTGTCAGGCTTGGTGGAGTGACCACTTCTTTGGGGAACCTGTTCCAGTGCCCGACCACCCTCTGGGTGAAAAACCTTTCTCTTAATACCCAACCTAAACCTCCTCTGACTTGAGGTGAGGCTGCCCCAGTGCAGAGCAGAGCGGGATAATCCCCTCTCTTGCCCAGCTGGTGATGCTGGGCCTAATGCTCCCCAGGACATGGTTGGCCCTCCTGGTTGCCAGAGCGCTGTTGGCTCAGATTCAATTTTCCATCAAAGAGGACCCCTGGGTCTCTTTCTGTGGCACTGCTCTCCAGTCTGTCTGTACATCCAAGGTTGCCTCATCCCACGCACAGAATCCAACACTTTCACTTTTTTAAGCTTCCTGAGGTTGATAATTGCCCAGCCCTCTAATTTGTCAAAGTCTCTTTGCAGGTCCTCCCTGCCTTTTAGAGAGTCAACAGCTCCTCCCAGTTTTGTATCATCTGCAAACTTGCAGAACTGACTTGGAATATAAATTGGCATTTCTGAACAAACATGTCTTAATGTTTTATCTCTTAATACAGCAGATGAAGAAACTTCTATTCTGTCTCGTTCTGTGGACATGAGATATTACAATGACTTGCTGAGTCGGATTCCTGATGAGTACATTTCTGTACCCTTAATGCTGAGCTGCATGTTGGAACAGGTGGGAATGTTCTCTTTTTGATTTCTGTGGCTAATTTGGCCTAGGTCTGATATAATGAATTGGTCAAAGATCAGTAAATCCATCTGTTCAAACCTAAAATGTGGGACTGTGCATTGAGGCATTGAGCAAGGAGGTTCAATACAAAGGAGTCAAAACTCCAAACTTTGATTTTCTTTCATATTGTGCACTTACCCTGTATATATATATATACAGTGTTATTCCATAATTAATTTTTGAAGACTACGAATATAATCAACTGAGGAGAAAGGTGTCATTTCTTATCTAGGTCAATAACAAGTTTTCGTGTCCTTCAACAATGTTATTGATACTGAACCTTTGCTGGTTTACTCAGTTCAAAAGTCTTAGGTCAAGCCTAACATAAAGGTGTCAATGCTAGTGCTAGACAGATCTGACTTCTGCTGATTTCAGGCACAATCTGTGATTTAGAAGTGGCATACAATATGATTGGGAAATCCTCCTTATTTTAGGAGTAAAATTTCAGCATAGTTTTGGGACTTTTTACTTTTTGTTACTTAGTCTGAAAATAGACTTGGGTAAGAATATTCAAAGTCCAACACCTAATACACAATCAGTTTTTAATTAGCTGTGTTCCTTAACAATTCTTAACATTTCAACTTAGAAATATTTTTCTTCTTATCCTTCCAAAAGCAAATAATAGGAAAAACATTTAATTCTGTTTTCTATAATTTTTGCTTTGTGCAGGAACTAACTTGGAAAATTGTATTTTTGCTACTTGTAGGAAAGAATTGCACTTTTCTTTCCTGACGGAATTTCTGGATGTGTGCTTAGCTTATAGCAGGATTTGCTTGGTAGTTCTGGTAAAGTTAAGCAGCAGTCATGCTGTAATGAAAGCTAACATATACTACATTTGCCAGGTTATTGCAAGTGAAGAAGACCTTACACTACCGAGTCTGGTGTCACCAGAGCCTCAGGCAGATGGACTACATCGTGCCATTGCAGATCATATAATCTCTGTCCTTCCTTCTCTTTCACTTCCTATGAGTGAAAAAAAGGTTTGTGTCATCTTTTGTTCATTTCCTAAAATGACAAATCTCATTACTGGGATTTAATACCTCTTTCTTTCCTTTTTAAACAGGATCTATACGACTACTTTTCTCATAAATATGGTGAACAAGAGACTGTCACCCCCCAGTACCCTCTCTTATTTAACTATCATGATGCCCTGGCTCAGCGGTTGCACCTGCTGAAGGTACAGTGCTACCTATCATATATAAATATTTCCAAAGTTCACAGGCAATGAATGCTCAATGCACTAGAAGGGGAGGAGTGGTGTTTTTGCAAAGCAGGACAGCATATCTTAATTTTTTTTTCCACTGAGGTGGACACACCAACGTGTGTTTAGTTTACTTAAGAAGCAATGAGTTACTGGTGGAGGACACCTCACAAACATAGAGCACAAACATACTGATTTCAGTGACCTATTTGCATTATTAATGAGAATGTTTAGCCTTTGGCGTAGATGAGAGATATTACGGAACTGTTGATTTGCTGTAAAACACTGATGATACTATGGAAAATGAGTTGCTAACTTGTTCATGGTGATTTAGCATGGAGACTAGACTGAATACTAAAATGTAGAGAAGTGTAAGAAAATACATAGAGGTTGTTAATGAACACAAGAAGTGTATTCAGGTTGGCTAAATAGGTGGAGCGTAGTGTGTAACCAAGATACTGCCAAATTCTAACGAAGGCAGAAAGGTTCAGAGATGCATAGTTTGGTATTATTGCAAAGTAACAGTTCCCAGACTTTCTGAACCAAAAAACCACTGTGAATGTCTCGATTTTTTTCCAAAGACGAGGTGTAGTTTTACCATTAAACTTTAAAAATTCACTGAAGATAATACAAGTGATAATACAGTTCTAGATTTCACAGCTAAGGTGTGTCTGCCTGGTTTCATGGATTACAAATTATCTGGGGAATGCTTTGACAACCACTGATTAAAACTATTCAGAAACAACTCCAGTTTGACACATTGGATGTATTCAAGCAGAAGGAAGGACTCAATAATCAACGTGAAATATGCTCTTAGCAGACATCCTTGATGTATTTTATATGTTTGCTGAAGAGGAAATTGAGGGTACAGCACAATGTTTGAAGAAAGAGTAGTGGAAAAACATTTGGAACATGCAGTTGAAGGAAAAGGTACCATGAGTGTGTAATACTAAAAAGAGTGAATCTGAAAGATACCACCAAGTCTGAAAAAATAAATCCTTGAATATATAGGGATGCCTCTCATCGTAGACTGATCAATAATTTATGGATTTCATTACCATGAAAAGTTACACAGACCACCTGAAAGATATGTGGAAGGTACTTGCTGTCAGTCTGAATTAATCAGTACGTATTTCTGTGTTTTTAAGTTTGGCTAGCACAGGCAAATAACTTCTAACAAATGTCTGTTATTATGCTGTCAGTCATTCTCTTATGTTTTGTCATTTCTCTTATGTGTCTAATGTTTTTCTGCCTACAATATCTGACGCCATGATTCAAAACCACACTGTGAGCACATGTTCAAATTTAAGTTTATGTCCAACTGACTTAAGCACATGCTAATGTCTTCTGCTGTAGAAAGACTTCTTTATTCAAACATAATTTTTGGAAAGTCAGTAGTGTGAAAGTTTGCTTTAACTCTGGTACTTTGATTTTTGTTCCAGGTCCAGGAGAACTTAAATCCAGAAAAGATTGAGCGTGAAATGATGGATAAACTGCCTCTTACAGAACTTATCCATTTCACCCCTCCTTCAACTGAAAACAACACTAAACGCTTGGCCAGAGTTCATGAGCTCATGCATTACTGTACTAGTGGTAAAAGGATTTTCATTGATATCATTTCCATTCTTTTTATTTCTGGTTGATGATCCTCTTAAATAGCAGGAATTTTGGGACGAGATTTTTAAGCTGCCGAAAAGACCTTTGCAGAATTTGCCATTTTCACATTCTTGCTTATATATAATTATAGCCTACTATACAATTTAATCCTAGCTTCAGACCTCAGTTTCATGCTTAATGGGGGCGACTGTATGAGTGTTAAATATTGCATAACTAAGAGCTGGAAGTATCTTAGAACTACTTTATTTATTTATATTTGCAAACATACAAACACTTAATAATTCTGAGGAAAAAAATCGCTGTAAAAATTGCAATTTTGATCTTAGAGTGTAGAATGCATTTTGAGAGACACTGATGTAAACTGTGTTTATTTATCAACACCCTTTTGGAGGTAAAGCACATGTATCTTAGGTAGACAATTTTTGTGGAACAATGCATGGCTTTCAGAATGTATTTTGTGTAAGCTGTAGGTGTTAATAATGAAACTACTTCATAACAGTCCCTTTATCAAACCAAGAATACATTCACTTCTCCAACCATAATCACTTCTGCAGTTACCTTTTCTTAGAGTGTGCTTGTCGCCATGACATACACTGAGAAACAATCCCAAAGACTACGTAAATACCCTTAGGTAGTATCAAAAGTCTGCTCTAGGTTATTAAGAAATATAAACATCCAAATCCCTTTGGTTACATTTATGTCATCATATAAGGCACAGGATTTGAAGGTACTTTCCCAGCTCTTTCATCCTGAAGTCCCTTGTGTTGGATTAATTTACACTTCGCTGTGTTGTTTCTAGTTGTTGGTGTGTTCATTTTGGACAGTAAGCCATTAAAGTACTCAGTATTGCTATAGTCTTCCAGCTGATGGGTATTGAATTTGATGGTCTTCACTGGGCCGTACTATACTGCCAGACTCTCTTAACTGGTAACTTAGCTAGCAAAGCCTTTGCTTTTATCAAAGAAGATGATTAATTTGAACAGAAGATGAGAGATCCAACAGTCTCAAGATATACAACGTGTTTAGGTGCTTAACCACCCTAAAGAGAAAACATTTCAAACTGAAGATATTCTTTATGTGATTTGGGCGTTGTACTACCTGTCTTAAACTTCAGTCCTTGGCATGATTATCATTGTTATATGGACACCAATGCATACAAGCATAAGTAGGATTTATTACTGCCTTTGCACCTTGCATACTTCTGTTTAAATTATGTGTGAAATTCTGTCTGAAGAGGAAAAAAATTGATACTTTTTTGAGAAGTTACAGATAATGGAAACATTTCATGAACTGAAAATAACTAGTTACTAACTGGTCTGATAAAGTCTACTCAGTATTTTAAAATCAACATCATTTATATAAAGTTAATGAGCCAGAAGGTATTCAGATGTAGGAACTACTTCATTTAAGATGGATTAATACTTAGGCGTATCATTTTGCAATTTGGAAGCATTCGACTTCGAATACAGTATAAAATGTAGCCCACATGAGTTGATCCAGTACCATTAAGGAAATTGTTGTTGGCTTTTGCAGAGTTGCCAAGAACAATACACTTAAATAGTCTTGTATTTATTTTCTGCTGAGCTGTAAGGACATTTTCAGTTAATGATTGTAATTCTTTTTTAGAACTTCTGAGTTGGGCTGAAGTAGAAAGAGCCTTCAGAGTGTTTACTTTTGAAAGCCTAAAGCTGACTGAGCTGAGTGACTCTGGTTTCCTGGAGAGCTCTGGATCTAGGGTTGGAGGTGATTCTGAAGTGTCTTATATCCCTTGGGATAATCCAGCCATGTTTGCGAGACAGCTGAGACAACTCTTCCTTATGGAAAAGAAGCTTAATGGGAAATCTCCAAGCGGCTCAGGTAAAAAGCTTTCTGTTTACATTACTCCTGAAGAATTTGAATCCACTATTTGTCTTACCATATCATTTCTATTTCAGGGATGTGATTTTTCTTCCTTGTACAAGTCAACAAATTTTCAAGTATTGTATAGCCTGTACATTGAGTAACTGTGTAGGAATACTAGAATAAAGACAAAAGCTATTTTGTTCTACAGCATTAACAATTGTAGATGATGCAGAGTGAATTTTCTGAAGTTCTACATTTTCTCCTGCAGACTCTAACATAATGAAAAACTGTTGGCCTGGTTAAAGGAGATGTGTTGGCCAAAAAAGCAACATTAAAAACAAGTGATTATTTTTCCGGGAAGCAATAAAAGTAGAAATTAGGTCAGTTTAAGCAACTATACCTTTAGGTTCATGATCATAGAATCATAGAATCATTGTTTAGGTTGGCAGGGACCTCTAAAGGTCATCTATCCTGTCACCTCTGCAATAAGCAGGGACATTTTCAACTAGATCAGGTTTCTCAGAGTCCAGTCTGACCTCCAGTGCTTCCAGGGGTGGAGCATCCACCACCTTTCTGGGAAGCCTGTTCCAGTGTTTCACTACCCTTATTATAAAAAAATTCTTCCTTATATCTAGTCTGAATCTATTCTCCTTTCCTTTAAAACCATTACTTCTTATCCTATGACTACAAATCCTACTGGAAGGTCTCTCCCAAGGCCACAATGAGAAGAGCTTCCCAGAGCCTTCTCTTCTGCAGGCTGAACTCTGAGCCTGTCTTCACAGGAGAGGTTCTCCATCCCTCCAATCACCTTCACTGGCCCTGCTCTGGACCCACTTCAACAGATCCATGTGTTCCATGTGCTGAGGACCCTAGAGCTGGATGCAGTACTTTGCGATGTTGTCCATGCTTTCCTAATAGAGATGTCTAAGCAAGCAGCTTAGATGGGATCCTTTCCTTAGAAGGTTGGAGCAGATAAAAATGAGTCCTGTTTATCTGCTTTTCTTCTGAATCTTGGGAACATTTTTGGGTGATAGTTTATTTTGCTTTTATACTAGTCACGATATTAAATATTGCAATTACAAGCATAACAACATTTCATCACTTCGGCAGCACAAAAGCAAATGCCAGGAAGATAAAACATTTGCTTTCAGGTTTCTTCAATCAATCTTCTAAAGGCAGTCAGTAAACAGGAGTAATTTCCAAGAGAAGCAGAGCCTAAAGATGTATGTGTGGAAGCTGAGCTCATTATAAGACACTTACAAGCAAATACTTTGTGCTGTCTTTTCCACCTGAAAGAGTAATTTTCTTGAACATGTAAATTGTGATCAAATACTAGTGACCTCTGCTCTAACTTAGGTAATAAAGAATTCTATGAAAAGGAAATTATTTTTTTAAAAATTAAGAGAATATAGAAGTTAAAGTCCTCATGTGATGCTGTTCATATCAGGTGCTCATTAACAGTGGAATGACTGGTCAGATCCTCAGGAGAAGTAATATTCTGTCAGTAGCTTCTGGATCTCTATAAACCAACTTAATTTAAACTTTAAAAACCTGCATTTGTCAAAAATGTGTGAAAATATGAAAACAATTAATTTTGCTTTTTATTTTAATGTCATCTGTGCAAAGGACTGCTTGTTAAAGTATGAAGAAAATTTGTTCTTTGTTTATGAATCTGGAGGATACTTCTGAGAGTATTTTTAGTGGGCCTGCATGGATCAGATAGAAAGGATGATTTGAGTGGGTTTTATAAAGTGTTATTTTTTTCTTTTTCTTTTTTTAAAATTTTATTTAACTATCTGGCACTTGTTCTCACTGGGTTTTGACGTGCTCTTTTCGTAAAGAAGCGTAGCAGAGCCGATCGTGTATTTATAGGACAAGTGTGATGAAAGGAAGCTTCAACTTGATGTTGATCTCATCAGGGAGACTAAGGAAACTGCGTTACTCCAAGCTTAGTAGGGCTGAAATTTCTGGAACAATTCTTTAAATTCTGCATTCAATTTCCAGGGCATTCAGAAATAAGTGACGAAGATGATGAAGATGAAGAAGATGGTCTGGTTGATCCTCTTTCGAACAAAGAATTGGATCTTCTTGTTTCTGATATGGCAAGTGTGAAAAATGGAGTCAACTAGGCTTTGCATGGGACAACAGAGGATACTGCTCAATGCCAGGACATGTTACTGGGGATTCCTTTGCAATGCTGCATGCAAATGTTAATTTTGTGATGTTTGGCAATTACTGACATAACTTTTAAGCACTGTGAAATCCCTTTCTTTGAATTTCAAGGTGACGGGTTTTGATGAAGCTGCTAATGATAATTCTGTGCTGGTTTTGCTGAATACCAGGGGTCAAATACAAACATGAAAATTTAAAAGAAATTGTCAAATTGTGTCACACTAGTAAACTATGTAGTTTGGCATCTTCAGAATTACCTGTCTGGCATACATCCCGTAATAAACACAGCAATTTTAAAATTACATCACAGGACATGTTTGAATACTCATAATTGCTTACAGAGCTCAAAAACATATAAGCTAATAATAAAAGTATTTAGATTATTTTGTCATAAAAAGTCCAAAACCAAAACCCCTTGGGAGTAATTGTATTTTTTATTAAACAGTGCCATATGGGTCTGCACATATGCATCATTATGCAGTTAACTGTGATGCAACATGGGGTACTGTCTATTAATCCAAGAAGATTACAGTCAGTTTAATACAACTGACACTGAAATGTTGATATTCATTATTTTGGTTTGTTGTGTTTTGAGGCGAGTCCGGAAAATTATGGCCTAGGACGAAGTTTAGAAGAAATAAAAACGGCACAGAGGCGTTGCTTGACAGACTGGAGTTTGGAAGAGCATTTTCAGCCACATGTTCTTCGTCAGGTATCTGTGAACTGACAATCTCATACATACTGTCACCCCTCAGAACGCTATATAAAGTATTAGTAGTGGAGTTCAGGGTATTTTTCTGCTAGGTAATTGATTCAGTTTTATCTCCTTTTAATTTTTACCAAAACTCATTGTGCTTTAGCTACTTTTCAGTTCTTCATGTGAAATTGAGTTTGTAATGGCTTTTTATTTCCTGGTTTGGCCAAACTGTTGCTGTCCTATTTGGCAGCAAGTCTCTTAGCTAAAAGTGTGGTGGAGACAAAACCACCTTGCCCTTAGGGGTGATTCTCTGTGGCAGTTTTGGGATTCAGTGCAGTGTATGCGAAAACATACTTTGCAAATGCCTATGCAGTGTATGTTTTATGGGCAAATAGAAAATTTGGTTGTTGCAGTACTTCACCCTTTAAGTGCTAAAAGCATCATTTGTAGAAATCTTGCAAGCTAGAAACTAAAACTTATCTTGCAGAAAGATGGAAATGTGAAAGATATGTTCAAGTGTAGTTGGCTTGAATTGGGAGGCATCCTCTTGGGAGGAGTGGATTGTTATTTCCTGTGCTGCCTTCAGCTTCATAGGCTGTAATTCTTATTTGATCCTGACACATGCTATACATGGGCAAAGGAAGTGCTGCTTGGACTTTTGCAGCACCACATTAGTGTGACAATTTTAAAGTCTGGTCATGAATTTTGCTACATGGGGAATCCCTTTGTATGCAACATAAATAGCTAATACTACTTCAACTATCAATAATTACTGAGTCTAGTAAAAAGATACTGATGGAAAATAAAAGTAGTAGAAAATGGCATTCTATTGCAACAGGAAATAACCTTTTGTAAGAAAAGTCTTGGCAGTCAGGTGAAGTCCCAGATGACTGGATTGTACACATCTTTAAAAAGGGTAGAAAGGAGGACCCTAGGATCTACCAACTTAATCAGCCTCACCTCTGGTCCTGGGAAGATCATGGAACAGATTCTTCTAGAAGCTTCATTTGCATTGTTCTGAAAAATAGTAGTTTAAAAGAAGATTTTCTTCTATCTATTGCTACAAAATAAGTTTCAACCTGCAGGCAATGTAAATATTGAAAATGATGGGGCAGTGTAGAGCAGAGTGGAATAATGTAGATCACAGTAAATTTCAGAGATGTGCAGGTCATAGGATAGCAAATTGAATACCAAGTAAACTCAACTGAGATTAAAAAAAGTAAATTATTTTTCTTTTTATCTGGTATACGATAATTCTGGATTTATTTACTATTTATTTAAGTATTTTATTTTTTAAACTTAAGTATTTGTTTGATATTTTATTTTATTTGGTTTTTATGTAGCTGAACTTTTTCATTCATGGTCAGTCAGAAGGTGGAGCATAGTTGGTATCTCTTCTCGACATGAATAGCGGTGCAGTTTCAATTTCCACCTACCCGAACAATTCAGGTTGCAGGAATCCAAATGCTTTGAGTACATCTTGTAGGAGAGTGGCGTTCTGGAGCACCTGTTGCTCAAAGCTGTGCTGTGTAGCTTCTGCACACATGCTACTGGCTGCAGGGAGGATGTACTTCTATTTCTTTCCTTTTCAGGTTCTTCATAGAGCATCCCAAGAATATAGATGTATTGATTCCTTTTACCATACCCAAGATAACTCTTTACTAATGATTTTTCACAATCCTATGAATCAATATCGTCTGTGCCAAGATACTTGGGATATTGCCCTGCACTCTAATGTTGGATTCAGGTAATTGATTTTATCTTCCACAGTCATTTTCCATTAAAGCCTGCATGGGGGTGCTTAGGGCAAAGCTTTGAAATTAAGATATGGCTGTGTGACACGTTTATGAGAAAGCAAGTTATGCAGGTCAAAAACAGTGCTGTATGAAAAGAATTCTGTTGAACTTTTCTGAGTGAGAGCAATGCAGTGCGTAGCTCCTTATCACCAAATACAAAAATGTAAATAATGCACACATACATATAAAATCATATTAGGAATGCCACTTCAAGAAAATTGTACTGGGGACATTTCAGGGGAAGGATGTTAAAAGGATAATTCTATCTAAATGTATACTTACCAGGTTTTTCAACTGTATGTCCATAAATTGAGTGATTCAGTGGGAAAATATTTTTGAGAAAAATTCAAATCCCTTTGTTAATATTAGAATTTTTTTTCACAGAATAGCTCATTCTTCTTAATTTCTTATCACTATCTGCTCACCAGTTAGAGGCATGCAAGTGGTTGATATATCCACTATTAGATCTTTTGTCAGTGGACCTATTTATTTTGGAATACAATTTTGCACTGAAGCGGTGATATAACTGGTGATGTAGATCCAACTGCTATTCCAAATAATTGACCAAAAATAGAGTAAGTGTCCATGTACTGATATGTAAAAATATTAAAATGCCATAGAGAGAGCTTTTTTTATTTATTTTTTTCTGAGCTATTTTTAATTATGTCACTCTGCTGCTCTATGGATTAATTAGATTTATCAAATGGAATTTCAAGCAAATTATCCAGTATATAAACACCTCCCCTCCACCCTCATTTGTCTGCAGGTATCCCTTTCTAAGTGTAGTGCCTCATTTATCAGATTATGGGAATTTTTTATAGTTAACTTTTGTTGGCAACTATATATTTGAACAGGTTTGAATACTAAATAGGCAAAATGTGCCTACCTGAAGCTGTATTTTGTATTGTATTTTGTATATTTGCTCTCAGTCAAGGAACTCTGTGTAGGTACATCTCAGCTTTTCAGGCACTTGGAATTAAAATATTTGCCGTGAAAAGAGGCTGTTGTGATTAGCAGTGAGTAGGACCAGAGCCACGAGAGATTTACCAGCAGAAATTCAAAGTTCCTTGGAGAAAATGCTGGCTGGTTTGTGTTTTGTTGGGCAGATCCACTAAATGTCTGGTCAATGGTTTTCCATTTATATAGCAACTAAAATCTTCCCCAAAGGATAAGTGAAGGATGGTATGTTCAAGTAAAGCTGCGTCTTGCATTCAGATAGACTCAAGCAGAGGGTCAGTGGTCTCAAGGTCTGTTACACAGAAATCTGTTGATACCCAGAGCTCTTTACTCTGCCAGCCATTCTTACACTTCTTTGTGAAACTGGACTTTAAATGCCTAATTCAAGTTTCTTAACTGTAAACAGTTGGTGCCAGTTTAGCTGCCTGGTGTATTTGAGTTGTCTGGGCAGGATTGACACATATGACATGAGACCCATGGGAAACACTTTTGGAACAAACACCAGAGAGCAGGTCACACGCCCCAGTACATCTAACATGTCACCTGGTGTTTGCATACACTGAGAAACACCTCATCCCGACAGCATATTGGTGCTGTAGAAGCAGAGGGAGGTACAAGACTTCCTCAGGAAGCATTTCTCTGTGAAACAACAACTGTTCATCTGTGGGGTTGTAGAACCACAGATTGGCTGGTCATCTTGAAAGGGCATTCATTGAAATAGTTCAAGACCAACTGAGAAATGGGAAAAACTCTGGATACCTGCAAAAGAAGAGTTGCTAATTTTGCATCCAAAGGAGAAATTATGCATTTTATCTGATAGATGCATTATAATTCGGTTGAGGATGAAATAACTGTGTGCTTTCTCCTTCTTACTCTTCCACATGCACTGGGAACAAGGTTTAGACATTAAAGATAGCTTCTGCTTGGGGCATGCCTTCTTTGTCCAGTGACATTTCACCAGGTTCTGTTTCAAAGCAGCAAGGAGTTCCTAAAGAAAATGGCATGAACACTAACAAGATGCTTTGGCTTTGCTCTTGTTTCCTAGACATATTCAACATCACTGCTTTATATGCTACTTAGAATTTTTTAAGAGCTATAGGTCCTGTTTTGGTTCTGTTATGTGGCATTGAAACCTCCCTATACTCTGCAAAATAATCAGCATGTTTTCAGACCTTATTCAGCCTTATTGCTAAAGATCATTTCAGATTTCCAGACAAAGTATCATAAATATTTGCTAGTGTATGTTTCCAAGCAACGTAACACTTCTGTGGAAGACATTAAATACCTGGAGTGCTTCAAGCTGTTGCCTGCAATTAGCTTCCAGATCCTACTGAGTTGCCAGAAATGGGCACAAACTTTGCGTATTAACTAAGAGGTAGTATAACTTGGTTTTACCTTTGTGTGAAATAACTGACTCCTGATGAGTTTAGTAACAATTTATTGATTAATATTTTATTTAAATTACTATCATTCTAATTTTTGGTATATCTTTTAGGATCACACTTTCATCACAGAAGAGTTGCAAATGCACAACAGATGTGGTGCTTGACCATCTCTCTGAATAGGAGTTCACTATCTATGTTCAGTAATTACTTATTTATTGTGACATCTTATAGACCACAAACCATCTTTGTACGGTTGTTTCACAGTTGCTGTCTGGAATGTAATTCTGTTACCTGCTAATGAGTTGGTTACAGAATCACAGAATAATTGCATTTTGGTTACAGTGAGTCCTGTTACAGCAAATTCTCATGCAAAGAGGAAATTAAATTTCTGACGTTGCAGCAGCTTTTGCTCCTGGAGATCCCAGTTACCTTTCTTCTTCTTTATGGATATCAGGTCCTGTAGCTCATGTAGAACATCCAAAAATTCAGAAATAAATATACTGTTTAAAGGGTAGGCAGCGGGAGGCTGTGTGTGAAATCTAGTGATGCTACTGAGTAAGGGAATCCAAAGGCATGGACACATGTACCTGCAGTGATAACTGTGTATATAAAACATTTTAACTCTGGTTAAAATAAGGATAAGTGGCCACTCTATCAGGAAGGCAAATGAATTCAGGCATTATAAAAACTATTCTTTTGCTCAAAGTTAATCTTAATGACATTTGTTTACAGTTTCATAGTAAACACATTACACAAGTTACTGGAAAAGAGTAATCCTTTCTGAGAAATGCTTCTGAGTCAGACACTGGCAGTAGTGACATCAGAATACATATTAATAGAATGTGTATTTTAGACTTCGAATGACTGTTTCATTGGCCTAAAATATTTTCCACACGAATAATCTCTTTATTATTTATAACATATATTCATCTTCAAGTTATTCCAGTACTGGCAACTCTGTGTTCCAGACTAGTTTTGCCTTTTGTTTTCAACACCATAGGTTTTTATAGCTTGTACACTTTTCTTCAGACACAAGCAGAATAACCTTCTCCCTGCTGAGTAGGTCTATGATCAACATGCAAGTTTCTCAAAGCAGACTCCACCTACATCGCAGAAGGTGGGAGAGATCTGTGTATCATGAAGCTGTACATGAACTGTATACTCCAGCCTGTGTACATGGCCCATGTATTAATTCTCTTGGACATACTGCTGCAGTAAGAACTTTAAAACTGTCATGAGGTCAAGAATTGATTGTATTGTCTGCATGTTCACACCCAAAAGTCTCTACTTTGTATAGTTTTTGAATACAATTGAATCATCTTGAACTTGTAAATACAAAATATCAGGAAGACACAGCAACTGAATCTGATGCATTCTTCAAAAGCTCCTTTTAATTTTGCACACATGAAGAATTTTACTTTAAAGAATTGTGAAACAGTCTGAATGAGGGGTTGAGTGGCAACTGCATATAAGATTCCCAGGCTTCCTCCTGTCTTGAAGGCAGTTGTTTACAGTGAGCTACTTTAGCAGTCATTTCAGACACCTTTGGAAGATGAGACAATGCAACTGCAGATGCCAGCTGCAAACTCTGGATAGTTTGTCATTCAGTTCTCACTTCAATTTAATCGTTAATTCTGAGTATTCCTAATTTATGCCAGATTATAGTACACTGATTCTCTAATCTGGATTTGGATGACAATTTCCAAACACTTTTCTTGCCACGCTGATAAAGAAGAGCTTGACCTTACATACAGTAACACTTTAGTTTCTGAACAAAAAATTAAATATATTCTGAAAATCAACATCGATCAAGAGCAACTAAGAAAATAAGTTATTCAGTGGTAAAACAGTGAGGATGAGAATGAGTCTGAACCTTTTTGAAACAGAATGTCTTAAAGTTTTCTGATTTCCTGGATTTTTCCTTAGGAGCAGGTGTTCTTTGGCAGACAAGTTTCTTATGTCTCTTTGCAGGAAGGATAACCAAAATTCCAAGTATAACGTGTACTAAGCAAATACCAGCAGGGCAAAAGTACCAGTTCCTGTAAAAACTGAAAGAAACCGTGTCAAGTACAAGCCTTGTGTCAAAGATTGTAGAAAAATACTTGTATAAGAAACAGAAGAGAAGCCAAGTGATCTCATTTGACCTGAAATCATATTAGTGAAAACTGTATTATGTTAAATAGAAGGACATTCTGCTTTTCAGGAGCTATCTTGAGCTGGTGGCCAACTCAATTGAAGACTGGGTGAAAGAGGAAGAAGAAAAATACCAAAAAGAGAAGATGGGTAAGAAAACAGGGTCTTTTAAATTGGAAAAAGCCATGGCAGAGGGCCCTCTGGTACTGTCTGCCTGTGCTGTCAAAAAAACCTGACTTTAGTAAGAAAGCAAGAAGTGGGTATCTTTTTATTGTATTCTAGGAAATAGATTTTTCACTCTTAAGTGCTGAGACACAAATTTGTTCAGAGCAGAATTGCATGTGTTTTTTCATAGGATGACCTTGTTTTGACATCTACCTAGGCATAAATATGTTTTGGAATTAATTAAATGTATGTATTTATATATTCTGCATCTTTCTCTGTTCTGAAAACTGAGACCTTTAGTATCAATTTACATTTTCAGTAGCTGTGCTTATCTAATGAGATTAAGGATTACGTATAAATATGAATCTGTTCAGATGACTGAACATATGAAGAGGTGAGCAGTAGTTAAAGCTGGCAGCATGGTTCAGGAAAATTCCTTTTTAAAGGGCAGGATAAAAGCTGGAAGTCAGAAGCTGTGGGCTAGAGGCTAAAACTGGAAACTTGAATTGACATGACTGCAGAGCAAACTTGAATTACAAGCAGCATTTTGGGTAATGAAAACTGTAAGCAATTCATACAGCAACTGTTCAGCAGGCAACAGAATCTGAAAACCCCTATTGACAAAAAAAGGCTTTTGTCAAAATTGTCTACTTGTGTATTTAAATGATATTAAGAATGATTTGTTTTTGTTTAACGTTTGCTTTTTTACCTTTTTTGAGAATACACTTTGAAACCTCCCAGGACTAGCAGTTAGCATTTACAAAAATAGAAACACTCCTCCTCAACCCAGTTAACACCTCTGATTATAGTTTGGAAACTAAAAGTACAGTTATGACTACTGAATCATAATTTGTACATATCTAGTTGTCACAGGAGCTAGATTGAATCTTGTCCATGTGGTGCTTCATGACAGATACGATTCATAGAGTGGTTCACTTGCTGGAAGAACATAATCACCTCTAGCTGGAACACGCAGATGGGCAATGGTGTCTTTAGGTGTTTTCAATTTCACTGACACTGCAGTTTCTACTTTATCATACAAACTAATGTAACTAGAAGTTTCTATAGAGTATTTTAAATTATCTTTTCTAGAAGGTAAATATGGGGTATCCAAGCATAGTGTAAAACTACACTCATAGAAGATACTCTTTTCATAAGTCATAGATGCTATAAAGCCATAATAGTAAACAAGGGATATGGTGAGTGTTTCTTTAGTGAAGGTTTGAAGGTTCAGATAGCATTTTTTGGGTTTTTTTTATCCTGAACCGTTGCAATATCTATGACTCTGGTATTGAGCTCTGTTCTGGCTCAGTTAAAAAAGAAACAAACAAACAAAGAAACAAACCAACATATTGCTGGAGCAAAGCCTTCAACAGCAAGAAGCAGAGAGCCAGTCTTTACATCTGTTGATACATTGTTTAGTGTATTTGGTCCCCAGTTATGAGAATCAAGCAATATTCATTGTCAGGTAAGTTTCTTCTAATCTAAACAGACTTTCTGTTTTATTTCTAAAAATGTTTAAGGTTTGCTTTATTGTACTGTTATGCTTTTACTATTTTTAAATATACATTTTTATTTACTTGCACATCTTTTTTTTCCCCCATTTTTAAAAATTATTCCATTTTCCTATATTTATAACCTCGCTTATTCTCCCTTTCCCTTTTCAAAGGCATCACATCCGGACCTGAGGATGTAACAGAGTCTCAATTCAAGAAGGAAGAAAATCCCATTATCAGAGAAGGTTCTCTAAAGGTGAGCCAAAAATATATATGTTTCTGAAATGGACTAACTAGCACTGCTTTCTTAGGAAGGTAAGCCTTTGTTCTTACATAAGCTTGACTGAATCCTCTTATTTTTTCTGCTCTTTGTTATTTTTTGTACATGTTATTTTCTTTAATTTATTCCTTATTTATTGTGAGTAATGTTATGTTGTTTTCTTAAGGGAAGACTATTTGGAGTTAGACTAGGCATTCCAAAGCAATTTATAGTTGCAATACTAGGAAATGAAAGTTATGGATAATATCCTACTATTTACCGAAGTTTTCTGATTGTAAAGGTATGAAAAGCTGAGATCCAGATTCATGGAAGTACTTGTTTACCCAACTCTACTTTCACTGTCTACAGCTCTTTGAAATTAGGGAATGTAAATATGGTACATCAGAGTTCCCTGATGTCAGAGAATCCCATTTATAGATTTAGTCCATGACCATTCACTACAGATTGATTGACTTGCCCAGGTTTACACAGTAAGTTTCTGGCTGAGGTAGGAATTAAGCACATAGTCGTTTAGGTCTTAGCACTGGCCCTATCCATTAATATGCGCAAATCTAGCTTTATTGATGTTGTAGTCACCTGCTTTTTTTTGACTCCTCACAGACATAGTATGTCTCATCTTTCTCACAGTGTGTAATGCTGTGCAATTCAAGTCCTGATATGGAGTGTAGATAGGAAGTGGTGTTAACTGTCACAGCTCAAGCGAGGCTAACACCCAGCTTGTAACTCTCAATGCTTGCCATTTCTCCCTCAGAAGTGCTTCTGCTTTGGTATGTTTAGAGTGCTACAAAACCTTAAATACTCCAGAAAATCTCAAATGTCTTCCTGATGCAAGCTGATAATTTTGGCATTGATACCTCATTCCTCTTTCTGTAAAACAATAAAATTGTTTTATCTCACAGTTGCATTTGGGGAATAAATACCAGTGATGCATTGTGGTTTGGTGGTAAACACTGTGGAAAAGTATACAACAAAATCATTCTCCTATGACTGATGGTGTAAGATGTGAATAATCACCTGATTCATCTCCTGTGGTCAAAAATGGCTGCTGTTGTAGATTGAATGAATCACTAATTTTATCCAAAATTTGGTGCATAATATTGTAAGACTTTGGCACATTTGGAAACATACCTTAGCTTAGAACTTTGATTCCTTTGGTTTTCTTTGCTTCTACTCTTTTCAGTATGCGTATATGAAATATCTTGTAGTACAAAGATAAACACAGTCTGTTTAATTCCTAATGTTGAATGTAGGCTTGGAAGATAGAGCAGGACCGATTACGAGAGGAAGAAAAAAAACAAAAGGAAGAAAAACAAGGAAAGGAAGAATATTTGAAAAGTCAAAAGAAAGGACAGGAGATAAAAGGTAAAGAAAGTAAAGCTTCCAACAAAAAACCTTCTGAAGAGAACTCTCAAAATGAGCCAGCAAAAGCTTCTGAACTTGAGGAGGATCATAGTATTCCAGAACCATGTTCTGAGAAAGTTTATAAGGTAAGGAGTTGTATTATCACACTGTGTTAGAAAAGTGCTAACTATATATAGAGTCAAGATTACAGAAAAGCTATTATCTATTGTGGAATTTGAGTTCAGAGCAAATTAAGCCTAACTGGGTCTTGTTAGCTCTGTTGTTTTAGCAGAAGATCCTTCTCTAAAAGTTTTGAAAAGTAGTTTTTGATGTTCAAGATTACCCTACACCAGATAATTTAATTTTATTTTTTAGTCTAATATGACATGAACACAAACATAAGTTGATCATGTTGTGATTTTTTTTGGGAGAGGATAGGAAAGGGGAACATAAGAACTTGTCCCATCTTCCATATTAGGGGACTGCTAGACCTAGTTGAAGTTTTGACTGTCCACACTGGAAATCACTGTTTCTTAAATTTCCTCTTTCAAAATTCATGTTCTTGATGTGCCCTAATCTGAAATATGGATTTTTCCTGTATTTCAGAAAGTAACTCCATTGGCATGTGCACCATGGGAAACGTAGAGCTCAGCTCACTCTTGAAGATTAAGGCACATGAAATCTAAACTGTAATTATGCTTCATGTCCCTAGCAATCCCAGGAACTCATGTCTAGACAGTTCAATGGAGACAGCAGTTCCCCTTTTTCTGCCTGTTGCACTAACAGAGAGAGCTCTTCACTAGTTTTGTTCAAACGGTTCTTCAGCAGTTTGCACCAGCTTATATTTGCAGAGTTTGTCTTGCATCTAAAACTTGCATACAATCAATATAATTTAGTCTAAATTTGCTTAAATACAGACCTCAGACTCAGAAATAGATGACATTTCAGTC
Organism: Rhagologus leucostigma; assembly: GCA_013397725.1. NCBI lineage: Eukaryota > Metazoa > Chordata > Aves > Passeriformes > Rhagologus > Rhagologus leucostigma. Next base: position 868,219 of record VZTD01004011.1, on the reverse strand, counting down.
TGAACTTATTTGAGTACACTCATGTAATTTTTGCCATCTTGTGGCAGTTTGGAAGGCATAGCAATCTAATTAGATTTACAGTATCTGAATTCCAAAACCTAGAGAAAGCTGAATCTTTACCTGCCCTTTGTGTGATCCCATGGCATTGTAAATTGTCTCTTTGTATTTGACCAGAACTTTTCTTTCTCGCACATGTTAACCCACCAGTCTACTTGCTACTCTTCAGTTTCCATGATGGTTTCCACATGTAACAAGTTACTTCAGTTAATAACTGAAAAATTATTTGAATGTGACAATAGCATGCTAGATATTTGCTTAAGTTTTTATTACATTAGTTAAATATCTAAGCAAAAGATGTTGAGCAGTACAGTGCGATCCTGATGTTCTGTCCTTCATTTGCCTCTTTCATGGGTTCTGCTTTCTCATTTAAACTTGTTTTTTCCAGTTTCATGGCTACAATACAGGGGAGAATGTCATTCAAGTATCAGGAACCAATCAATACCTTTTCCCATCCGATGGAGGACAGATTCAAGTAGAGAAGATAGAGTTTGTAAAAAGTGATTCTTTATTTCTTTATGCTTTCTTTGACTCAGTACTAACTGATGGGATAGTTTCCTAATCCATCAATGCTTTTTCATGTCTCAGCAGTAAAAATTCAGTTAATGAAATTCCATATTAGCCTCTATCACTGCTAGTCTTTACATTTACCTGTAATATGTTTACAGTTGATAGATAAATGAAGTACCAGTAAACTAGAAATGCAGAAAAATCAGTTCATATTTATTTGTCCAATGGCAACTGATGCATGATATTTCAAGAATGTTCAAATTATTTTTCCAGTCAAATGCAATCAATACATCTAAGCAACAGGTTCTTCTGCAGCCTCTCAGATCTAATTATCACGAAGGTTTTGAATATTTAGTCTTAACTCAGATAACCTTAGTTTTGTTGTCTTCGTCTTCTACTACGTGATTCAGTCAAGTTACGAGCAATATTTTTTTCTGAGTGCTTTAAAGTTGTGGGTGCAGGGTTTATTTGGGCACAAATAAGTTCTGAAGCTTTGTGGGAGCAATAATAGTGTTCCACTGCTTTTCAGGTCCAACTTTGATAAAGGTGAAAGTAATAAAAGACAACCACAATTTCTTCGTTCATATCACAGACCCCAAGAAAAACTTTAAAGAAGCTGAAGAGCAAGAAATTAATGAAGAACAGCAAATTAGATCAGGTCAGTGGATTGATGTCACTGATATAAAGAATTAATAGTTTAACATATTTAGTAATTGGATGCAAAACTTATCTGGGAGATAACGAAATTGTTACTAATGGCAGAGAGTAAGAAAAGTCAGTGTTCCATAAAAGGAAGTAAAAATCCAGTTGGCTGATTTAAGCACTGTATAGAGAGATCTTAGCAAGATGTAGAAGCACAGTGCAGGTCAACATGTGCAAACCCGTCTCTTTTCCAAAGCAAGGAAATCAATGCAGTGTTACCATTCTTTAAGAAAATAATTTTCTTCTTTCGTGGAGGACTCATTCAGATCTTAAAGTGGCCTGAGAAAGCCTAAGAAGATGAAAACTGAATCCTGTCCGTTGTGACCAAAGTAAATATCTGCGCTTGAAAGGGAAGATTTCCCCTTTTGAAGTGGACCTCCTTTTGTGGGTCAGATGACCATAGCATTAGTGCTTCCTCAAGACCTTTGCTGTGAAAACAGATCTTTCTGCAGTTCAGCAGCTTCTACTGTTGGTTGACATATTGTTAACAGTCAGAAAGCATTGAATGCAAATCCTTTCTGAACCCAGGTGAGAGCATTTCCAAGAAGGAAGCCGTTTTCTAAAAATTTGTGTATGTTTGCCAAAAGCATTATGGAATTGCTGTCACCAATTTTGAGGAGTAAAAAAAGATAACTTAGACGTATTAGCTCTTTTAACCTTCATCAGTGTTAGAAAGCATCCTGCTCTTGCTTCTCCCCTTGGCTTCAGCAACCATCAGCGATGTAATTGTAGGTTGTCTGAATAGAAAATTTGCATCCCTTCCACAGACGTGATTTTTTTTGTCTGCACTTCTCAAAGCTGACCTGTGTCATTCTGGGGTCTGCCAGACAGTACTGGCAATCACCAGTGTGTGAGTATCTGAGAAAAGTTGTATTCACTGGGCACAAGTGAGAGCCTTTCCTCCTGTGTAAACAAGAACACCTTATAGAAAGGCAGTAGGGAAGAAAAGAATCAATCCATTCTGGTAGTTGACAGTGGCTGGATGGTACAATGGTAAACCTGTAAAGCAGTCAAAATTCCAAAACAGCATCCTGCAGGTGGTATTCAGCAATAAGCTTTGCAATGACAGACAAGAAATAGGAGCAGACAAGGTCTCAGGATGCGTCCCATGTTGATGAGATTGGGAGATGGCTAGGCCTGCCTTAACCTTCTTTTGTAGTCTTCTCTGCTACTCCTCACAGTTTTAAGCTGTTCCCCATATGGGAAATGCTAAGTCTTCCTCACCAACAGAACGTTTCTTTAAGGCAGTAGCAGTTGGAATAGAGGCAAGGTAGGACCCAGTGTCTGGGAGGTGTATCTTGCCTAGTTCATGTGGTTTTCACCATGATATACTCATCACATGGCACCTTGATTTGCACGTTTTGTGAGTTTGACTCGTGATCCAATTTTACAAATCCCAGACGTATCTTTGGATCTAATTTCTCAACTTTTTGTCCTTTCTTTTACTTTCTCCTCCAAGTACACACATAGAATCATAGAATATCCTGAGTTGGAAGGGACCCTCGGGGATAATCGAAGTCCAGCTCCTGGCCCTGTGACAACATGCAAGAGACAGTGATTTTTATTAGTGCATAGGCCACATGAGATAGAAATGGGCAGTTTAACATTCTTGTCAGCCAAGAAACGAGGATCCACAACTCCAGAACTAGGTTCTTTTGCTGCTTAAATTCAATAAGACTTTTCACTAGTTGTTGCTATTAAACCTGTTTTTACACACCTAGCTAATTAGAATGCTGTTTCTGGATAAAAACCCACAGGTATATTGCACAAAACTGACGATTATATAGTACCCTATGAATGGAATGTTGGTTTCCCTGCCCTATTTAGTCTGTTTAGGTTACTCATCCTCACTGAGGTTCCACTTTCCACACCAGCCATTGGTTTACAGGTCAGGTGGTTCTGGTATGTGATGCTATTTTTAAATTTTTTATTTTTTTTTTATTTAAGGAGAATCGAAAAATCAAAAAGAAGCTGTGAGCAAGTTTGGATCTTTTTCAGCCACCTTGGAAAATGGAATCCAGCTGTCCCTGAGCTATTATGGACCTACAGGGGAGGCAGCAGGTAAAGAAAGCAAATAGAAGAGGATATTTGAGAACCATGTGGGGAATTTTTTTTCCTTTTTTTTCCTTCATACACTCCTTAACCCAATAATTTGTTGCATGCAATTCTGCCTTTCTCAGCAGCTGTTACTACACGGTAGGGAATTTTCAGCAAGGCTCAAAATGAGATTACATTGTCAAGAATATTCTATGATTCAATTTTCAAAATGGAGGGAGGTCTCCTAGCTTTTCTGCTTACTGTGAAAACAGACCAGTGCAAGTATTGTTATTAAGTAGCCCAGAAAAATCAGCCAATTAATTTGAGCCAAAGAAAATGTGATTTGCTGAGGAGTCTTCTTGGTTTTCCAAGAAATAATATTTTTGTAAACTTATATAGGTGATTATGGAACTTTCATTTTACTTTAGGAGTTGGACTTAAGGTTACAGTTGTGCAGACATAATGAGGGATTTCTCTCAGCCTTTCAATAAACACATTCACCAACTGGAAGCAATTGCTTCAGAAAACCACAGTGAGAACAGCGTCTGCTTTTAGCAAGAGCTTTTTGTTTCCATTACATTTGAAAGGCCACTGAAACCATCTTATGGATAAAAGTGAAACCCTTCTCTGATCAGAAAGTAATTCCAGCATTTTTCAGCTCTTGAAATATGAAAACATTTAATTGAATGCATCTTTGTGTGGGCTGTGGTAAACCATTGAACTCTACACTCAGTTTTAATTGTTCAAATATATTTTACAAATTAATTACTAAAAAAAAAAACTTTTTAGACTTGGGCCAAAAGAGCATTCACAATAGTGGACTGCAAAAACTTGGATTTTGGCATAAAAAAGAGACATGTCTAATTAACCACCTACATATCAGCTGTGATGTTTAGGCTTTTTCACATTCACCATAATCATCCTATTCTACATGAGAATAATCCTTGCCATGTTGAGCTTTAGAGCACTGCTAACTGGCATTCTTTCATTGGTTGCAGTTTTTCTATGATCATTTGCTTATGCCAAATTCCAGTGGGTCTTTGTATTGTAAGTGCTCAGAATAATTCTGACCAGAAATACTCTCTTAAATGATTCTCATATGCCATCCATCCCTAATGCAGAATGGTATACCATGGAATCTGTAGTTTCTCTCCACTGATCGGTTAAACTGTGTGCAAATTACCCTTTCCCCCTGCAGTACTGAAATAGTTTTCTGGAAACTCTCTAATTCTCATTTTTCTTACTGTTTTTCACACTTTATCTATTTCATCTTCCTTTTAGTGAAGCTAAGGTGCCAAAAGGCCTCAAGTTGTTTTTCAGCTTCATGCAACTTTTTTTTTATTTCTGGGGAAATGTAATATTTCTTCAGTTTTTGAATTATTCTTTGTTTTCTTCAGCATTATCAAAAGTTAACTTCAGATCACCTTACAATTATGTTAGAAATAATCTCCTTGTCTCTTTATGAATTTGGGACTGCTTGAACACCTGCTTTTGATTCCAGGTACTACAGAACCCCTGCACTTGTTCTTTGTGTCTTGACAAAATTATGAGAGTACAATTCCAAGTCCTAGACATGTGAATGTGTGTATAAAAGGAGGGAAACCTCCCTTAACAGACAGTCCTCTGGAATTTTACATCTCTCTCAAGATTTCTAAAGACACTTTATCTCAGTCTTTACAATCCACTCTTTTTCACTGTTACCCTGAGACACCATGTGCTCATTTTTGGGGGCAGCCAAAATAAAGGCACAGGTGAAATTTCTATGAAAGAGAAGTGTCAGTGTGTTGAAATAATTACAGAAAATCTAAGTTTGTATTTCTTTTATTTTCAAGAAATAAGGTTTTGAAAGGCAACATGACTGCTTCCTGTTGACGTGCCTAGCAGGCTGTCCTAATGCTTGGCTTTAAGAATTGCGAGAGTCTTATCAAGTCTAGATCATTAGAATCTTTCTGAATAATTATAGGAAAATAGACCTATGTAGTACAAAGTTACTAGAGTCAGTCTGTGCTGGATCAGACCATGATAAAGCATAACACAGTGATCATTTACTAGATACTACATTCAGAATATCTCCACTTCTAAGTATTCTGGACGTAAAAGAGAATTTTAAAATCATATTTTTTTATTTTTGAGGTGACGACCAAGTGACAACTTGTGGGAAGCAATTGTTTCAAGATGTCTTTTAGGCTAATAAGTTGTCAGGCTACAGAAAGATTTTCTAAATACTCTTATACATTCAGTACCTCTATCTGAAATAATAAACTCCTCCACTGAGGTTATTATTTCTAAGGTAAAATTTAGTGTACAAAATCTTTTTAAAAAATAAAATGTGGCCATCTACATTTATGAAACTTAATTACATTAAAAATATTGCTTTTCTCTTCCTTAGATGATGAAACAGGTCCTGTCTTAGCAAGAATTCTGAGCATCCCTTCTGTTCATCTTCCGACCATAATTCCGACAACAGTTACTCCTATTACACCAGCTCTGGGAAAAAAAGATAAGTCTGACAGAAAAAGATCGGGAAAAGCTCTGCCTTCTGCCAAAGAAAACCGTGGCAAATCAACCTCTTCATCATCTGATGACCTGATAAAGCAAGAAGAAGAAAAGGTGAGAGGAGAGACATTATCCAATCCAAAGAAACGAACAAAAATTCAAATGCATGAACTACTGTAAAAGAATCATATATTCTTCTCAGAGGGCTTTGAGCTGTGCCTTTACACATTCCTAACAATTTGTGGTGCTCTTAAGGATATGTTTTACTCTTTCAGTTGTTCTCAGATGTACGTATTGGCAGCTGTTAATGAACTTAGTCTTTATGATTCCATTATGTAAAGCAGTGTGTCTGCCGTGGCCCACGTGCTTTTTACCAGAGCATGTAGTGACAGGACAAGGGGGAATGACTTTAAACTGAAAGATTTAGATTAGATATTAGGGAAAAATTCTTTACTGTGAAGGCGGTTGAGACACTGGAACAGATGCCCAGAGAAGCTGTGGATGCCCCATCCTCGGAAGTGTTAAAGCCAGACTGGATGGGGCTTTGAGCACCCTGGTCTAGTGGAAACTGTCCCTGCCCGTGGAAGAGGGTTGGAACCTGACAATCTTTAAGGTGCCTTCCAACCGAAGCCATTCTATGATTACTAGTATCTCAGTTACAAGAACTGCTAAACTTTTAGTTTAACCAAGTAGAATATTTTTCTGCTTCCCAAAACTCATATTCAAAAGTCTAACCAACCAGCAAATTAGTGAAGACAGTTTTGCAAAATCTTGCTGTGATATTTGGTCTTTCCAGGTGATCATAAGCCAGGGATCAGCAATTTGAGGAAGTTACTTTTGCCTTTAGCTGAAATACTTCTATCACAGTACAGGTCTTTGTAAAGAAAGAATGAATCTTTGGAAATCAGATTCTGAATTTTTGTTCTGAAATAGTTTTTAATACCTAGTGGTTGAAGCAACTCTGTGGTTGCTGTTGCAACACAGATTCTGTGCATATCCACAAAAAGTGCTCCTTACCTGATTTCAGCATGGAGAGTGGTGTAGGGATTTGCCAAACAGCACTCAGCATAACATACAGCAATTGTGTGGCACAAACGAACCCTATAGAAAAATAGGCCTATAATTAAAGATCTGTCAGGATGACTTCTAAACTAAAAGGCTTTTAACTAATTGGTTTAGAATTACTTTGGGTATAGAGTATCCAGATTAGCTCATACAGCACCTGTCTGTGTGAGTCTGCAAGTATTTTGGAGAACAGGATTAGAATCCAAATCAGACTTGACAAATTCACATGGACATGGTCTGTAAAACAGGATGCAATTCAGTAAGAATAAGTGGTAGGCTCTACAAATTACATATAAATAAACAGTATATATCTGTAGAATGGGTAACAGTTGTGTCAGTGACAGTTCTGTAGAGAAATGTCTAAGAGTTGTCATGGATCACAAGCTATACATAAGTCAACATTGCCATCTTCCTGTGAGAAGGGCAAAGACCATAGAGATGTGAATACAGAGGAGTAAAGCCTGCTAAATATGTGAAGTTATTTTCCATTTAGGGCTGGTACAGTCTCAGTTGGAGTATTGTCCAATTACGGATACTGCACTACAAGAAAAATATGGGCCGCACTGAAAGTTTTAAGGAAAGCATGAAGAAAGATTACAGGTCTAGAAAATCAGTGGGGAGGATTTAAAATAATTGTTTTGGGTTTGTTTGATCTTGAGTTGAGAGACAGAATAGCCTTCTGTAAAGACCTTAAAGAACACCATCATGTCTTATGTGACCCCTTATCATCAGCAGAAAAAATCAGAAGTAAACTAATTTTCTGCAGTAGTGATTCAGGTCAATCAATGGGAGAATGTCAGAAAGGTTAATCAAGGTAAAGCACTGGAACAGTTTACCAGGAAACCTCCAGCCCTGGAATTTTTTAGAATAGTTTAGAATTAGAATTTTTCCCTAACAAGTTATACTTGATTATTCTTTTTACCGTTAGACAGGCAGAAGTAGATGACAACTGAGGGTTACTTCTGCCCTGTTCTGACTTCTACCTCATGATCCTGTGACTACAATCTTACAGTATTGAGAGTAGCCTTAATTACCAGTAATATTACGTAAATTAACTGTAAAATATACAGCATCTTTTATGCTGAAAAACAGGTGGCAAAATATCTGCCATTTCCCCCCTGTATTTCTGTTCCTACAAAGCAAGAATATGGGATAATACCAGGACGAGTTCTCTCTGTTACATATGTCTGCAACCCAAAATTGTTTTCATCTTACAGCTACTGGCATAGTGTAGTCCATTGTTACATACGTCTTTGAGGGAATGACATGTAAGAGTATATTGTTGTATGTTTTAAAAAATGTTCCAGGGCCTTCAGATATTCCTTTGGTCAATCTCATTTCTTCTAGTCATCAGAAGAGTTTCCACTGCAGAGCAGTGCGAAGAGGATTACGCATTTTGACTGCCAAACATTCTTTCCTGTCCGCTTCCTGAGTCAGTGCTGTATTTGCAGCAGATTGGAAGTACTGCTCTACTGATCTTTTGTGCTCTTTTAATGATTATAGGTAAAATAACTGATAGGCAGCTTCAATAATTATTTCACTCTGTTATGCTACGTGTTATCCATTGTCTTTTCATCTTGATGCTGTGCACAAGATAGCATAGTGACTCAGCAAAATGGATAAAGTTAGGAGGGATTGCTCTTCAAGGTGAATGAAAGAAGATAGCATAATCAAGGAAAATAACTAATGTTTCCATTTCAGAATCCATAAACTCTGAAAATGTTAAATATGAGTGGTAGGCAGCACTTTTTTAAAAAACAAATGTATTGTTAAAACTGAAATCTGTAGTCTAATATTTTCTTTTTTATTTTAAAATGTGGATTAAAACTAATTCATGTTTCATTCTGTAGACGGAAATGGAAGAACCAGTTTCCCAAACACAAGAGACGTCAGATGCTCCTGCTTTTCCGAGTTTGAATGTCTCCTATCCCAATGGACTTGTATTAACTTTCCTTGGTGAAAGGTTTGGAGGTTAGTTTTCTGAGACACTGCAAAGTAAGGAATTTAAGAGAAGCTAAGATTACAGAAGAAAATTATTTCTTTGGTGATGGGTTTAGATGTAACTGATTTTTCATGTCAGAATGCTGTTTGTCATAATGTCCATTTAATAGTATTTGCAACATGAGTAATGTGGTTTTATTCAAACAAATATAAGATCTACAATCACAAGTTGGTTGAACAAAAAGATTGAGGGCAAGCAAGTAGCAACCCTAAAAAGCCCTTGGGAGTCATGTTGGATAATCATTTGAATATGCATGTAGATTAGAACACTAAAGAAAAACAAGCAAATTCAATAAATAAATACATCTATATCAAGGAATCTTGAGTGATAACAGGAAGATAGTTACCTGTATCTGCACCTCCTTTGGAAGTGTAAGTGCTTAAGTCCACAAGACAAAATGTTAATATTTTGAAATATTCAGGGAAGAGTGCCAAGAATGATTAAAGCATCAAAAGATGTATCTTATAGTGAGCTCATTTCACCAGAGAACTCGATTACAAATGTGAATTTTGTTGTCGTCTACTTAGTTTTAAAAGCAGCCATGTACAGACCTCATTTAATACCTATGTACAACAAATCTGTACAGCCCAACAATTGTGCTCTGATTAATCTGGTATGAAGTAAAGAACATTCAGAGTGTTCTCAAACACGTAGTTTGACAAGAAGCATAAGTTGAAATGCTGAATAGTTGAGGTGAACGGAGCAAATACATGGAGTCTCTCAATACAATTACCATAATTATACCCATAAGCATACTCAAAACCCTGCCATCATTTAATCTAAAAAACGTACTTTTTCAAGCAGACAGAATATATAACTTGGATTTCTATACATATTCAAACTTGGTGAAACTTGGGGTTTTTTTCACCTGTGTGGGCAGTTAGGGAATTCCTCTCACCTGATGTTAGTCTTCCAAAAGTTCAGCATCCATAATAAACCCATCTTCAAATTTCCCTTGTTTTCATTTGGAAAGACAGCCACCTTCACAAGAGGATGCAGAGTTTCTGAGTAGGGGACTGTTTCGAATTTTTTTCTGAAATCAGAGTCTGTCCCTTACTCTGTGGATTACAGATTCAGCCAAGGAGGGTTAGTCTTACTCACCTAAAGTTGCGTATCTTCTGTCGACACCATGATGCTTGGTGCATAGCACTGTTCGAATGTGTGCTATGCAGTATTAAGTAATTCAAAGTTTGTTTTCAGATTTGAAAGGTGAAGCCACTAGCACTAAAGAAGAGAAAGAAGTGGAGAAAGAGGAAAGTGAGGCCAAAGCAGATGAAGGAGAGGAGGAAGAGGTTATGGAAAGTGGAGAGGAGGAACATCAGGTTATGGGAAGTGGAGAGGAGGAACATCAGGTTACAGAAGGTGAAATAAAGCACGAAGACACCAAAAGAAAACAGGCTGAGCAGCCTACTCTGAAAATTCTGGTTAGACAGAGTTATCCCCAAAAGGTAAAGAACTCTCATCTTTATACACCTCCGGCGAGGCAAACAGAACAAGAGGTGTCAAGAATCATCACTAGTCAAGGAACTGTCATAAAGTACCTGATGGATGGATCTACCCAGGTATATTTAGTAGAATTCTTTGCAAGCAGTACAATTTAGTACAATTCATTGTGATGGAAGGTGATTACCCTTAAGCTTGTTTTTGTCTACTGAGATACAGAAGAGTCCAGTGTGTAGATGAAGGAGTTAAGTAATATCGAATTATGTAGCCATGTCAAGACTAAAGTGCGGTTGGCTTTATTCAGAGTCAGAACTTAGGGAGAGTTAAGCATGAAAATTTTAGGCCTGTGAAGATTTTAGGCAACTTTATGATTAGGAAATAGCTGAATATGGTTCAGAGAACGACATTCCTAAACTTAAGCATATGAAGAGTGGATTAGTTCAGCTTTGGGTATTTTTGGCAATATGAAAGCATCCATATATTTTTTTCAGCTTAAACAGTCATATGGGATCCAGAAAGACCTGAACTGCTCTTCAGTCCTGCAGACACCTTTACATATCCTAAGTTTTCAGGGAAAAAATCTTTATATTCCCAAGTACCTGCTTTGTTTACTCATATTTAAGTTGCCTAGAATTCTGGTACAGCTTAGGTGCTATAGGCTACATTTGCAAATACTGTAATCAATCTACAAGCAACTTTTTTTTTTTAAGCTCTATGTGTACTTAGCAAACAGATGAAAAGAGGAATCTAATTTGACTCAGAAACTGTCAAAATAATTCCTTATTTCCTGAATTTCTTTTTCCTGTCTAAGTAGACTGCAACGCCTAGTGTCAGTTCTTTACATTTATTCATTACGCTAGATGTTAAACCATTTAGCCAGGATTCCTGAGAAATATATCCATTTCAGAAATATACAGGGAAACTAGCTGCTGTATGTCTATATATTCTCAACGTACTGCTTCCTGATAGAAAAATGTAGATCTTATATGCCTAGTATGATTTTACAGCAGTTTTTGTTTAAACAGATTATGAGTGCATCCTTCTTAATATTAACTTAATGCCTATGAATCATCAGAAATGTATTGCATATGATAAGCATTCAAAAAAGAAGAAATATTTAATTCCTTACAGAACCAGTTTCAAGAGTTGTTTCTATATGTTGTCTATTTCTTTTCTGCATTGTACTGTATTTATAAATTAATTTGGGGATGGTTGGAATAATTCTAGAGTTTATCTTACACCTAGAAAACATGCATGTCAAGAGTTGAGTGTAATGGATCTCAGAAACCAGCTATAATTAGATAAATAACCAAGACTTTTTAAACTATCATAATGGCTAAAAAATTAACAGCAGTCCTAGGCATGTGGAATACCTCAGTACAGATCAATATGTCAATACAGATGCATTATCACTGCTACAAAAAAAAAAAGTCATTAACCTGTGGCCATTTATTCAAAGAATAATCTTTACTGTTTATTTTTATAATGCCTTTTTATTATTAGAGTCTCCGTTAATTACATCCGTGAACTGCAGCAAATAGCTCTCCTTCTGGCAATGACTAATGGGATGAAATTTAACAGACCCAACTGCTGGATCCAGCACATGGGACAGAGTCATGCCAGGCACAAGTATAAACTGGGAGAGGAGTGTCTGGAGAGCGCCCTGCACGGAGGGCCCTGGGGGTGCTGGTGGGCAGCACCTCAGTGAGAGTCAGCAAGGTGTGCCCGGGCAGCCCAGAGGGCAAAAGCCGTGTCCTGAGGGGCATCAAACACGGCAGCACAGCCGGCCAGAAGGGGGGATCATCCGCTGTGCTCAGCACTGGTGCAGCCCCACCGGGAGTGCTGGCAGCAGTTCTGGGCCCTGCCACTTCAGAGGGGTGGGAAGGTCCTGCACTGAGTCCAGAGGAGAATAACAAAGCTGGTGGAAGGGCTGGCAGGTGTGTCCTGAGAGGAGGGGCAGAGGACTCTGTGCTTGTGTGCTTTGGAGAGACAGAAGCTGAAGGTGAACCTCCTTGCTCTCTGCAGCTCCCTGACAGGAGAAGTGGAGAGGGAGGTGCTGATCCCTTCTGCTTGGGATCCATTGAAAGGACACATGGGAATGGCTCAAAGGGGCACCAAGGGAAGTTCAAACTGGACATTAGGAAGCATTTCTTTAGCAAGAGGGTGGTCTGACAATGGAACAGGCTTGCTAGAAAGGTGGTTGATGCCCCAAGGCTGTCAGTGTTTAAGAGGGATTTGGACAATGCCCTTGACAAGATGCTTTAACCTGGTCAGCCCTAAAGTGGTCAGGCAGGTGGACCAGGTAATCACTGTAGATCTCTTCCAGCAGAAATAGTCTGTTCTATTCATTCTCTTTAAGATAGCTTCTTAATTTCTTGTATTCATTCTGAGAGTTTTACTTTTTTCCTCTCCATCACTCACAGTATTCTAGTGACTATCGCATTCGTGACACATTCTTTTAAGACTTTCTAGTGATGTTTGAATTGATTTTAACCTCTGGAATGTCCTTGATTTCTGTAGATTCTGTTTGCTGATGGCACAGTGAGTAGGAGTCCTGATTCTGGTCCTGTCCTACCACCACCTACTATTCCAGGTGACACACAATCCTTACCAGAATCAGAGGCTTTATCTGAGACCAGCACTCACAAAGGTAACATTTTTTGTGTTTTGGACAGATATAAAGTTAGTAGGGCTGATGATACTTAATAAAGGGCATGTTTCTTTAGTCTGAAAACTCTGCCGGTGTGAAAATGCAGTTTTGTCTGTACTCAGCTGCTGCACACTGCTATGTTACCTTCATAGCAAATCATTTCTCTCCTACTCCAAATTTCTTTTTCTTCTAACATGGTAGGACTATAATAAGTAAAAATGTGTGTAAGAACTTCATTGGTATCAGAGTGATTGAACACAAAGTCTTTTAAAAGAAATCCTTGTAAATACAGTAGTGGTAAATCCTTACTTTTGTCTTACACAGTTTTTAGTCTTTGTATTAAGAAATGCTTCTCTCACAGAGGATACATTTTTCCTTCCCACTGTGTGTATTGTAAGGCACCTACTATTGGTCATTATCAATTGGTTGTATGGACTTGTGGTTGGTGGTAATATAGCCATTCTTACTGTGTTTTGTTTGACTGAGAAAGAACCAAATAAATGTTTACTTCATACCTCAGAGTGTAGTCCAAGATCACTGTCAGTATTATTTACACAGAATAATTATGACCTGTCATATAAATTTACAATTTATTGGAAGTATCTGAATAAAAATGGCTGCTGAAGAGAAAGGGGTCTCAAAAAGAGACTTTTTGAGTCAAGTCCAGCCCTTTTTCTTAGGGTATTCCTTAAGATAACTGGAAAGATGTTTGAGAACAACTCTGACAAACCATTTTCTAGTATGAATTCTCAATATCTGTGACCAGTGGATGTCCTTTATTCCTTGTCATTTATTTATGATCAGTTTTTCACCTTCCCCACCTTTCCTCTCCTCTGCTTATTCTTGACAAATTTCTGTTGAAGAGTTTCATCTCTTTTTGGTTTTGAGATTTCTTTTTTTTTTGCTAGATATTTTCTGTAAGTCTTTTAGCCTGCTCTCTGGACTATGCTCTTGTCTTTTGCATACACTTAGCCTAAGTTATTTTTCCTGAATATGGGAAACAAGAGTTCTCTATAACATTCTTAGTAAGATCTCTCCAATTCCCTTTCATAATGAGATCTTCATCCTTTTCTTCTTATGCACCATAGGATTGATGGCATTAGCACGCTATTTACTTTTTCTGTAAGGAAGTACATTAGATAAGGTTAGTTCAGGCGCATGCCTTTGAGTAGCAGGAGCTGTAATTTTCTTCTAGCCTGTTAAATAGATCTTCTTGCAATTCTGTCAAAAGCAATGTTCACGACCTCTGCACTTTACTGGTTTTGTCTTTTGCCTTAGAGAATATCAAGTCTGATACAGAAATTTTTGTTTCTGCAGGAAAACGCAGAGACAAGAACATTCTATCACACTCACTCAAGGATGAGGAGTTTGAAAAGGCCAATTCTAAGCAATCTAAGGCAGGAACTTGGATAACAACAACTCCTTTAGGCATTCAAGTGGGCACTGAGGGTGCAACGAGAATGGATCTGAAGCCAGTCTTCACGTATCAGGTTACAGACCCAGCTGATGGAACGGTATTACTGCTTTTGTGTTACTATAGCACTGTCTGGAAGCTAAGAGACAGGGCTGCCATCACATAAATTGCAGGATTTTTTTCTTTGAAAACGTCCTACAGGTTGTGTTATTGCACTGTTAGAAATGCAGTAGCGCTAGATTTTGAAGAAAATGTAATTCCTCTGTCTCTGAAGTAGACGAAGATGTGGTAGTCAAGCTTCTTCAGAGCTTCCGTCCTGATGCCTTATATTGTTGTTGTTGCCGTCACAAGTATCACAGTGCCAATATAAATGAGTATTCCTTCATTCTTTCAGATTATGACTGTACGAGAAGATGAGGTGATAATTGTTGAGAAGCCGAGTGGTAGAAGAGTAGTAGAGCATGCTGATGGTACCAGGATCACAACTGTTTTTGAAAAATGTGAAGACCGTTCTGTACCAGAGGGTGGTGTGGAAACAGGTAACATCAAAAGGGGAGCACTTATTTTTTTGCACTTGATATATCTTGTGAAGCAGAAATTGTCAAAATATATACTAAATATATATATATACTAAATATATATTGTCAAAATATGTACTAAAGGTGGCTTATACCAGGAGCCCAGATAACAGATCCACTGGTGCAGTCTAGGCTTAGTTTGTCTGCTTTCTTTCAGCAATATATTCGGTGCAAAAATTATATTGTTGCAAGTAATTAAATTTTCTTCTTTCATACCTATATGGTCCTCCTTCACCATGAGACCGCAGTGCCAGAGTTTTAGTAGGTTCGTTGCCCTCTCTCCACCTGCCCTAACAATAACAAGCAAGCTGCTTTGAGTTTTAACTGAAGAGGTACTTAAGGACCAAGGCATCCTTATATTCCCCAGTGAAGCCATGGACTCACCAACCTTGGAGATACTGAATAGCTGAATATGGCTGTGGAAAATGTCATGCCAAGAAAAGTGAAACTTATATTTGCCTGAAATAAGTGAGGCTAAAGGTCGTCTGGGTTTCTTCTGGCTGGTGTTGTATTCTGTATGCCTGTTTCATTTGCTAGACAAGTCCTGTCCTCCTTAATTAAAATGAAGGGGACATTTACTGTGTGGGTGTCTGGACTGTTCAAGCAGTGTAGGAAAAGACCATTATTGAGTTAGCAGGAAGTGTTCAGGAACATCTCCCTGTAGGATTTTAAAAGTCAAAAGACCCTTGAACTGATCTGTGTCTTCAATGGAAAGGCAATGACCAGATTAACATATCTGTTTGATTTGTTTTCCAAGTTTTATGCTGCTGAATAGGAATTTCTTCACGCTTTAGAGCTTGTATTACAGACACAAAGAATTTCAGTGATCCAACTTGTATGTTACATATATCCAGATCATTATGGTTAGTACAGAAAGTACTTTCCTGGCCAGCTACAGATGCTTATAGAAATTTTTTGCTTTTGGATTTTCCTACATTGAATTCGCAGTCCAGAACTTCAAAGGTTGTGTATTGTTTACATAACATTAAAAATATGCGATAAAGGATGCTATGAAGTTTATGAAGGTCTTGCACTGAGGAGATAAAGATCCAGCACTATGAGAGAAAAAGCAAATTGAATCCTAAGACGTTTCCATGATTCATGTTCTCCTGTCTCATTGTTCTGTATAAATTCTTAGATGAACCCTCAGAAGCCATCGCAAAGAAGGTCAAAGGTACACGAGTAGAGAATCCTGAGTTTGCTACTGTTATAACAAATTGTGAGGATGGTACCTGTTGTACTCTCTTTGGAGATGGGACATCTATTCGAGCAAAGCCACAGGGAACCTATCAGGTGAGAATTATTTTTAGTTTGTGACACTGACATTTTAGCTTTTTGTTCCAAGTTCCCTGCCATTAGCAGCTCTCACCTTGATTACTTCCCTTCTCTATAGTCTTCACAAATCCTTTTATTCCATCTCTTTCATACTCTGCCAATGTTCAGATATTTACTCACAAATGTGCAGTATATTTTAATCACAGTCTTAAATTTCCTGAAGTTAAATTTACAGAGACTAAGATCAGCCTACCTCTTGGACCTCATCTTCCTTCTTTCTCTCCCTTTGATTCCTCTAAACTATATGATTCAGTATTAAATGTCTGAAAGCTGTCCTCTTGATTTGTATCTGTTTTTCATTTTCATGGCACCTTTAAAGTTTTCACCTTCAAGGAGTGAATCTCTTCCCTTTTTGCTGTCATAGGTTTTACCCCGCAAGGGAGGCTTTCTTTTCATTGATGAAGATTGCTCAGCAATTTATACCCATGAAGTTTATGATTTTGTCAGCAAGGAAGAAGAGAAAAAAGCAGGGAGATACATTTTGAAACACACTTCCAGCACTATTTGTGAGATGATGGATCCTGAAGGAAATATTTTCAAGGTAAAATACATGGAAGAAGACACATTTCTGCATTCTAATTTTATCTTATTAACTTCTCTCAAAGTCAAATTGTAACCTTGTAATATTTAAAGTAGCCAGAATCAGGTCTCTGATATCTTCTTGGCTAAGTGATGGATATCCCTTTTTTAATATTTATCCCTTTTTAGAGAGACTGAAACAGAACACATGCTGTACCATTTAGCTCACCCGTAAAGATCCCTTAATTAGCATGACTTGTACTATAGCAAAAAATCAGCTCTGCAAGTGAGGATTAAAAACTGGGTGTGTCAGATTCAGTTCATGGATTGTCCTTTCAGTCACCCTTATTTAAACTGTATCTTGAAAAAGGCATTATTATTCCTTTTTAGGTCATTGTTAGTTATCTTGTTTGAATATGTTAATGTCACATTAGTTAATAAGCACATAGTATTTTCAAGAAGGAAAATACTGTAGAAATTCACTCAGTAGGTGTGCATCAATGTCTGTCTTGAGTATACAGTTACCTGGCTTGGCCAGTGAGTGCGCATTTTTGTGTAACAGTCCTTGGGCATTTATTAAATATCAGCATATGATATTAGTATTTATGATACAGCATGCCTTCTAGAAATGTTTTGGGTTTTTCACTGTCTTTTCAGTTTTCCTCTTTATTTCTTTTTCCTGTGAGTTTCAGGTTGCTCAACGTGAAATATGGTTTTTCTGTCTCTTTCACTGGGCTAGGTCATATTAAAGTTCACCAGCAAGTTACTGTTTCAGAAGTATCTTTTAACTCAGGTAATGTCATGTAATTTCTACTATAGGTCATGGCTGATGGCAGCACAGATGTGTGCATTCCCAGCATTGGCTCTGATGGCAAGGAGAACAGAAGTTCAGCAGCAGAAGTTAACAAACCTATCACTTATGATGAGCATGCCCCCAGGTAAACTGCATTGCATTCATAGGTTAACACTGTCTTTTCTTCACTACACAGTATTTGTACAGGCTTTATAGATTTGTGCTCCCTTTGTTCAGCACTCTGTATTTGCACATTTGATGCCATCATGCTGGAGTTCTGCTTTCTTGATATAGCCCCATGTGTGTGTTTGGCTGTGCAGGTTTTTCATCATCTCTGCGGATGGTTCTGGAACGGAGCTCCTGCGGAGAAAGGATGTACACAAGTATGTGGCTGAGGCCTCTAGTGATCCTGCCACTGCAGTCTTGCAGGATCCTGTACAAGAACAGACAGGTAGAAAACTTTTCTTTTCTGACAGACTACTAATAGAAAGAATTGCAAAGTTTCAAAATGGTTATTTGGACAGGAAATATTTTTACCCATGTAAACAAGTGTTCACACTTCTGGCAGTGAAAGAAAGGCGTTTGGGGGAAAACTCTGGGAAGCAGAGAATTAACTGAAGGACACTGTTAAGGGATAAGTGAACAAACAAGTGGCATATCTTTATCCACTTCCAGTCACACAAATAAAAGTGATTACCAAATGGATATATTCTCTGTGTTTATCATTAAAAAATTGAACATATCACAGTCTCCGTTAATGATGTAGCAGTGAAGACAATGATGCCCTGATGTTGACCCTTAGCCTGCCTGTTGGAAAGGATACATATTAAGAAGCTGAAAAAACATGACTGGAATAGCCAGTAGTACATGATACCAACCACCTTGTAGTAGCAATGCAAGAAGTTACGTCCTGGAATGGTTGGTTGTCATTGTAAAGTTAGTTGGAGATGCTGTGTTTCTATAAAATACATGGTGGCGTAACAGGTAGATGCTAAGAAAAAAAATCTTTTTTAAAGACAGGAAAGTATGGTTCCCCTGTGTATGAGGGGATGATAAGCGAAGTTTGCTTCAAGCCACAAAGTACTAAGACATATTTCTCATAGATTTATGTCATAAGCATATGACATAAAAAAGCTTTCCCACTTACTACTCTCATAAGGTGTTTCACAGTCACAAAAATTCACAAAAAATGACTGGTTTCCCATTGGAGAAACCAAATAAAATAATTTTGCCATGGGAAAAAGAAAAAAAAGAAGGGACATGGAGGGAGTCAGAAAGATGCAGAAGGTGAAAAGATCAGAAAGATGGAGAGCATACATACCCAGTGAAAATCCCAGTCAAGAAAACTTACTTACAACCAGCAGCCATTGTAGTAGTTTATCTGATTTTCCAGACTTCCTGCTCCACCTTTCACAATACTGGCTCTATTCGCCTTGACAACAAGGCTTCACAATTTTGTATCATTATGACAAAGTACCTCAGTGGTGATATCCATTTTGAAGGTCACCTGTGGGGTAGAGAATAGTGGATTAAGTAATTTTTGGATTGGGCTGGAAAAATTATTTTGAAGAACATTAAAATTTATGCAAACAATACAAATAAATCATCTCTAATGGAATCCATCCAGTGATCAGATTATGAAGTATAAAATACAGTGAAGAATTATGCATGTTCTGAATGTGTTGTACTACTTCTGAGATTAGTATTCAGTAAACCTGGGTCGGTGCTCTGCTCTTCCTTGTTTGGGATACTCCCCACACTATACAGCTGAGCTGTTAACCAAGAATCAAAGCAAGTAGCATAAGCAGTTTATTGTTAAAAATGGCCTGAGTAATCTGAACTTGTGCAACTATTCCATAATCAACTCAGTGATCTGATATTATCTGTAGCCATGGATACATGGAGTTTTATCTGTTGGTAATAAGATTTTTCGTAGTTAGGTAAGTGGTTTTTTCTGTAGATCTGAGACACTTGTCCATCATTTTTTTTAATTTGAACTGATTCTTAGCAAAATGTGTCTTTGAACCAGGTGTTTTAAGTATTACTATCCTCCGCCCTATGGCTGAAACATCCCCCTGGGTAATGAAGAAAGAACCCGAGAGTATCGTTCCTCCATATCTTCAGTCATGGACTCAGGAAGAATCTTCTTCTCCGGGGGTATAATTGTTTCAAAACTGTCTTTTATGTTAAAGCAATAAATGTTTGTCTCTGTGGGGAAATGAAGCTCTAAACAATGTGAATGTTAAATTCAGTTTATTAAGCAGACAGAAGAAGGGGTAGGCTATGTCAGGGAAACGCGTGGTCCCCTTGGGCTTCTTTTACCCTCAGTGAGGGGATATAGCAATTTTAAGGGGAGTTTATCTTACCAGATGAAGACGTTTTAGGATAGATAAGTTGTTCCCAGGAATCTACTGGCTTTATTGTCTAGGTTTGTGATTCTATAAGGACAGCATATGCTTTTCATCTGAGACACACTGCCAATAGCTGCATTTTTTGGTAATATAAGCAGCCACTTGCTCTTTTTGTTTGCTCCTCTCTGTTCAGGGGGAGATCACAGGTCCCCCAGCTGAAAGGCGTGTTTGGAAGGGTCTCTGCATTGGATCAGCACAGTCACTCTTGCCAGTCCCTTTGCGAAAATGTCCCAAAAAACTGCAAATCCGTCAGCTGTTCCAGTACAAGCCACTCTGTGGTGAACTAAGAGAAAAGCTGCAGCTTTCCCTCAAGGTAGTACAGCCACATCTATTCATTCTTTCAGTAAGCAATAGAGAACAGACAAGTGGACAAATTTGGTATGATAAATGTGTAGTATATACCTGAGAAAAAGAAATCTACTACATTTAAAGAACAATTATTTCATCCATAGACAGGCGCTGTAAGTGTTTTTCTGAAAAAGCTCACTTGTTTCATTTATCTCCTATGAAACCTAGTTTTCTGAGCAAATACATGGGATCCAGTCCAGTATACATCACAGACCATACTCTACTATATAATTTCCTTGATGTCAATATTGGTATCTGTTACTTCACTTTTATTTTGCTTAGGATTTGTTTTCCTTCAAAAAGTCTTAAAAATTTAAATCTATAAAGCTGAAAAAGAATTTCTAGCTCACCATAATTTTACAGTTAACTTGGTCACTGAGACACAGTCTAGTCTTGGTTATGTATTTGTTTTCATAAATCAATATAGCACATTTCCAGGTTCAAGTCTGAGTTCTGTTACTCTATCCACATCTAGGAAATAGCTGTGTAGCCTTCTGACAAAGTTTGTGGCCATCCCTCATGAGTCACTAGTTCATAGCAAGGTGCAAGCTAGACCTCCTGTGCCAGTGTTCTGAGATGGAGTCCACAAGTTTTGCAGCTGATCTTGTTAGCAGCTTTGCCCTTCTCAGTGTTGGTGTAAAACATTCATTTATTTAATTCACATTGTGAATATGCTTTTAGAAGAGATTTTAGAGTCAAAACTTCATTATTACTTAAGAATTAGAAAATAACGAAATATACGTGTTCTGTAATTTATTCATTTGACATACTTTGATAACGGCATTGCAGGCTGAATTTGAAAGTTAACAGCATGTGAAATTTGTGAAGGTGGTAGCATATTGTAGCCAGTTAGATTTTTTTTTTTAATTTTCCCCCCCACATTACATTTTAAAGAAAACACGCTTGCAATAGAAAAACACTGACAGCTGTCCAGCCCCGACATATTTGGGATATGCAAGTCTATCAGAATGAAATGTTACCAGTTTTATAGTCTATAAATATATAAAAACTATTCTTTAATTTGGATATGGATCTTTCAAAGGCAATACTATAAGAAAAGTTCCACACCAAAATGGCAAGGGAAGTCTCTCCATCAGCCAGATCTGAAATTGATTTTTAGAGAAAGATGAATGCTGAATGCTGTTTTTTACATTGAGGAGGAAGAACTGCAATTATTAGCACTGACAAAACAGTTGTAATAATTGCATAAATGTGGAATGAAAATACCCTCATTGCTCATAAATCAATATTTAATTAATGAATTTTTTCCAGAATGAATTATCTTAAGTCTTTAGCCACACATCACTTTGTCAGAGCAAAATCAAGATCTAAAGAAAATATTATTCTTCCTTTCTCCATCTGCTGTAAGATTAAAGAGTGAAACAAGTGAAAAAGAACTGGCACTGGAAACAGATTGTTTCTGCAAACCTGTCTGTTAGTAAAGTTCTGTTCTGCATGTAGCTTTCTGGCAGAGTGGTGTGCTTAGAACCCTTTTTTCCATCCAACTGATTTAAAGAAATATGGGAAAAGAAAAGTGTTCTTTTCTGTAGCAGTTGGTATGATTATGTCATTGTAAATATCTATTTTAAGCCTACCTCTGCAAACAAAACATCTGCATCTTTCTTGTTCTTTTTCATTGTTTCACCAGGAATATATAGACAACATCTTAAAGCAGGAAAATGAGCTGGAAGAGATGAATGTGAAAGAACCAAGAACAGAAGAGGAAAAGGAGAGTGCTGCAAATCTCCTTGAACTGATTACAGTGAGCAAAATAAAATTTTTAACTTCTTCTTTCAACAAAACCCTTGTATTGCATTGGAAATGTGAGCCTTGAAACACATTATCCATTAATAAAACAGCAAATGTCAGAGTAGCACAGTGCCAGTAGATTAATGGTAAAGCAGAGCCACGCTCAGGCTTCAGCTGGTCTGAATTCAGCTTGGCACTGCTGCCACTTGGGGAAGCAATGCTCAAAACACTTCAAGAGTTTGGCTCTCCTGAATGATATGTTCCCAAACACACAGACCAAAACTACTTTCCAGTAATTTACTTTTTTTAATATCCCCCAACATCAGGGTGAAAATGTTTCCAGTCCGTTGTCATTGCACCCAGGAGATCTTTATTTCAACCGCAGCCACCTCTATAGCAGAAATTTAAACCCTGCTTTTGGGATAATACAAAAACAGTCTGCAGGAATATTGTTATTACTGCTTAGCAGCATTTTTTTTTTAAATATAATCTGCAAATTTGAATGGATAAATAGAGCATGGAGAGAAAAAGGAGAGGAATAGGTAATGGGAAAGGTGGGTAAATAGTAGAAGAGGGTCACAGCTTTTCTGGAAAAGGGGACAAAGAAATGATCTGTCAATAACTCCATCTGCCTCTATCCTCTAGGCAGACATTTATTTACTTTGATGAGACTCAGGTGCTGAATCTCACATGCTGCTCAGTTCCAGTGAACTTGTCTAGTGACTAATTATTGTTGATTGTCCTGGCTACCTTCAGCACATTTCCAGTTACAGATTTCACACTGGACAACTCTTTTCTGAGCAGCAGTCTCACTGTGCACCTGCTGTGATTCAGGAATCAGTGTCACATTGCTCCCAAGTCTCCAATAGCTCTTACAACCCAGACTGCCTGGTCACAGGAACTGTGGTTTCCAGTTAACTGCTTCAGAGACAGCATGAGAATAAAGGAAACAGTTTAGTTTAGAGTCTCTTATCCCTCATTCACTTTACTGTAAGCCAGCCACATGAGAGCTCCTCAGTAACAAAGCCTGCGAATTCCCGAACACATTTCCCATTTGACTTGTTGTGACCATGAGTTTTAGATCTTGTTCAAATTCTTTGCAAAAGGATTTAAGTTTGATTAGGAATTAGCTTAGTCGATCTGATAAGAAGTAACCATATAAAATACAACGTTATCTGTGAAGTAGGTCATCAAGAAGGAAAAAAATATCTGTTTAGAACAGGGAAATTGTACTTCATTTCCCTTTTTCCCATCTTATGTTTTCTAACACACTGAAATACCTGACAAAGTGACTACAGGAATGGGGGTAACAAGATAGCACTTGTTTACGATACAAATCCATTGAACAAGATGCTGTTGTTGTGAATTTTATTTCTCATGTAGTCACAGTTATTCCTTCTTCATTGCAGTCCATCCCTCACTGGGAGAAGTCAACTGAAAGCCTCAGTGATAGAGGTAATAAAAATTGAATACCTGTATTTTTAAAATTTAAAATATCATAATAAGTTTAAAAGTACTGTAATATTATTTTTAAAGAAAGAATATAAAGGTGAATTCATCTGTGTGCTATGTACATGCTTCTGCGTGATTCTGATGGGTGATTAGAACTTGTTAGCATCAATGACCCAGCACCTCTGAAAAATAATTCCTGGTTTTAGGCATGTGTATTTGACATTTTGACTTACATTTCCACATGTAATGAGTTTTCTTAGTTTTAAGAACTATGACAATACTTGGCAACTTTTATACAAGTAACAACTTTTCAGACAAGTTTTTCAAAGTAACTAAGTAAATCCTGGTTATTTATTACACTTCAAAATCTAATCTCAAACCATCACGTGGTTTGGTTACATTCACCTGCCTAAGGGAAAAGATGGAGCAATATATTAGCTTTCTCTCATGAATCTCTGTTAAAATTTTCACAAGATACCTGCTAACATTGATGAATGTTTTCAATACGTACAAATAAAAAGATGTCTGTTTCTTTTAAAAACCCTTAAGTATTTTCCATAGAAAAATCCTTAACATTCTATCCCATAATGATGCTAGTCTTTGAAGTGTTATTTTTCTGCCCTTCCTACCTTGTCAAGACTATTTCTACTTGCTAAAAAAAAACATACTGTGCAAAGTAAACAGAAACTGCTGCAACAAATACTTGCTGAACAGTTTCCTTTTAAATGGAGGTGCAATTTTAATGTAACATTACTAATGAAGAAGATAGTGGGAAAGAAAGTCTCTTTAAAATTGGTAAAAATAGAAGAAGTTGAAAAATAAAATCATATTTTATGGTGAAAAAGCTGACCAAAAAAAACCTCCACATTTTGAAGTTCGAACTTTTGTCATTCCTGAAACACTAAGAGATATTGTCATAGTCTAATAGGATCATACCTCTCAAATACTCACATCTCCTAAATTTTGCCACAGAAATTTGTTTTCAGCCAAGGAAATTTCTTTGGACCCACGATTTAGCTTCAAGGCATAAAGTAAATAACAGATTTTACAAAACATGTCAGAGGACAGGGCAACTGTTTATTAAAGTCCCAGAGCTGGTCACAATCTTTAACGTGAAAAGACTGGCATTTCTCCATTATACATATTGAACTAGTAGTTGCTTCCATGAGAATGTTGATTATGGCTGCTTCACAGCCTCAATTAAGCACAACTTAAGCAGGTTCAATGTAATAAGGGTCCCTGAAAGCCCACATTATTTTCCTCAGCTGTAGACAGAGATCTCAGAGCACCCCAGTTAGAAAGTGGCTGAATGTCAGCAACTTTTCCTATTCACGGGTATTTATATCTTGAAAGAACATAAAGATATGTCAGGAAATACAGGGTGGGAGTGATGCCTTGAGTGGCTACCTAGAAACAGAGACTAGACAGGAATAAGGGAATAAAGGTAGGTATTTATTTGAAAGACCTTCAAAGGTACACCCTGGGGAGCCAAAGGTGATATCTGAGATGGACTGCAAGATGGACGACGAGTCACGAGTTCTTCACACTTTGATAGGTTTGGTTCATTTGCATATCAGCATAAATTCACCAATTAAAACTTTAGCTAATGATGTAATTTCTTCAATTTCTCCACCTCTCTAGAGGCCCTAGTTTACACCTCTTGGGCCTAGGACAGTCTGAGTGTCCTTGAATAACAAGCTCGGAGAGGCTTTGTTATGTCTATCTGGCGTAAGAGAACAGCAGCTAGCAGGCTACAAGAAACTTCAGACTTACACACTAGGCAATATAGGATTTGAAAAATGTAAAAAAAACATAAGGCATCAGGAGTGCGAACCTAATATGCTTCTTGTCCTTTCAATATTGAATTCAATTTCTTATCTGTAAAAGTTCTGATCTTGATTTTGTTATGAAGTTCTTTCTGCCTTTTCCCTCACAGTAACAAAGACTCTGTTAGGTTTCCGTGAAGTGGCAGAAAGATGCATTGAAAATATATCCTTTGATGTTTTTATTTTGTAACACCTAGCAGTGCTTAGCAGTGCTTAGCATTCAATAATACTCTTCATCTTGCAGCCCGTATGAGTGAGCTGTATGAAAAGGCAGTGTTCCAGAGTCACACAGAGAAGACAAGCATTACACAAAGAGAGGACCCGCAGCAGGGGTTAAGGTAGGACACAGCAGCGAGGACTGGTGCAAATGTAAATAACACAAAGGGTGAAACCAAGCACACAGGCAAGGCAATGTGCTTTACTGACTGCCATTAAGGACTGGGACCTAGATCTCTAGATACATATGGCAATGTCTTACTTGTCCTGTGATTATTTTGTCCCTCTATGCCTCTCTTATCTGAAAGATACTTCAGAGTTTGTTGGGAAAAGATTTTGGATGTTTCTTTGATTGAATGATCTAATAAAAATGCAGATATGAGCAAACAATTTTGTGCAAACCATTTAAGTCCAAGTCAGGAGTCACCTGAGGTGTTTAAATAACATACTCTCATAAAAAGCATTTTCTTTCCAGGGTTATCTTATAAATATTGTTGTATTTACAGAACACTGCTAGTTTTCTGATTTCCACTGCTCTCTCTTTTTTTCTTCCTAATGATTCAGTTCAGAAGGAGTAAAACTAAGGTCCAAGTGGCAAAGCAAACTAGAACAGAACAGGTAATAATATTAGTAGGATCAAGTTATTTTATGACCCAGCTTCATCTACTTTTGTAAAGAACGTTATTGATTTCACCAGGTCTTGGGTGATGGTCCAGTGGCTTGCCTGCAAATAATGGGGTATTTTCTGCAACAGAAATGCTAAATAAATGGTTTGAGTCTCTTTCTTTTTTATTTTCCCAAAAGTGAACAGCATTACTGTTCACTTACTCTACACAAAACATGGCTGAAGTCAGAACCCCTGTGTTTCATTTCTGGCTCTGCCACTAATGTGGATAATACTGTATATTAATATTTTCAAATGCTGATGCTTTAGGTTAAAATTCAGGTATTCCACAAATAAAAGCTGATTTTTTGAAATAGAACCCCAGACACACCTCACACGGTGGTGCTTCAAAGCTTCTCTAGGCAAAACTGTCCCAGCTCTCAGCCTGTCCTCACATGAAAGGTCTCCCAAACCCTTAATCATCTTTGTGGCCCTTTTGTGCATCAGACAGCTCTGATGCCACATGAGGCTTTCCATATTGCTTCTTAATTACTTTCTGACTTGCATGAGATAAAAAAGCCTTTTAGAGTTTCAAAGTTACATTTTAATATAGCATTTCACACTGTTTGGGATCCTATTTAAAAAATTACTTTAAATATATAGATCTGAGCGGCGCGCACCCAAAAGCATCATATGCAATTCTGACTCTAAAACCAGTTCAAAACTCTCAGTATGATTAAGAGTGATCATTTCATAGCTGATATTAGACCCTGCAAGTCAGTGAAACTCTAGTAGTGTAAAACTGGGCTAAATCAAGCTGAAAACATGACTGATATTTACTCTGGTCAACTTTACCTTCAGAAGTTTGAACAGCTTCTTCTATATCCACAGAGCTGTCAAGTCTTTCTGTGATAAAATAAGGAAATTAGATGAGTTTTGTGTTCAAAATTTTAGCAGTGCATCTGGAATACAAATTCTTAGTTTGAAGTGTTTGTTGGAAGGTTGGAAAGACACCAGTGGCAGTCCCAGATATGTTCCATGAGGTTTAGAGAAATGGAGCATGTTCTGAGGAAGAGCTCTTCATAGCAGGCAACTCACTGTCCGTGGGAATTCTGATCAGACCAGTCAGTTCTTAATCCACTTCTAAGAAAATTGCCAATTACAAGAATATTTACTCCATGTGATGAACCAGAGAAAAAATGCCACTTGCCTTTACCAATTCCATTTCTTAATGCATAAAACTGAAAACAGGGTGAACTCAGTCATAACGCTTTTTTTCTTTCTTTTCCTTACCAACAATGTAAAAAACACACTTAGGAGAGAACTGAATGAACAGAAGACAACGTTTATGGCAATAAAAAACAAAATATTTGCTCCATATTTTGAATCTGAATTCAGCAAGGACTTTTTCCAAGAAAAGGTAATGCATCTGAAAACTGGATGAGTTTTGTTAGGCCAGGTAGTATCTCCCATACTCCCAAAGACAATTTTGGGTTTATATCTTAGCCTCTATTTATCTCAACAAACCATTACAAAGGACAGCCATGGCAGAATTAATACTGGGAATTATATGCCCTTGTAAAGGAAATCCTATCTTGAAGATGGTATATGTTCACTGAGTACAAACTGTATAAAATTCCTTACATAAACTCTGGAGAGAGTCTGATTCAGAGCAAAACTCAACCTCAGGTTTTTTACTTAACCCTCAAACCCCTCTCCCTGCTTTAGAAAGGGAATAAGTAAAACTAAACTCCTAATTTAGAGGTGATCTTCGGGGCTTTCCTATTGTAGTCTCAACTGGTAAAGGCTCTAAGTGCATAAAGCCCTTAGAGGTTGTAGGTTGTACAAGCTGTAGATTGTAATCTGATGTAACTATGTCTATCTTTGTTATAGTTACCACTTTGGTTGTGCTTATTTGTTTCCTTTGCACTGCTTTCTCTAATTTTTCCTTTGTTTTTTTTTGCAGAGGGAGGAGGGTGTCTGCTGGTTGTTTTTTCAAGGTGTTTAGTTGGGAAACCTAAGCCCTCTTTCTTACTTCTCTCTAGTATCCTGATTTGGAAGCAATGTCTAAGGAAATTCCTCCACTTCAAAAACAAGAAAGTGTGACTTCCCCTCTAGAGATGATAAGAGAACCCAGTGGAGGTAATCTACTGTCTGGCACTGGGTTTGTATCTTCTTCAGGAGGAAGAAGCTCTTGCAGACATCACTGAATGTGGAAGAACCAGCAACTTTGGATGCTAAGCTGAAGAATTGGGCTATGAATGGGGGTGGAATAGAGGAAAAATGCTCAAGAAAAACTTTAATGGAATAAATAATAGTTAGGGGTGGATGAGCAAGAACCAAGGAGGCCGAGTTTAGAAAAAAACTAGTATGACTGTAGGAAAAATATGAGAGATTTCATTCTGAAACTCAGTGGTAAGCGGGAACTGGTGCAAAAGCAATATGGAATAGGAAACATGCAGGCTACGGATAGATTGGAGGATATAGGAGGGAAGCAGTGACTCCATGATGGGAAGCAGTGAAACAGTGAATCATCATCTTAGGCTTGAGCTTTACAGAACTGAGAGGAATACTTCAGTTCTGTTTGAAAAGCAGCCCTGAGAAGTTATTAAAATCATATATTGAGATTAAAAATTATACACAGCAAAGATTTATATCAGGAAAACAGTCCTCTGTGGGGCTTTATCCCCACTAATTCCCATATTTCCTCAATTTCAATCACCATAAGACCTGTGTTGGATTGTCTTTTAGTCCTTTACGGCTTATAGTTCAGTTAGCCAGAGAACAAGAAATGACTAAGCACACAATAGGCGTTTTTGAGATCCCTGTGGCCCGGTAGAGCAAAATGTCACACGGAGAATTTTCCCAGCCTCTCATGGTTATGTAGACAGCTTTCCAAGATTGTCTAAATTAAAGTGCCAAAGACTGTGATTTTGTTTCACATGTTTATGAAAATGATGATGATGATCATAAAACACACTTGACTCAGTATTCCATTATTTTCCCTTGAGCAGCTGAATTTCTTGATACCACAAGTGATTCATCACTTTCATCTGGCCTTCTGCTGCCGGATCCTTCCAAACAAAATGATGGTACCAGCAGCACAACAGGTACACCTGCCTTCCAGAATGTAGTTGGAGCAGCTTGATATCTTTTTACAATTTTTGGCACAGTATTTGCAATACAAATTTAAATCCACCTGTCACTTTTTCATGCTTTTGGAAATCTTTCCCTTCCAGACCTAAACAAGGCTGCAAGATCAGAAGAGACACCCTTTCAACATAAAGTTCCAAGTCTGATGGTGGATGTTACAGGACAGACAAGAAAAGAGAAAGTATTATTACCATCATACCTTCAGGAGAAAAAACCAAACACCATACCAAATAAAAAGGTAAAAATAACATATTTCTTGTCAATATTCATATCCTCTGAGTCATCTCTTTTCCATAAAATCTTCACCCTGGAGCAATACTGGAAGGTATTTTGAATATGTTTACTGAAACATGGCTGTAGCAATTAATGTATGTTTACTGGCAATTCGAGAAGTACCTTTCCTCTCAACTGCTAGGACAAACTCATTCTGCATCAGGCACCTACATGAAAGCTCCATTTCCAAAACAGGAGAGCTTCCCCCATTTTCCCTGAGATACCTCAATGGCTTAATACGTCTGAAAACTCAAACCAGTATAAATTTTCAGACAGTATTCAAAGTGATGCCTCAGTTTTTACTCAAATTAGGATGTCTTTTTGTAATTCTTCAGGGTGAGTGGACAGAGGTCAAATGTAGGTTCGGTAACTCTGTACCTGACTTAAGGGGAACCAACTTTCTCTTTGTCTAATATTTTGTTTGCAAAGATAGAAGATCCTGTCGCAGGAAAGGTCAGCATATCTTCTCTTGCAACAAGACAGGATCTTACTGGCTTCCATCTCATCCCACCCCAAGTGACATTTGGAGTGCTGAAGGAAGGCTGCACCTATGTAACCACTGTAATCATGAAGAATGTCGGTGTGAACTTCTCAAGGTTAGTTTGAATTCTTAGTACCCTGGTTTTTATCTCTCCAAATAGATCCTGATAGAAATCAAGTACAGTTTCTCATAACAGCCACCACTCCAGAGAAAGTGCAGGAATTCTGACAGCCACTTTATAGGTCTGCCAGAGCTTTCCATAAGATGGAGCCGTATCCTATGAATGCCTCTTCTACTGCCTTTCCTTTAACAGCTTCTGGTGCAAGGGCATGCTGGTAAACTGTTCTTCAGGAGGAATGAAATCCACAGAATCAGTTCCAGAGCAGTGCAAAAGTAAAAGTCATAGCTGATCTAATGATCCTTAAAAATCTGAACAGTAGGAAGTTGCATTCACTAAAGGACTGAATCTCAAGACGTGAAACAATCAGTAAGAAATGAGGGAGCGGAACTTCTGCTTTAGTTGGTACCATTAAATTAAAGATTATTTGCACAAAATTCATACCAGTATCATGCCTTCTGCAATAGAATCATATCAAAGGACATTTAAAAAATATTGTTATGGATTTTTGAGTGTGTAAGACAGGTGTCTGCCAAGAAGCTGTTTGTACTTCAGCTTCCTTTGAATGTGCAGGTTGAAAAAGCCGATGTTTCACATTCTGTTTTAAGGACCAGGCAGCGTTAACAAGCTCTTTGAAGGCTTACTTTGGCCCAATCATCTGCTCCTTTGGGGTTTTTTTGTTAGAAACCTGAGGCTTGCTGAGAAGCCCAGAATACTGCTGTAGTCCAAGTTGTACATTATGATGCAAGGGATGAGCTAAGAAATTCTGCTGTCATTTACAAAAGCAGAGGAAGAGCAGGCAGCCTGCTTCCTACATGTGACTTCTCCTGCCTCAGACAGTTTCTGGCAAACTGATTCTCTTCTCTTCCTGACAGGTTTCGGGTGAAGCAGCCACCTCCGTACACAGGACTGAGAGTGATGTACACACCAGGACCTGTAGGTTACACAGGAGAGCTTTCGGGTTTTTCTCTAGACTCAGCTGGCCCTCAGGCTAGCTAGGGCTCCTGTCTGGGACACCAGCTGTCTGGGAATAGAGCTGCCAGGGTACACAGTTTTGTTTAAAGTTATTTGAAGTGATGCTGTCTTCCACCGTCCCTCTGCCACCTTCAGCTAAGCACACCATGCACTCGAGTCTCAGCCTGTGCCAGAATGCAGAGGGATAAACACGCTAAGTTCAATGGAAAGCAGCAGGTCAAGCAGTGAGGTTAAAGAGAGTTTTTTCAAAGCAAACAGGATTACCCTATCACTGCCTTTGAGTTTTCCCTTCTGCTTAGAGTATTTGTTATATCTGCTCTGTCTTATGCCTAGACTGTAATTCCTGTCCTGATACCTTCAGGATTTGAACCTAGTAAATTATTGCCTCAATCCTTTCTTCTGCTTCCAACTGTTCTCCACCTTAAGTCTTTTATCTAGCAAAGCACCATAGCACATTAAATTATCCCATTAAGTAGGAAGCTTTCATGCTTTCCGGTTTTATTCAGTCTCTCTTTTCACCTGCATGTTATCTCTGATTATTCATTATAGTGCTGGCCAGTCTCCCCAGAGCATCCATGTAATACCAGGCAGTATCTTGCCAGTGCATGGAATCAAGAAGCAATGACTTGTGCAGGGAGGCAGTGCCAGAATGCAAGTCAAACCTCCTAGTCCAGAGCCTTAGCCACAACTCAGTACTTAAAATCATAAAATAGTTTGGTTTGGAAGGGATCTTTAAAGGGTCCCAGTTGAGAGAGAAGGATGGTGTGGGGGACTGTGTCAAAAGCCTTAACAGAAATCCAGCTAGATGGCTGGAATAATTTCCATTCTCTTCTCCACACATCTGTCCCTTTTGTATCTCCCTACCTCTATGTTCTTTTCAGAACAGAATATTTGATTTCAGTGGGACCTGCAATGGCCCTCTGGTCTAACTGCCTGACCACTTCAGGACTGACCAAAAGTTAAAGCACGGTATTAAGGACACTGTCCAAATGCCTCTAACACTGACAGGCTTGGGACATCAACCATCTCTCATTTGGGTTCTCTCTCAGCTGTCCCAATTCCCCTTTTCCCTCTGGAACCTAAAAGGAAATGTAAGGGGGGAAAATGCCAACACCTGGCAGTTTTCTTTCAAACTGCCAAGTGAAGAGATAAATGTTTTGTACAGACCTTTCAAGTGAGACAGGTACTGGGTAACTGGCAAGTACAATCCCGTGTGCTGGGCAGTGAGTCTTTAATTGCATCAAACACTGCAGAGCCACCAGCTCCAAGGACTGCTGGAGGGGACCACGTATGAAACTTGCACCTTACCTGTGAGTCATCCTCTGTCTCTCCTAGGTGGCAGCAGGCTTGCAGGTTGAACTGGAGATAGAGATTTTGGCCATGGTAATTGGAGAGAAAGACACTGGTGGCCTTGAAGAAATTTCCCATGATATTGAAATATTAACAGAAACTGAAACTCTTCTCCTGCCTGTGAAAGCAAATATCCTTTATTGTCTCACTTCTCACACACACCTTGTAGCACTGACCCTGGGGATCATCTTCCCGTTCCTCAAGCATTGTTTCCAGTGAAGGCTGTTGCAGTAGCAAGCTTTACTGTCCTTTACAGAAATACAAAAATGAGTGTTTTCAAAAGCACAACAAATGAACAATTTAAAGATTCTGATGCCAAAAGCATTTTACATCAGAATAACATGGTTTGAAAAGTGAGGAAAGGAAGAATGGCAACTCAGAAAGATGTGCCTTTTAAAAATAAATGAAAATAATAGGAACTTTTTCCCACTACCCCTCATGAAAATACTTTATTACGTTTTCAAATCTATAGTAGTATCTGATGATACAATGTCATGAGCAACAAATGATGTATCATCCTGATACTAAACAGGCAAATGGGACAATCCCTGCAGCAGCAAAGATGCAAGCACAGAAGCACATGAATGCTGTCAGAAATGAGCCTGTGTGGGTTCAGTGGGCTTTTCAGTTGTTTAACTGAGGACAGCAGTACAGTAAAAGAAAACAGCAAAGTCAATAGCTGTTATTTGTCTTTCCCTTGTGCTCCAGAAACTACAATTATTTTTTTAGATAAAATTACAGGCTCATTTTTTAAGGGCAAGATTAGAAGGGTGAATTTCTCTTTGACATTCAATCAAATTTACACTTAGAAGTCTGGGAGAAGGAGTCCTCTGGAAACCTGTAAAAGAAATAGCAAGGCAAGCTACATCCAAACATGCCAAAAGCTTCATTCAGAGTAAGGACCACCCTTAACAAAGAAAGGAGAACTTCAGGGTACTCTGAGCCTGACCAGAGTAACAGCTAACAGCAACACCACTGAGCCTTTATATGCCCTGGATGTGACATTGCAACTCCCAAAATTTACTTTGCATTGGTCCAAGGAAACCTTTCATGCCTATAACTGCAGAGCTGAGCTAGACAGGATGGGTGGCATAGCAGCAAAACCAGCTGCTGTTCTGTTCCCACTCACCCAGTCCTCAGACAGTTGCAGACCAGCCTCCAAAACATGTGCCCTTCCCCCACACATTTTACTTTTTCCTTTAATCTTTGAGCTGAGGGCCATAGTTCAGATTCAAGATGTTTCACAACCTTATTTCTAGAATTCATTCCTCCCTCCACACCTGTTATTTTAGTTAAATAAATGTACCAAAATGGTTAGATCCTTAACATGATATTCCACCTGTGCTAACTGCAGACGTTTATGAGAGCCGCCCAGAAGGATACCCCCAGGGCGGGATGGCAGCAGCAATCCAGGCAGTTCCTACAAGCCCCAAGCCACGGTTACGGATTACACTCCCACGAAAGCCTTGTAGTTAGTGTAAGTACTGGATGCAGTGACACCAGCTGTAAATTAAAGTACAGTTGTTTTACCTCCTCTTCGCTTCATCAGCAGCATGCTGAACAAACCTCATGCAAACGATGCACCTATCACACTGACTTGGTAACTGTGTGCCTCTAAGGGAAATGCTGGATTTTAATGCTGGACATTAACCAAAGCACTCACTACAAGAGAACTGCAGGTTATTACAACTGCTCATCTTAGCGGAGGCACTCACAGCAGAGCCTCCTCAGTCCTGTCCCAAAACTTTTACTTAGTGTCTCCACATTAAACAAGTCCTTGAACCTCCTGGCAGCTGGATTTACTACAGTTAAGCCCTAATAAATCAGCCTCTCTTTAACACGCTTCACTTTCTAAAACCAAGTCTTACTGGTGACCCGTTGACACTGACAGCAATTCTAATAAGGGACAGGAGTCTTACAGATAGGGCAGCCTTAATGTGACAAGTTCAATCACACACAACCCTCTGCACACACAGTTTCTTACAAAATCAGTCTATATGAAGAATCACAGAATATCCTAAGTTGGAAGGGACTCACAAGGATCAGGTCCAACTCCTGGCCCTGCACAGGACATCCTGAGAATCACACCATGTGTCTGAAAGCATTGTCCAAACACTTCTTGAACTCTGTCAGGCTTGGTGCTGTGACTCCTTCCCTGGGGAGCCTGTTCCATTCCCCACCATCCTCTGGGTGAAGAACCTTTTCCTCATACCCTCCCTAACTCTTCCCTGCCACAGCTTCAGGCCATTCCCTTGGGTCCTGTCACTGGTCACCACAGAGAAGAGAACAGTGCCTGCCCCTCCTCTTCCCCTCATGAAGATGTTGAAGACAGCAATGAGGTCTCCCCTCAGTCTCCTCCAGGCTGAACAGACCAAGTGACCCCAGCCACTCCTCACAAGGCTTCCCCTCCAGACCTTTAATCTTCGTAGCCCTCCTCTGCACGCTTTCTAAGAATGTCTTAAAATGGTTAAGTCTTCCCTGACAACACAAAAGCCTTACTGGGAATTTCTCACAAACCACCAGTCAACGTGTTTAACATTAGGCTGGTGTTCACCTCACCCCCATGAGCTCAGGCACTCTACAATACAATCGATGGTGACAGTTCATAAGCAGGAACCCTATGGATGTTTCTTCTCAGCTCCACAGTCCCCAGTTTGCTTCATATGTGTAACATTGACATCATCTTTTTCTTTCAACGTAAACATCTGTAAGCCTGCCATGTTATCTAACCAATCAGCACAGAAATCCCAGCTGTATCTCATTTCCTCTCCTCTGGAAAAAAGAAAAGCAACCACATCAGTCAGCGCTCAAAAACTTCACAGCTGTGTACCTCCGACTGCTGCATCTGCTCTAGGACTGCCCAGTATACATCAAGTATAGCTTTTTTCCCCTGATTAAATATCTTCCTACCTTTTCCAGTGTGGAATTTTACCCCCCGAGTAACAGACAATTATAGTCTAGAAAAACAACCAGTTTAATGCCTTCCACTTTAGGGATTTACAACCTGGACTTCATCATGAAGGCAGTTTAAACAAACTTCTCTCACTTTGTGTTGAAATCCAAAAGAAATACTCACCCAGTCAGTTCACATTTTAGTGAGATGCCCCCAGTCCAAAGAGAAATTCTGATCAGGGTCATCTTCCATGACAAGCACCAAGGGAAAAAATTAACTACACAGTATTCTCCCACATGGCTAATGCAGTTAATCATAGCTGCTGTCACCACAGCCAAGCGTCCCTTCTCTTCTGACAGTGTCCTTTTGTGAACTGATTGATAATTCCTACTGAAGCTGGCTACAGCTACCTCATGCGACCCAAAGAACAGAACCTAATGCCTTTTTGAACATTCCTCCCCTCAAAATCTCCTGGACTCAAAGCCATATCTATCTCAAACATGTCAAGGAGCTCTGGATTGGTTAGTTTACTCTCCCAGAACAGGAAACACTGACACTCCAAGGTTAAATCCTGTAACTGGTTAAAGTCTTGTTCAGCCATCCAGAAGAGAAGCAGTCAAATCACTGCAGAGGCACCGTGACAACTTTCTAAGTTCCTATCAGCTTTCCCAGGTGGTTATCACCAGAGCCAATGATTGTCTCCACTGAGACCTAGAAACTTCCCTGCAATATTATACTTGATCAGAAAATTTCCACACCTCCCAGTAGAGACCAACAAGCACGAATCACTAATCAAGCATCACCTGACCAAACTTAGTCCTATCTCATTTAGATTTCTGTAGTTATTTCGCATTAACATTTAAAACATTTCAAAAAGATTCTCTTAACATACTCAGAATTAAATACCACACAGGAAGCTGCCCATTAAAGTCTTCAGTATTCCTAGGCAGACTGTCCATCCTGAATGTGTGGTTATGATTTTTTTGCCATTCAATCTGTGCAATAAAAGCAAACTCTTAATCTATGTGAAGCCCATGTAAGAACTCTGTCTCATGTTGTTCCCTTCCAACAGCAAAAGGCCAAATCTTCTGAAGCCAGTCCATAGCAATCACAGTGCTCGCACAACACTTGCAAAGAATCTGGATGTAATTACTGGGTTTGCTTCAACAACTGTACAAAGGTAGAGCTAGGGTTTCTTGTTCTTTTTTCTTCTTTCTATTCATGTTAACTTTCTGTCCTCTTCCACACAGGTTAGATCCCTAGAAGATCAACATGAGGATCAGCAACACTGAAATACGTAGATTTTAGTCCAACCTTATGGAAACATCCCAATGTATTTTTTTCATTTATTTAATCAGATTAAATGAGAATAAATATTTTACCTGTTCCCTATTAATAGGAAAGGTGATCCAAAAGTTACACAATCTCCTGACGTGGCTGTTTGAAATGCCAACAGTGGAAAGACTAGTGTATTTCAACCCTACTACAGAGCAGTGCTGAATGGTTCCAAATAAATTTGTTTTTAAAAGGGATTAGGTTTCTAATAACCTGTGCTGAGGCACCTGAAATCTTTTTCAAGTACTGGGAATGCACCAGGTTTCAATGCATTCAACTGTGATTCTTCAGGAGCTGCTAACGTGCACTGATCTTCTAATTCCTAAGTTTCTGTTTGCTTTCACAATCACAGGCTTAACTTTCTGTGTTTACCTACCTTTGATTAGCTGCAAACACCAGATGGGGGCTGTGAGTACACAAAGTTACACTTGACAGGGAGGGATTCTTACACCCTCTTGTTCACAATCCCACATGAGCACCTTCAAATGCTCATCTGCTCATCTCTCTTCATGGTGGAAGACAGAGCCACGTAGAGATGGTCTTTTCCCCCTCCTTGTTCACACCTGCACAGCAATGACTAAAAGAAAGATCACAGGCTCTTTTTGAGCCACCATATTTGTGTATCCGAGTGCAGCTCTACTTCCAGTTTATGAACTCATTTCTAGCAAGGTGCTTTCCTGTGCTTCATCCTTTTTCCAACATGTGACATCCTGAGAGAGAGATGGGGAATTTTCCTTGATACATGCAGATGACTTGTTCTCTCAACACTTCACAGTGACTGAGAATCCCATGACTGGGCATTAATAGTAGCTTTCACCAGTGTGAAATACAAATGCCAGTTCTGAACCCTCCCATCCACACAGTTAGGTGAGATACATATTCTAACAATACAGATTTAAGCTTGCCCTGTACTTGCAAGTGCCTTCCTGCTCAGGTTTGTAAATCCAGGGAGTTTCACCCAAGAAAGGGCAAATTGATGTCCCAAGAGTATCAAAATTCCTATCAGTGGATTGTTGGCACAGGACAGACCTCTTCCATTTAAAGCATATGCTGGGCTCTCCCAGTAGCCACCCGAGTACAGCATTAGTACAGACCAGTCACAAGTGATACAAACCTGAGAACCAGGGGGAAACTTCAACGGGGCAGTCTGTGTCAGCAGCTAGGGAGAGAGAACAACAACTTTCCAACACCTAAAAGACCTTTTCTCCAAGGATTCTTCCCTAATACCAGTGACAGCAAACAGAGACAAAGATGAAGGAATTCCACCTCTTCCAGCTTAGATCAGAGGATACCTGTCATCACTCTAAGATGACTCCGCATCCCAAGCCACTCTTCTGTAGCACCATTTACATTCTTCTCATCAGTCTCTGAGTTCATGTGCCCGTGGCCATGTTTTTTCTCCCAGGCCTCCCAGGGGATCATCAAACAGCAGCTCATTACACAGCATCCATAATACCTATCTCCCTGTCATTAAGGTAAACAGGAGTAAAGTCAGCCTTCCCCCTTTGGTACCTGGTTTTGGCATCTCTCTCCTCAGTCACCTCAGCTGAGGGTGCACTGTGGCATCGCAAGCCACCTCTCCATCTGTAACACTTGTTTTTCCAGCAGGCTGGCCCATTTCAGCAGCAGCTGATGTGGATAACAGATGTCAACTGACTTTACCAACAAAATGTATCATCCTACAGTGCCTCCTCTTCCTCGTAAGCCCTCTTATGAGGGTCTACTTTGGGAGTAGTAAAGGAAAAGAACAGAATAAAATGAAATAGAACAGCAAAAGTCAGGACAGAGACATGTTTGAGTGCAGCTGTCTGATCACAAGTTTCATCCATATCTGGACAAATATAAAATGATAGAGGCACCTGGAAACAACTGGCAGAGCTGTATGAAGGTTGCCATTTCTATAGAGTCTGAGCCCCACCCAGACTCTGAAGAGGCAAGTGAGCAATCATCTTGACAAAGTTACTTACAAGCAGCAGAGGTGTGGTTGTTACACCTGAGGTGCTGCCTAGAGACTGAACCACTGAACTGTTGGCCTTTTGTGTAACTGCTAGTAATAGACAACCTAAGTCAAAGACAGCAGTCAGCCACAAATGGGATGCAACTAAAAATCCTTATGAAACTCAAGTCAGAAGTTCAGCTTTGAGTACCTGAGTCAAACACGCGAGCCCAACAGTCAGCAAAATATCCGGAAGCAGCCCCGGATTTATAGCACGTGCTATAAATTAATAAGAACAGCAGCAGAGACTTGTTCACTTTCTTCTTCCCCACTGCCCCCACTGTGAAAATAAATCATTTTATCTGATACAGCACAAGTACAACACTGCAACAAATCAGTGCAATTTCTAAAACCTGGAGCAAGTACAAGGCGAACAATCCAGGCTTCTCATACTTGGTCTGCCAGCTCTCCAGAAAAACATAGTCTGGGATGGCAGCCCTTTCACTTGCTCCCACTGATTTTATTCTCTGTAAAAAATCCTTTGAAAACTGACACACAGGCCAAGGCAGCTGAAGATTTACATAAGAAATACCAGGACAAAACACTATGAACAAAATTGTATCATAAAGCAAATATAAATATGCCTTTAATAGACTGCAGCCATGTTTCTCCCTGTCTCACTAAAGAGTGGCTGTAGATCAAGTCCTCACACTTCAGCAGAAGTCACAGAGCTTTTTCCAGAGGCCACAAGCCACCAGCAGTGCCAAAACCATGAAAAAATCTTGCCAGCTGCCTTCCCTGGACAGGGCATGGTCTCACCAGCAGTTCATGTGCTGGATTCCGTTGAATCAATGCTGCCAGAAGGAGCTCAGGATAAATCAACTCCATTTCTACCAGGCATTCCAGTGGAGGAAGAGCCTTTGACAGCCACCTCAGAAAGAGTCCAAATGCATCCATCTGCATCAGACTACAGAGAGTCCGTCTCAGAGACAACCATTCTGAGTTGGGTTCACATGCTGGGTTATACCACATGGGGAGGGGACAGACTTCATCCCAGCCACTGGACCTCATCACAGATGTTCAGCCACAAGAATACTTCCATGGTCAGCAGTGAGGTTACATGAGTCCATCCAAGTGCTCTGGGCCTTGGGCAGCAAATGCTAGAGCACTGCAAGAACCATCTTCTCTTTCTTCTTCCTTTTTCTCTTCTTCTCCTCAAAACGTTCAGTAGCATCAGCAAAAAATGTGACCTCATCCTTGGCCTCAATCTCCCTCTTCAGGAACTGGAGCCCTGCCACGTTGAATCCTAGCACATCCTGCAGAGACAGACCAGCACCACACTGTGAGGCACGTCCCAAGCTCGTTAGGGGGCAGAGGGTCTTGCATTGGCCACCCTCTACTAAGAGACGATGAAAACAACACAATCCACAGATTTAAAGAAAACAACGTTAGTTTAAATGTAAACTTCATCTGAGCAGGAGAACAGTCAGTCCTGCACTCAGTTCCCCACAGTCCTCTCTTAAGAGCAGCTATAATGCACTGTATTTTCTGAAAGACAAGTTGCTGGCAGGCACCTGAAGCTTCCTATGGGAAAATGCAGAGTCTGCATTGAGGCAGCAGCCCACAGAAAAGCCCAAGAGAAGCAGGGAGTTACTTTACCTCCTACATATTTAGAAACTAGCGAGCCAAGATCCAAACACACGTATCAGAAAACCAAGTGCAAATGAGGCAGGGAGCACAAGTGTAAGCTCACCACTGGGTATTCTCACATGAGGAGGAACATAAGGAAAAGGCAGCCTAGTTGCAAAAGAGGATGGTTTAAATGGGCTCAGACCCCCAACCAGCTTCCCCACTGGACACCACAGACAACTCATGCTCACAAACACTGTCTCATCCCATTATTCTACATCCTGGAACACGGGAGGGTGCAACACTCACCCGGGCCTCACTGACTCTGGAGATGGTGGTTTTCTTCAGATTTTCTATCACTGTCACCAGCATCTGGTTGCTTGTGATCTGCCCGAAATGTATCCTAGGAACAAAGCAGGCAGTGATGTATTGCAGCATTGTTCTTAAAAACATCACAAAGCCTGTCTCCTGAGCCTCTGTATGTTCTGGACATACTTTTTTTTTAAATTAGTCTTCCCCAGACCAGCACTGTGACAGGCATGGACAAATATATCTGGAAAAGCTGTTTCCTGAAGTTTAACAGTGGTTCAAGGGGAAGGTCCTTCTGAGGACTGAGGAGGCTCTACAGTGACTCTTTGCCACCAACAGTGCCACTTCAGACTTGATGTGGGACCTTTCATTCCAGAGAGACTTGGGCCACCAGGACCAGCAACCCGATCTGGGCACGTTAGCACTCTGCATCCAATCAGTTCATTCCCACACACTGTGGGCCGCAGAGATTCCTTATCTCCTGCAGAGACCACACGTTTATTCTCAAGGATGCTTCCCAAGAGTTTCAGGCCCAGAGACTCATAAGAAAGCCCAGATACTGTCTGGGCAGATAAAAGACTCACTTGAGCAGGAAGAGGAGAGCTCGGCACAGGAGCTCAATATCTGAGCCCAGCTGAATATATTCATTGAAGAGTCTGAGCAGGTCAGGGACATAGGAGAAGGGCAGAACAAGGAGAGACTCTTCCAGCTCACTGAGGGAAAAAGCAAAGGGACACAGGCATTAATCTCAGCCACTGCCCTGCTAGAGATGAGCAGGAAACACGTCCACATAGCTAGGTTCTGGTACTGAGCTGTGCTAAGCATTCCTCACAGCTGGTCTGTGACTGCCCACACCTGCACCTGCACAGCCCAGGCATCTTGTGGTACAGGGAGCAGGCACACAGCCTTCCCTCCTCAGCATCCCCAAACTGCTCTCCACATACATGCGCATCTCCAAGCAGCCGACCCGCATCCACAAGCTTCAGCCCACACTCCCCGTGGAAGGAACACTTCCCATTGCCCAATTCCATGCATGTTCCAAAAGAGGCTGCCAGGAACAGTGACTCCAGACTCTCAAGCACTGCCCACACCTTGCATGAGAGACTGCTCGAGGACCCCAGCCAGTCCTGGGCCTAGAAACCTGACACTCAGTCACAAATCTGTTCAGCAATAAAGCTCTTGGGACTCACCTCGACTTGACCTTCTTGAAAACTTCCAGCACATATGCAGAAGGCTGCAACAGAGGAAAGACATCAGCCTTGCTTAACAAGAAACATTCCAGGACCAACATGCCCTAACATCCATTTCACACAGTGAAAAACACACCATCACATCCTATGAGACACACACATCAAGCTGAATATAACAAAGAAGAAACCCCTTCAGCTTCCATTCTGAGAAGTTCTCCCTCAGCCTTCTCAGGGTACTCTACACTGGTGAAGAATATTGTGAAAAACCTAATTGATACTCAATCAGCTAAATCATCTCAATTCATGTCAATGAATCTTGTACAAACTGGACAAAAAGCTTGGTAAAACAAATTATATACATAAGACCTTATACAAACTCATCTCCCAGACTTAATCCCTCTACTTCTGTTTATCTGCTGAAAGCGTTTGGCAGATGCACAGCAGAGCTGGGAACTGGGAAAGAAAAGTACCTCTAACTACTAAGTCATAGGATTTCATTCACTTCTGTTCAGTCTATCCACCTTTTAATTAAATAAACCTATAATCATGGAGGAAGGGACAGAAGGGCTCTTGCAAGGTGGTTACAGGTAATCAGAAGGACGACAAAGGCTGTTTCATCTGGCAGTGACACACAGCTTCAAGCAACCTGGTCTAGTGGGTGGTGTTCCCGCCCAGGGCAGAGGGGTTGGAACTAGATGATCTTTAAGGTCCCATCCAACCCAAACCATTGTATGATTCCATGAAAATGGGTAAGTGAAAAAACAAGGATCTTCCTAAGGATACTTAAAAAACATGGTCTGGCAGTGCACATGGGAATAAACCAGGAAAACAAAAACTAATCTACTCAGAGTAGTGGATTTTTATTTATCAATGAAATCTATGCATCCTTGTCTGTGTAGTTTGTAATATGCCAAAAATTCTCAGAATTTAGTGAAACCTGTTGTGTAGTAGTATGACATGAGTGAATAAGGGCACCAGCTCTAGCCTGCAATACCTGGGCATTGAACAACCATTCAGAATTTTCTCAATGTAAACTCTGCAGGAATAGGAACAGAATCAGTACCTGGTGTAGCAACACCACATAAATAAACCTGGGAAAGGTTTGAACTAGCTTTCCCGTATCTTGGAGAATACTGTAAACCTCTGGCTCATGACAAGGAACATCATAAGGTCATGGCAACCATCAGGGTTGTTTAACCCTGACAGGGTTAAACTTTTGTAACACACATGTATGATACTAAAAAATAAAAAAATAACAAAAAAGACCCCATCAACATGAAAACCCCAAATTATATTCACTTTTCACGAGCAAAAAAAGGTGAACCAAGCAGTCCCTCCCCACAGCAACCCAGCATGTTGGCTCAGCCAGCAAATCAACCAGCCCCACTGCAGCTGAGAATGGACTACAACCTGTGGCCTGGGCATTCCACTTACTGTAATATTTCCATAGGCACGGAGAATGGGATTGACAGGAAAGGG
The DNA here is from genome assembly GCA_013397725.1 of Rhagologus leucostigma. Taxonomy (NCBI): domain Eukaryota; kingdom Metazoa; phylum Chordata; class Aves; order Passeriformes; genus Rhagologus; species Rhagologus leucostigma. Next base: position 824,891 of record VZTD01004011.1, on the reverse strand, counting down.
AACCTGCAGACACAGAATGGGTTAGAATGAGGCAGGTGTGTGTGTGTATGAATGCATATTCAGAGCAAATTTCTACCCACAGTAGAAGAGAGCTTTTATTGAGTGTCTTCCTGAAATTCCCACACCTCCACTCTCCCCAAAATGTTGCTGAAGGCCTCTTTTGCAGCCCCCAGACAATCTCATTCTCACACATATATGACTAACTCAAACATGGATGAATTTTCTTCCACTTCTTGTCACTTTTCCCACTTCTGTCACAGCCTCTTATTTAGCAGGGAATGTTGAGATGAAGGCAAAGATGAGGCTTTAGGGTGAACTTGCAGCAGCACGCTCTTCCAGGGACAAAACTTACATCCTGCTGTGACTTTAACCATAAAGATTAATGGAAAGAACACACCCCTAATTATGCCCCAGAGCACGGTGCCATTTAGTTCTCCAAAATATTTGAGCAAATATCTGCTGTTTCCAGCTGTCCTGACTTTATCTGCATGCTAAGCCTTTCCACCTGAGCTAGAAGGATACACCCAACACACCCCAGGATTGTTACGCTCCTCAGTCTTTTACCTCTTTTCCTGCAGCTTTGCATATGGCATTGTGTTCCTTTAGTTTTGCCATCTCTTCTCGGTACAGCTCGATAGCTTCCATGATCCTCTCAGCCTGTGCAACACAAGAAGAGCACATCAGTGACACCAGACAAGCCAGGACAAAGCTCAGCAGAACAAATGAAGGTAGAAGCAGAGGTGCTGACACAGAGCACCACATGGCATCTCTCCTGATAACCTCTACTCCAGACTGCACCACGACCCTGAGCACACAGGTCATGTCCTGAAGACGTCACACACCATCCACATCCCCCCACTGCCCTGGGTGCTCTCTGCTGCAACTTCAGTTGTTGCTTTGACCACCACCCCCAGCAAGCAGTGTGCCTTTGAGGCACAAGCCAGGGTCAGGCCATTTTGACTATTCATATTAAGAATTTCCTCTGAAAATCACCAAACTGTTGAAATCTGCAGCCATGGAATTACCCACCCCCACACCTTCCTAGTACAATCTCCCACCTCAAGCACCACAATAGATTTCCACCTTCCACAGATGCCCACTGGACTGCACAGCCCTTCAGGGAGAGGCCTGATGCCTTGAGAACATCCCAGCTGCCTTGTGCTCCTCTGGGATGCAAACCCCACAGGGCATGAGCAGCTCTGTCTATCCCACGTGTGCCAGGCAGCTGCAGCTACAGGAACCCCACACCTCATTCCTCTCAGAAGGAAAAAATTCCTGGTGTGTGACTGTCCAAAGTCAAAACCCTCCCTGCTGACCACGGAGCAGGACAGAGTGCTCCTGCAGGCAGAGGCAATCTGCCTCTATGTGACAGCACAGGTTACTCTTCAAACTGATGCTGTGACCCCGTGACAGCCCCCCTCGAGAGACTGGCAAGGCACAAAGCCACACTGGCAGAGCAACACCACCTTACCGCTTTGATGGTTTCAATGGTCTTCTTTCCTGCCAGCCCTGTCTCTCCTTGCCTCTCTCCAGCCACCTACAAAATACAAAACACAGAGCTGCAGCTCCATCCTTCCACAGTACCCGGGCCAACTGCATCATGGAGCAGCCACAGCTTCAGCACCGCCTTCCCCCCTGCACCACCTCAAAGCAAGAAAATGATCCATCCTCTCTGATCCCTCTTCTATGCCTCTTACAGAAATCGTTTTTCCAAGGTTTGTACAGTCACACTGACACACATTCAGATGGTGCAACTCACCACAGGCTGCTCTTCCTTTGCCACACTCTCTTCATATTCAGCTTCTCGTTGCTACAGAGAATGAGAACACAGCATATTAACAGGGGTGAGCCAGGCAAGGGTGCAAGTCCCTTCCAGACTGTTTGAGCAAGGCAGCCTGGAGGGCTTAATGCAGCCCACTGCAAAACCAGGACCAATCAGCAGAGGCCAACAATGTCAGTGGCAAAATGCCCATTTGTCCCTGGTCCCAGCCCAGGGATTGAACTCTAGAATCTCCCAAAGATAAAGAAATCCAGGTCTCTGCTCTGGATGCAGGAATAGCCCTTCAGCATCCCACCAAGCTGAGACAGGCACCACAGTTCAGCACCACAGCTTTCACCAGTCACACAACACAGAGGGAACAAATCTAGAGAATTCCAGGGTTGTCCTGGGCTGCAAAAAAGAGTCTGGTCTGCCATCTCTCACATGAAAGGGCACCAATTACGTTATGCATAACTCACTACTTGTGTATTCATGCCCACCTTGCTATTCAAACTTGACCCAAAACAAACTTTTCTGGAATTTGGAAAAGAGCTCTCTCTGTCTCTCCTTTTACCAAACACAGGGCATCAAGGTACAGCTTGTGGGTTGGCTCTTGCAAACAGGCTGGGATAAAAAAACCCCGAACATCCATTGCAGGTTTCTCATCCACTCCTGCTTCTGCATTTCTGCCTCCTTCCCCCCACGCCATGGTCTGAGAACTACCTTAAGAAGGGGTGACAGAGATAGGGTTCTCTGAGGGATCCAGCGAAAAGATAAGAGTTACAAATTGTTCCAAGGGAATCTCCAATTGGATGCGTGAAACAAACATATCGGCCAACCCCAATGGTGGCTCAATACTGGAACAGGTGCTTAGACAGCCTGAAAAATCTCTTTCCTTGGAGATGCCAATGTATCAAGGTAAGCCTCTATGCATTCTGATACAGCTTTAAGATTATCCTGCAGTGAGCAAAGAGTTGGACTAGAGACCTTCAGACTTTCCTTCCTACTGAAGTCCTTCTGAATCTGATTCCTCACAATACATGCTCAAATGGAATAGAAGGGGCTTCTTCCAGCATCCCCGAGCTCTGGGGCCTGCTACTGAGACAAAATGGACCTCTCACAGTTCAAAGAGGGACAAAACACATTTAACAGGAGCAGTGCTCTCCATCCCTCCACATCAGCCACCTGCTGAACTGCTTCCCAAGCACACTTGTGCTGAAAGGAGCACAAGAGAATGTCAAAGACTGTAAGCAACAGACCTGTAGAAAATCACAACTAAAGACAAAATAAACCAGGTCTGGAAGTCATTTTTGGTAGGAAAGGTGCAACTCTCACCATCTCCCTCTCCTCTTCCAAAATAAGTGGCTCCCTCGTCCTTTCCCAGAGGCGCAGGGACTTGTCATGTGATGCTGACACCACGTAGTCTCCATTGGGACTGAGTGCCAAACACCACACCTCCTGGTGATGCCCCTGCATAGATGACAGAAGAGGTAGGACATTAATACCACCCAACTTCCATCCCTGAGGAAAATGCTGCTCATGCAGGGATAATGCTTCCTTTCAACAGTCTCCAAAACTTCCTACCTCCAGCGTCTGGATATGTTCAAATTTATCTGCATCCCACTGCTTAATCTTGCTGTCCTTCCCAGCTGTGAAGAAGAGATGGGATTTGGGCACAAACTGCAGATACATCACACTGGAAGAGAAAAAGGCTCAAATTTACCCACTTGGGGAACACTGCAGAACTCTTCTTGCTCTGTACTGGACAAAAGGATTATTGCTGGATCACAACCCCTTGCAGACAAGTCCATAGCCCAGAGATGCTGTAGGATTTGACTAACCTGTCATCATGGGCAAAGAGAGAACGGTGACAGTCCCCAAAATCCAAGCCCCAAATCTTCACATTCCTGTCAGCAGAGCCGGTCACAATTAGAGTCCCATCCTAGAGAGCAATAAAGAGAGCGGAGGGTGTGGGGAGCTGGCTGGCAGCCCCATGAGGAACTGCTGCTGCCCAAGTGACTCAGCACAGCTGAGCAGGCAGACACCTGGCTCCTGAAATATGGCCTCCTGATCCCTCCACCCCCTCACCAGTGGCCCATGCTCTGGTACTGGCACAGCCCACTGATGGCACTCTGGCCCTCCTCTGAGTCTCTGCAGGTATTTGGTTATATCATGACATTCTTGGCTTTCAATGAGCCTCATTCCAAAGATAACTCAGAGCAAGATGCAGCCCAAGAACGAACAGGCATGAAGAGGCTGCTCCCTCTCAGCACCTGCCCTCTGCTCCCACTAACAATTCAGGCTCCTCTCATACAGGAGCTTTAGCAGCAAGCAGGCTGTACCTCTTACGATGAGTGTAAGGAATCATTACAGCATTTTGTTTTCCACTCACTCACAAAATGCCCCATGTCAGTTCTGTAATGACCCCAACTCTGATACCCCTTCCAGAGAGCACAGGACTGCAGATTAAGAAGGGACTTGCTGTGTCCCACCCAGAAACTGTTAAGTCAGGAGCAAGGAGGTGACAAAAAAACATTATCCTAGAGGCCTTGATGCCAGCAGAGGTTTCTCACACTCATCCAACATCCCCATAGTCCCACATAACAGAGCCCTACCAATACTTACATAGCAGATGTCCATACACAGCACTGGCAGCTTGTGTCCATACAGAGAGAGGAAAAACTGAAGCAGAAGAACAGTGACTCAGTTAGACACGCTGGGTAGAGAGGTCTGAAAATCTCAGGCTCCAGGCTACTTCTGCTCTGCCTCAGGAGCTGTTTTCATAGTGCTGCCCCACCTTCATTCTTGCCCTGAACACTGTTAGCAGCAGGTTCATGAGGGCAGAACTGAGAAGAAGGTGGAAGTACCCAAGCAAGCTGAGCTAGCTGTTTGCTTTCTAGCTAACTCTGGTGCCTATCTAGCTAACTCCACTGCCTGTGGAGTTTACTTCTGTTTCTCTCTACATAACTGTCAGCACCAGTCTGTCTTGTGTCACTCCCTAACATTCACATGCTAATACACAGCTCACAAATCCGCCACACACTGCTCACAAGGAAGGTTCTCCTCCCCCACGCTTTGCCTCTGCCACGCCCTATTTAACACCACCTGAGACACATTCATCCCCACCCTTACAGTGCCTGACAGATCTGGAGTACCACCACATCTGCAGGGTTTAGAATGAACCTCGCCACCTGCAGGCTCATAATGCTATTTAAACGAAAAATGGATCTTCCAGTTCCTAGTGCGGAACAGCCATGGTTCTGTCAGGTTTGCCAGCAAACAGGCCCCTGAAGCGGGATGCATGGTGTCTCTGACTCTTACTGGTGTTCCACAATAAACAGATACTTCTCCTTTGTATTCCTGATCTTGCAGGCTACAGTTACATCCCTTCCTGCACAGCCTCACAGCCCGTTTGGTCATGCACCTTGAGTGTGTCAACGTAGAACACCTTCACTGTGCAATCCAGTAAGGAGACAGCCAGCAGCTTCTGGTTGGGGCTGTACCGCACACAGAGCACGTCTTCATCCAGCTGTAAAATGCGCACGTGTTTCATGGAAAGCCTGGCAACAAGAGGGAGAAAACAACTGTTATCCCAAACAAATAAGCTAGGAAGAGATATGGGTACAAATCCCACACTGCACCCTGGGAAAGCAAGTGAATTCTAACATGCAGCACCTCATTCCTCACTATGACAGGACTGGAAATCAGCAGGCTCTGATGGCTGATGAACTTCACTGCTACATTTACAGTAACGATCTGCAGGTCCAGCCTGATTAGACACTAAATTCACACACAAAAAGGGATCAGAATGGGGCAAGTGCCCTTTTCCAGCTAAGCTCACAAAACTGCACTGAGCCCACACGCTTCTCCATGTGTTCCACAGAGATGTCATGGGCAGTTCCTACAGTGCACAGCAAAGACCAAAGCACCCATCAATGACAATGGAACCTCCACAAGGTTTATCTTCTCACCTTTTCTGAACACTGCTCTCATCCTTCACAAGCTCAAACTCCCAGAACTTGACGCATTTATCAGCACCTCCTGTCACAAAGCCATGCTGTAGGGGAAAACAAAAAAGTCTGAACTAGTTGTGAAACTAAGCTGCTATCACCCAGAGACAGTCCATAGCAAGGAACTGCCAACAGGCAGCACAGGAGGCTTTTGAAACGTCCCACATTCCTACAGCATTAATGCCTAAGTGGACACTACCAGGAGCACTTGCTCTGGTTAGAGCACGCATCGGCTGAGCAACAACAATTTCAAAAGCTCTAGCTTTTTTTTGGAGGTCTAAGACAAAGACCCCAATGTAAAACAAAACCTGGACTGACACTTTGGGATTGAAAGCAATCGTCTCAGCTGCAAGTAACAATATGCTTTTGTTTTGTGGGCAACTTGAGACTCTCACTGTTACTGGATCACGCACACCTTACCACCACCCTACAAGCAGAGCCTTCTAAAGGAACAACAGTCCAACATTTTACATTATGTAGAACAAGGGTAAAATCTATCCCTTATGTTTTAATCTGTAGGGTGGATGAATATCAGGCAGATTATTTCTTGCTATGGTTTTGATTCCACTAGAAAGTTATTAAACACTACCAGCTGCATCCTCCACCTCTTGAGGGTTGAACACCTCTTGCTTCCATGGAACAAAGCATGTGCTGCAGAACAAATTCCATGGTGCAAACACAGTACTATAGGAAGGAATTACATGAAGAGATGTGCAACAGATGATACTTAAAAGGATGGCTGAGTTACCTGATCTGGTGAAAGAGCAATGGACCACACTGCCCCGTCGTGAGCATCAAGTGTCTCCATCAGACTGCCAGAAGCTAGGTCATACAGCTGCAGCTTCCCTGTCTGGGGAAAAAAACATCACAGAGGAAGAATCAGCCTCTACTCACAACTCGTGATAGCTGCTGGCAGAAGAGCTCCCTGCCACCCATGTCCCCAGCAGCCAGCTTCTTCAGGCAGCTGTTACACACAGACGGCCAAACTCCTGATCTCCATCAGGCCTTCCCAAAGCCCTCCACTGCTGCCCAGCTCAAGCCACAAGAGCTCCATAATGACTCTGGGAACACAGCAGTGCTCCGGATCAGGAAAGACAATGCATTTTCTGTGAGGCTGCCTTAATGACATTTTCCTAATACATTCCCACACCTGGGCAGTCTGGGGTCAGAGGACCACTCCTTACCTTGGTCCCAATGATGACCTGCCGATCTCCAGGGACGAAGAGCGAGCAGAGCGCGTACTCACACTCCATTGTCCGGATGCACTGCAAGGTCGACCTGTGGACAGAGCCCAAAACCTCTTATCACACACAGAATCTGGTCTGCTCCGTGAGACATGCTCCAGTGTGGCCTCTACCTACAGCTGTCTTTCAGCTGGGGTCAGAAGATAAGCCACCACCACCTACTGACCCAAACACTATCCAGCACTACTGCTAACAACATTTCCATAAAAGCATGCCATTATGTTTTCCATCATCACTTATGGCTGTTGGGAGCAGAAACAGAGCTCCTAATTTCAAACAGCTATTCAGGAAAGGAGGGAGGAGTGTAAGATAGTGTGCTCAGAGGAAACTAAGCTTGAAATTGGCACCAGTCAAGAAACACTGGGACAACATTCCACATCAGCACACAACACCCTAGATCAATGCAATAGCCTACTCAGTCCATACTAGATCCTTCAGGTAAGATGTCAAGAAACCCATATGTTCCTTAAAGAACAGGCAGTAGCTTGTTTAGGGTAACAGTTAATACCTCTTATTAAAAAACAAAAAAATAGAAAAAAACCCATAGCAAAATACAGTCTATACCCAACTGCTACGTATGACCTCTGTGTTTAGACCTTGTGCTGAAATTTTAGATCTACAGCTCCTCAGTTTCCCTAACAAGGAAAGAAGAAAAATAATTTTCTGTTTACTTCATCTACTTCATTCACTGTTTTATCTCTTTCCATTGTCCCCTCTTCCTTATCACTGCTTTTCTTAACACAGCATCCCTGAATTCTGGGAGACTGACACAACCGGACTGCGTACCTGTTCCAAATCTTCACGGACTCTGCAGCTGCTGAGAGAATGGCAATGTTGTCAGAGCTAAAAGCCAATGTCCTGACATCACTGCGGTGGCCTCCAATGGTTATCCTAGACACACGGACAGCCTGGGGGACTTGTGCTGACAGGTCCAGGTTGTACAACTCAATAACGTTGTTCTGGAGCAGAAGCACCATCTTCAGCTCTCCTTTTGGAGAGAGAATCAAGTCAAATGACCTGTTTGATTAGACAAAATCAGAGCTGTACACAGGAGCAATAAGACAAAATATAGGAGGGATTAAATATCAAGAACAACTGAGACAGAGGAATATACACACAGCACATTCAACAACCAAGGGCACACTGAGCCACAGAGGTGTGGACTGGAGATCATGGTAGGTCTCTCCCCAGCTCCAAGCTAAACACATGTTGAGGGGGAAACTTCTTCCACCTCTGCCTGCACTAAGCCATGCAGAGCTCTCCCCAGGTAGCTGCATAATCACTGATCAGACTCTACAACAGGCTTTCCACTCACTTGATTTTAGAAGAAGCTTTGACATTAGTGACCCGCTGAATCTCCTCCTGCAGGCTCAGCTCCACATTCCTTTCAGGCTCCTCTTTAGAGTTCTGTCTGGAAATGTCAGATAAGGGAGGTGAGTCAAGTGACCCAGCACAGCCAACACAAACTAACAGAGTGACAGAGACAACAAGGAAATCACTCACCCTGCTGAAAACAACCTCCCTCTTATCCAGCAGTGCTAACCACATTTAAGAATAGGCTGCATAGTGAAGCTCAAGCCAGTACGCAGACTACTAAGGACACAAACTGTCCTAAGAAAGGCAACCTCCTCTGGGGCCAAAACACAAGGTACATTACAAAGATGGATACAAAACAGGCAACAGAAGCTGTGTTTGAGAGCAAGACCAGCTTCTGCTCATCTCCTATCACTCACCAAAAGCTCTCAGCCATTGCCAAAATGCATTTCCAGATTTACACGCCCTGTGCTTTAGTTTCTACCCTGGAGCCAGACCCCTCGCTAAGGGCTCTTCTGAGCTACCTGTTAAGTGCCAGGATATGCAGAGAGACACTTAACACAGAGTAAACATTAAGAAACCTCTCACCTGTATCTCTGCCTGCTGTAAAACAGGAGATGAGGTATGAGACTCACTGTGACTTCTCAGATGAAACGCTCATTCCTGCATTGCCTACCAAGGACTTACTTTGATGCACCAAGTAGTATAAACACCAGTGTCAGGCAGAGTTGAGCAGCTCTGAAAAACCCATTCTATGTCCATTTCTTTGCACACTTTAGCTTCTTTTTTCTTTTTTCAGGGGGAAGACTCAGAAAGAAAGGTTATTTCCTTAGTCTCTGGCAGCAGTGTTGCTCAGACAAGCACCAAGGATGCACAGGAACAGCAACCCCAAAATACAACAGCTAGCGCAAAGAGAATGGCCAGAAGCTTGGAGTTCAACCACTGTGTAATGCTACTGAAGAGTTTTCTAACTGAAGAGCTTTTCTAGTGCCTTCTGGACACAGACAGTATCCAAAAAATTACTTACTTGGCTTTTTTCCTTGCTTTCTTCATTTTCTTTTCCAATTTCTTTTGGATTTCCTCTTCAGAAAGGACAGAGAACACTTCTAGAACAGCATCTGTTCCCTAAAGTCAGAGCAAACAAATTCAAAAAGTATGCAAAGCCCTGGCTGGCCCTTACAGAAAGTACCCAAGGTCTCTACCAGCCTCTTCTAAAGCTGAGCCCCCCCACTACTCACATGGCAGGCCAAAAACTTGCCCGTCCGGTCTGTGCCGAGAGTCACCACTCGGTCTCTCCCTTCCCGCATGATGGATCCCACTTTGCTGCACTTAACGATGCGCTGCAGGGAAAGAGGAACAAACTTGGGCATGAAAGGTCAAGGGATCTTCTCAAGCAAACTCAGAAATCTGCTGACAAGGGAAGTCAAGGAGAGGGGGAAATGAACCTACACGTTCCTGGTAGAACAGCTAGTAAGGATAATAAAGGGACAAAACAAGCATCTGTGTGAGGTACAAGCTTATCTCCTTGTGTTTTGTTGCCTTTCAGCTGAAAATAATCATTGGCAGCCTCAGTGGAAGAATAACTTCACTGGCAAACCATTGCCATTTAAGAGACAGCTGAATTTTTATGCTACAGAGACAGCAAAGCTCAGTCAAAAGAGGCAGAGAAAGTGAGAACAGAGACTCTTAAACAGGGTACTGAACGGAGAGAAATCCTCTGGAGAGGAAGCTGGAAAATTAATTAACAAGCTCAGGTATCTACCACAACTACAAATAGTCTGAGATCTGAGCAGTAGCCCAGAAAGTTCTACCAGAAAGACAGATTCAGTGAAGTCTCCAGCAGCAGCACAAGTGGGAATGGCTTTCTGCAATCCAATCTCACACCATAAATCATTACAGTGCAACTCTGAGCTCTCAGTTTCTGCAAAGCTGAGCATCAGTACTGAACTCAGCAGCTGCCAACCAGCTAGGAACTATTTTATTTCTGTGTTGTTTGATTAAAGAGCTCTATGAGCACTGTTTATACATTTGCTAGGCTTTCTCAAATAGAAAGAAAAGAAAAACTGTCAGTGGAGCATAAATCTGTCTGTGTTTTGGCACACATACTTCTGCTGATGTTTTGCAGGTAGATGAGGCAGCAACTGCTGCTGAGGAAGCTGTTACGGAGCAAGACACGAGTTATCAGTTTCCCAAACAGGCTGAATATGACACTCAAGATATAAACCATGCAAATGGGGTTAGATACACCATCTCACAGACAGCATGGAAAACTGATCTTACTTCCTCAGGATGCTCATCCAACTCTAAGGTCTCATCCTCTTCAGTGTTTTCTTCTGCTCCAGGTGAGGATGACCCTTTGCTTTTCTTGGATTCTGGTTCATCAGGATCTTTTACCTGCTCACAGGGAAAAAAAGAAAAAGAACAAAAGGAGTACCTTAAACCTCAAGAGCTGTGGTTTCTGTCTCACATTTCATTTCCCTGGAGGTACAACTGGTTAGCATACACTGGAGTGCCCTACAGCATTCCTGTAGGCACCAAGCACTCCATGTGCTCCCATGATTGTCATCCACCCACAAGATTGTCTTCTCTAGCCATAAGTCAGAAGGCAGGAAGATCTGACACACTGTGGAAATCTTGTTTGGGAAGTGCTCACAGCTTCACCTGAAAGCTCAAAACACAGGAAACAGCAAAGCCCATCCCACGAGCAGCTTCTGGACCACCCCTCAGACAGCAAAGACATTGCTTTGGCTGTTTCCCAGAACATCCATCAGATTTTAGTATGTTCCAGTTCCATCTCAGTTCAAAGACAAGCAGCTGGGCAGGGAGGTCTGAGGGGTTACAGAGGGAATGTCTTACCTCCTGGAGGTATGTGAGATCCCACACCCTCAGCTCACTGTCAGCACTCCCAGTGATCAGACGCGTCTCTTCGGATAGCAAAGCCATCCCCCAGACCTGTCCAGAGGCACAACGTGAAGAATTTACTACTTTAACTATCATAACAAAAGCCCAGCATCTCTAACTGATTTATTTAAACAGCAGCCAAATAGAGAATGGATCTAGCTGGGAACTCCTCTGGGGACATATGTATGGAAATTGTCAAGCACTGCATCTGATGACAGCTCTTGGAATGTTTGGAAGTTTCTCATTTGCTCATTCCTAAAGCCTAATGATAGGTAAAATTCATGATGGTGCCAGCTTACAGCTCCTGAGAGCAAGGAAAGCACAGAGTGAGCCACAACATCCCAAGTCCCTCCAGCCCAACAGCTCCCACACATCCCCCTTTTACCTCAGCTCGGTGTCCAACTAGAGTTTTGAAGCAGTGCTGTGTGTCCAGATCCCACCATTTCACCAGTGTGTCTTTGGCACTGGAACAAAGAAGAAAAACTCAGACATGAGGGAAGACTCCAGAGCTCACCACTTTTCTAAGTGGTAGAAATACAAAGAACCTAAAACGTGTCAGAACATATCACAGAGCAGCTGCTCAAACACTGAATTTTGCAAGCCAAACAAAAACAAAGTACTGTTTGTAAATCAATGCTGCAAAAAGGTATCAAGTCACTGCAGCTGACCTGGCCAATATTTGAAATTGCATTAAGAAATGGGTATCACCTACCAAACCAACAAAATACTACTTTTTCCACTGGAAAAAAAAAAAAAAGGCAAAAGAAACTTGTTTTAATTTTAAACTGAACTGACTGCATGCACTTTTCTACTAAGCTCGTAAATGGCATATTAAAAAGTAAAAAATTCCTGACTGATATTTCAGCAAGAATATCTCCTGTCAACCATTTATTACTAATGGGATTCAGTCAACTTGCAGCTCATTTAGTTGAATAACTAAAAATCAACTAAAAAAAACCCCTATCATCTTTTAATTAATTCATGTATTTATAGCTTACAAGGAAGCAATTTTTCTGTCACACTGATGTGTGAATTACACATACAGAAGAGAAGTCTGCTCAATTCTTCAAGATGAACAAAAAAAAGACCAAAATGGTTATTTATATAATGAACATGTTAACACTATTCTTCGTTACAATAATTTTAAGTTGATGGATTTATCAACAAGTTAAACCATTTTCCAAAGATTTTTTTCAGTATGGCCATTTCAGTTGCTCTAAAGAGTTGGATTCAGGCACCAGACTTAAAAAACACGTGAATGTGACAAAATCATATTCAAAGATGCTGCTGGGGCTGAGATCAGGAGGCAAGAAGGAAAATACAAACGGCTGTAGCACAGAGGATGTCTAAATTGCAAGTACAACCATGCCTGCGTTCCTGATCAACAGTCACTCTTAGTCTGGCTCACCAGGTGACCAACAGGTTCTTCTCCTTCAAGAAAAGGACTTCAGTGATGACATCCTTGTGTCCCCTCAGCCGGTACAGGCCACTCTCATTGATGACATCCCACACGATGACTTCCGTATCCTGGAACACAGAGAATGTCTCCATGAGACCGGCCCTTGTCTCTGCAAAACTTCTGCCATGAGACCGAAAAGATTACCTGAGAGCACACTTTCTCACTCTGAACCTCGAAGATGATTAATGCAAGTGACATTGCTTCTCCAAAGGTGCAATCAGACTGATAAGTGTACTGCTGTCCCAGCCTGAGACACTTCAGCTATTCCTGATCTCACAAGATTCTTCACTTTACCGGCTCTACCAGTATCCTGCTCCTGCCTGCAGCCCCTGCTGCTCCCCCAGCCCTGGGCTCCCCAGCTCCATCACTGTCCCCAGCTCCTCTCACTGCCATTCTCTGGCTATGGGCAGAAGCCACACTTAAAATACCGAACATTTCAGTGCAGGTCAGCCTTCCCCATGGCGGATCTCTGTGAAAGGGCCATGCTCCAGATGTGAAAGCCTCACCTTTGAGCCAGACACCAGCCTGCCACCCAGGTGGTCGTACTGCAGGGCTGTGACTGCAGCCCTGTGTCCATTGAAAGTGACAGTCGATTCTCCACTTAGGAGGTTGAAGACACGGATTGCTCCATCTTCATATCCAACAGCCAGGTGCAACGCATCTGGAGACGGGCAGAGGCAACTGACTTCCTGCTTGAGACCCTTAAGGATAAGAACCTGCAAATTTTAGGAGACAAAACACGATAAATGATGTGTCAGAGTCAGATACTCACACAGCAGAAAGAATACAGTCTACTCTTCTCCTGACTTCCAGCTGAGCACTTCTGCCATATATTTATAAGTCCATTTTTCAACTTCCTGCACCAAATACAGGTCCATTAACCCCATTTTCAAAGGCAAAGATCAGCTAGAAGGGAAGCAATTTCTCACAATCACATGGGAAACTGGTGTAGAATGAGCCTTGGAACTCAGAACCTGAAATTTCTGCCCCCACATACGAAGTGCCAGAGAGAAAGAAACATTGTTTGAGACTAAAGTTGGAAAGTTTCTTCCTGACTCCTGCCTGGCCTTTCTGGGGTACAGGACAGAGCTACTTTTCCACAGACTGCACAAGAACTTGAGAATGATACAAACATCTCCAAAACAATATACCAGCAGTCAGCACTCCAGGGGCTGTGAAGCAAAACCAGATTTCAGTTTGTACGGACAGTAGTACTTACGGTGGTTTCTGAATCTCACAGGAGACAGTGTGTGGCAAAGCCCTTAAAGTTAAAACTCACAACCTCCCTAAAGGACACAACTTTTACATGGAATGCCCAGTTCCAAGCCAAAACACAAACTCTATGACATCCCTGATTTGTCCAAGAACATTCCCACAGACAGCTAAAGAGGAAGCAGCTTTCCAGTTACTGTGACAGCAATTGCTCGTCCACAACTAAGGTCCTGAGGCAAATGTCAAGGGACCCACAGTGAGATTCAGCCATTGTAGGACCAAGTCAAGATAAAACAAATTACTCTCACAGCAAGAGCAGAGCAGCAGGATCACCACCCTCTCCCTCTAACAACTGACTGCTACAAATTACTGTCAAAAGAAAACAAAGGTGAGAGTTGCTGCATTCCAGATATCCACTGTCCAAACCATCTGCAGCCTCTTCTACTCTGTGTGTTGTGGTGCTGCTCTCTGTAGGATTTCAACAAATGCCAGTTTTGTCAATCCCTTAAACAGAAATAAACAATAGTACCAAGATTTTTCTTATATAAGCATCCAACGTTGGAATTTATTTTGGACTACTCAAAAATAACGCTATGCAGGATCCTTTTTGTCCAATGACCACCTTGAGGAACTGGAAGACAAGAGTATGATGGGCCAGGACGCAGCCTGAGCTGCAGACCCGCACCATAACCAAACCTCACGCTGTGCTCATCCTTCCCAAGAGGGGGGGAGGCTGTGGAGGTGTCGCTTCCCTCCAAACGCCGCCCAGTAACACAAACCGCTTCGCTTGAGGCGGCCTAAAAGCCCCACACGCTGCACCCCAGCCCTGCCCCACCACCGCATCCCGGGTCTCACCTTCTCTCCTTTCCTTGTGTCCCACACGAACACGTGCTCGCAAGCCGGCACGGCCACGTAGCGGCCCCGCTCGCCGCGCAGCGCCACGAAGGCCACGCCGGCCCTGGCGCTGGCCACCAGCCCGAAGAGCGCGGCGGGCTCGTAGCGCAGGTACTGCCGCGTCAGGCCCATGGCGGCGGCGGGGAATGCGGGGGGAAGGAAGGCGCGGGGAGAGCGGCGGCCGCCACACGTGCGGCGCTCCGGGCCCGCCGCGCTGGAAGTGCGTCAGAGCGGGCCCGGCTGCAAGCGCGGCCCTGAAGCTCCGCCCGGGAAGGGAAGCGGAAGCGCGGCAGATGCGGAGCTTCGCTGGGTGATGTCGCCAGACTGGCGCCGACCGGGACCCTCTGTCCGGGCGGGGCTGGCGGCGGCTCTGCGGCTGTGCCCGTGAGTGCGGTGCGGTGCTGTGCTGTGTGGTGCCGGGGGCACAGCCCGGCCTGTGCCGGGCGGGCGCGGCGGGAGCCGGGCGGGGGCCGCTGGATGCCGGGCGGAGCGCGGTGCCGGACTCCCGGTGCGAGCCGTGGGGCGGGAGAGGTGGGAGAGGAAGGTTCTCCTCCCGGTACGGGCACGGCACTGCGTCCCAGGCTCTGCGGCCTCGGCCCCCGCTCGCAGCGCTCTGTGCCCCGTTCCGAGCCTGACAAGCCCGAGGGGCCGCCGCCGCCGCGGGAGGGGCCGGCAGCGATCGTGGGGAAGATGCCCCGGAGGAGATCTGCGCACACTGCCTCTCCTGCCTCTTGCTGCCGTAGCCAGACCCCTGGGTTTGGCTGTTCAGCAGGGGGGAGATGCTGTTCTGAAGCAGCTTCTGGCTGGGGCCAGCGTAGCCGCACTTACCTTGCCTTTCTCGCTCATTGCCTTTTCTCCCTGCAAAAACCTTACTTAGATGCTCTTATGGCTATCTTTGTCCTAGTGTCAGCCTTTACCACCCCTCAGTGTGAGCTTGGATGCTTGGTTGTTTTGTTTTGTCGTGTTGTTTTCTCCTGGCTAATGAATGTACTTAGTAAGTGACGTTTCACAATTACCCCTTGTGGGTGCGATCGTTTTTTAATTATTATCAATTATGAACCTGTGAAAGGGGTTACGTAGTAGGTGTGTATGTGGCAAACTGAAGTTATTATGTGGGTATGTTTGTGCTAGTTTGATTCACTAGTATAGTTCAGTAGTCGCAATGGAAATGTAATAGCCAACGCATTATCTGCTGGCAGCTGAAAAGTGAGTATTGCCACGTTTGAGCCTTCATCTAGCAACCAGTGTCATCTCAAAATCAGTCAGATGGCAGAGTTCAGTCTTAAAATTCACTGGGCCAGCGTTCAGATTTCCAGCTTTACTCTTTCTTGCAAAACTGATTTGGGTGGAGGGGTTTTGTGCCTGAGTGCATGGCTGTAAGAACTATGTGGCAGTAAATCTTGTTTGCAGCAGTTTAGAATTCACTGAACTGCAAGGGCTGTATCATTCGGGGAGAGGGAGGGCGTTTTGTTGGTTTGTTTGTAAGGTTTGGGTTTTTGGTGGCTAGAGGCATTGTGGTTTGGGAAGCTCTGTCTTTTTTTTTTATAAGTATTTACCAGTATCTCTGAAAACATGGATTATACATTCCCTGCTACGAATTTGCTTTTTGTTTAGATAAAGAAATAACACTTTTCAGGAAGACTGAGGTCCTGTCTGCACTTGGGAATTTGTTCTCGCTATTTCCAAAATGCAAGATCACAAGTCAGTTGAATCAGTTCAGTAGAGAAGGTGTTTTCATCTTTAATTATTGGAAGAGGTTTGTCTCACTGCAAGTATCTGCATTGCCTTATTGCATGCAGGTAACAAAAGAGGGAGTGTTTGAGTGGGAAATCTGTTTTTCTGTTTTCTGCTAGCTGTTATTGCATTGCAGTCTTGTGAAAGGTCTGGCTCCACGGAACAATTACTTTTAGTGAACAGCTGGTGACGTGGTTTGATTTTTTTTTTTTCTTTTAAAGCACCTGGAAGACTCCAGTGAATATTGGAGTGTGACAAGTTAGCAGAGGAAAGGAGTCGTTGTTTCCATTCCATGGATCCTTTGGGTGCTCCTTCCCAGTTTGTGGATGTTGATAGTCTGCCAGGCTGGAGTGATGCCTATGAGGCCAAGCAGCTGGATTGTCACCAAAGTCCTGTTGAAAAAGCTCAGGTTGATGTTAGATCACCTTTTCCATACAGGAAAGACATCAATGAAAAAATAATCTTGTGGTAAGTTTGACGTGGCTCTTGTGTGTCTGTCATCACTTCTCCATTTACTGCAGGATCCATATGTAATGATCACTGCTGTAGAATAAAGCTTCTAAATCCTCTTTTCTTGAATCAAACATTACAGATCTGGGAAGAAAATTTTGTTCGCTGTAACTTTGAAAGTCTAGATTGTGCTCCACCATAGGTTGTGCTCATAGGCAGTCCTTGATGCAGCAGACTGGAGCTGTACTTCCTACTGTGATACTGCATGCTTAGTATCCAAACCTAGATGGGCACTTGGATATGAGGTTTTTATTTTTTTTTTTTTAGTATGTTTGCTGTCTACTAGCTTTTTTCTGTATTTGCTGGCATTATTCTGCTTTCACTTTTCTGTTTTAAATCAGTGTTTCTTTCTTTCCTGATAGAATAGATTTTTCAAATCTATTGATATAGTGTGCTGTACTCACTCTTTCCTGTAACTCAGATACTTGAACCTGCTTTCTAGATGAGTAATTCTTAATTTAATCTGTGTGAAGGGAGAAGGATTTCTCAGGGATGCAGATTCAGGGATCAGCCTGAACTTCTTTCTGGTTAATATATGCAGGAAATGGGACTGTTCATGGATTTCCTGAACCCGATTAAGTAAAGAAAGAGAGAAGTAAAAGGTTAAACATCTCTTATGGCTTGGGCAAATATGTGCAATTGCAACTGTTAGTTTGGTTTCTCCCTGTGCGTGGGAATCTTTATTTCCCTTCCTATGCACTTTGATCCCAAAATCCCCAAAGGCTGCTGCTGTGACAAAAAGCAGGTCAGAGTTCTGCTACTCCATTGTCTCTTATGCATCTGTGCCTTGTTTATCTTCTGCATGTCTGATCTTTGAACAGCAGAATGAACATGATCAACTTGTCCAGCTGCAGTGTCGCTCTAGACCCACAGTGGTCTGAGGAACAGCACCAGTAAGGTGCCCTGGATAGTCTGCCAAAATAAAGGAGTACATTGAAAAAACTGTTGAAGTATTGAAAGTAATACAACACAAGGACTGTCCTCTTATCCCCAAGAGAAAATATGTGGGTTTTTGGAAGTGTTGCACTCCATCAGTTTAACAAGCTGCTTTGCATGCTTGCTGTCTGGAGCTGCCCTACATACAGCTACAACACTGCCTTTTCTACAAACATCCCTAAATTACTGCTGAGGCTGGGAGTCCTTAAGGAGCTGACGTTTTGCGTGCAGTCTGTCTTCATCAAGTAGAGGCAAAGGATGGTTCAGCTTGGTGAGCACGTCAGGGTACGCTACACTGTGTGGGCACTGGAGTCCTGTTAATGCTTTTCCTGTAACTTGGCATTTCCTTGCTTGTCATCACCGATTTGAGAATATCCTGCTTAGTTGTGCATTTATCCTGCAATAAGCTGTTTCCTCAGGAAAGGAGATGTCGCGTTACTGAACTGCACGGCCATCGTAAACACCAGCAATGAGACTCTCACAGATAAGAATCCAGTATCTGAAAGTATATTCGTGCATGCTGGGCCTGACCTGAGGGATGAACTCCAGAAGCTCAAAGGTAAGTGGCCAGAGACATCTTTATCTTATTGAAATCTACTGTTCTTGCATAGTACAAAGCATCAGGTTTGGGGCACAAACGAAAAAGGCAGAGCTTCCCCCAACCCCCAACAGCTGATGTTAACGTGGAAAAAATGGAGGAAACACCTGCCAATCCAGCCTCTTCTTGCTGTTCACATTACAGATAATTGAAAGTCTGTGGCAGATATTTGAGTTGATGAGCCCTTACTTTGTGATACAGTAACTCCCACTGTTATCTTAAGCCACTTTGAGCAGTAAGCTTATCAGAGCTTTTGCTCAAGGGACCAGTCTTGTACATTTTGAGATTTTATCCTGTTCAATATGTATACATTATGAAAGACAGAAACTGAAGTTCACCACTGCAGGAATTAAGTGGATTCTATCATACACTTTGTGTATCCTCTTTCAGGATATTAATATACACACAGTCTTTCAGAAAGTTATGATGATAATAGATGGATTGATAAAACACTGCATGTCTAAATAAAGTCTTTGTGACTTCTTAAGTTGATTGGTTCGTTTGTCTCTTGTGTACAACAAATGACTGTTGGAAAGCTACAAGAGCAGCCCTAATGCAAGGCTATTCTAGAAATGGATGAGGTTTGCCTAGATTCTTTATTAACAAAGTTTATTGCTGATAATGAGACATGAATACTCAGCCTTTTTATTTTCATCCAACAGGCACTGGGAATAAGAGTTTCCTTATTTTGTGTGTGACGAGCAAGAGTTTATAGTTATCCAAGGTCATACAGAAGTCTAATGTGGTTTGCAGATAAAAATTCACATCTCTAGTAACTATGGTACTGAACTGAATTTTGAGGTCTCAGTGTAGTACTGCTCACTGGATAACAGCTTGGTCTCCTTATGTAGCAACAAAATGGATATACAAGAGCCATATTTCTAATGTAAACTCTAGTAGCTTAGATTACAATTGAATAGAAATCCTCTGTTTCTATAAAATCATCCTTTGCTGATTCAGCTTGCTTTTTTTGAGTAACCTAGGAATAAAACAGGAGGAAGAGTAACCATTTCATAACAGAGCAAAAATTCAGTGTGTGCTGTAGGTGGAAATGGCTGTTAAAATACCGTAGGTGCTCTAGAATAGTTAGGACCCTGCTATATATGCCAGAACTCTTCTAAAATACACTTGGGTTTCTTGTGTGCGCTGAGAGGTGGGAAGAGAAGGACTGCACTTCAAGGAGTCCTTAAAGTTTGAGATCTGTCAGCTCTGTAGGGAGTTGTTGTGCTCAGCTTCTTAAATTCCCTTTTACCCTGCTGAGTTATGCGTAGTTTTACATCTTCTACCACGGTGAAAACACTTGTGTCTTATCCCTGTGATGCATTCGGCAGGTTCACAACTCCCTATGAAGACAGTTTTCTTTCAATCTTGTGCCAAGAGCTTTATGGAAATCAGTTCTTCTGTGACACCCTACTGACATGTTGTGTGGGGGAGGAAAGAGAGGCTGATTTGGCCTTCAAGCACCCATAGTACTGTCACAGTAGGAGAAGTGGATGGAGAGCTTAGTTAAGAAATCAGTTTAGGATTCATTTGTCACCTCTGCTTCCTTTTTGCCCTCTTTGCCATTTAGCTTTGAAATTTTTTCATTGGAGAATGTTTGTGCTGAAAGAGTGAAAATGTGTGGTCTATGCTCTAAAGCTGTAAAATGCATTTTCAGTTTGGTCTCTCCTGCTTTATTCCCACCACTTGGTATATATTCACATTTCACAGACTCCAAGAAAAATCATGATCTTAAAGCATGTGACATGGTGACCCTTCTAAGGCCTGTGCCTTCTTTAAGGCTCAGCTAACTTGTATGTTCCTGGGAGCAGCGTTAGTTTTGATTCATGCGGGAGTACTACAGCCAGGGGCAGGCTTGCAGATGAAGTGCTGTTGATACAAGCTTGCCTATCAACAAATACTTGTTGCAGTCTAATAAAGGCCCTTTGTAACAGCAACACGCAGAAGTCTTCCAGCTCCAGTGATGCTTTTTCTGTGCTGCACACATGATGTAGAGGATTCAGACTTTCCATTTTAAACTTGGAGAAAAGCTATTCTAATATCTGAAATCTTACCAGATGAAAAATAGGATCTTGACTTTGTTCCCAGTTTTGCCACAGACATTGACTTGTGCAGATCCCCTCACCCTGTGTCTTAAAATAGGAATAATACCTACTGCTCATTTTAGTTTTATAAGTTTTGTAGAGATACCCAGGCAGAAGGCATTGGGAAGTATGACGTGCGATCTAAGTATAGTTAAAGATTACCAATGCTACATCTGCTTCCCTGAATTTATTAGTTTCCTTACTGAATTCACAACTATACCTCAGTCAAACTTGCTTCATTATTTTTTTCACAAGACAAGTTTTTCCCAAAGGCCTTTGCTTGCTTATCACTAGTTGTGAGGCATGGAGACCGCAGAGGAAGAAAAGTAACTTGATATCTGATACACTGTTCTGGGTTTGGCTTTACTTTTTCCATATTGTGCTTAATTTAATCGCTCGCTTGAGCTGTCTTAGAGGCTGTGCAGGAATTCAGAAGAGTCTGCTTGGTTTTGGTGTGGTGTTTTCTTCCTTCTGACTAACCCAGAAGAAGCACAGTGGAAGTCTATAGAAGCTAATGATGTGATTTGTTGGATCAAAAAGTTTACAAGATGCTGGCTTCAAGGCAGCATGTGGTTGCCGTTAAAAAGATATGCTGGAAGTTTTGAGTAAGGAAGATTCTCAACCTGGAATGTCTCTTCCCATAAAATATGCTTTCAAGCATGTTGATAGCTTGCCTGAGCACTACAAGGAAAGAGTGGAGTGGGAGAGATGAACATCCCTGTTCAGTGGGCAGCTTAAGCCAAGCTGTTGCAGTGCTGCTGCCTGAAGGATGGCTGCAGCTGCTTGTTCATGTCTCATTCCCTGTTGTGGGCACTAGCAACCTATAAGAAGATCAGGTTGAAAGCTAATCCAGTGAAAATACTAGTTTTCAGTCAGATCAGAAAGCTGAAGTGTAGCTGTACAAGCAGAAGGAAGAAGGTTGGAAAATACTTGTCTTTGAGGGTAGGGAAAGAGAGAGACTAGAAGTACTTCTTCAGCTGTCCAGACCTGGAGTGGACTAGGTTTAGGTGAAGAAGGGGAAGTTTAGCAGACTTTTCTTCCATGTGCTGAAGGAAAAACAGACTTCAAACACAGAGTCTGTTCCTAGAGTATGTAACTGAAGGGTGCTGTGAATGGAACAATTAAATGTATTGCTTGAAACTTCCTTGCCTTAAGACTAGACATTTAGTCTGTCCGGAGAGTATGAGCTGCATGAGGATCATGTATCTGCCTTGTGGACAAGAAGAAACTTGCAAAACAAAGCAAGCTACCTCATTCTGGGAGCATAAATTAAACAAGTGCTTTATCTATTCAGTTTTAATAACTTTGCCAACAACTAGTTTGTTTGATTAAGGAGACCTGTAGTCATTTTATCCAAAAAGCAGTCTCCCCAAACCAAGTTGTTAAATTCAGAAGGACTTTTTATTGCTAGCTGTATGGTATATGTGTGCATCAGTTCTCTGCACATTATTAAATCATTTCTTCCTTTGGCTCTGGAAGTAGCGTAGTAAGCACTGCAATTAAGACAGAATTTCTAGCAATATCTGGGTTTTCCTTATATGCATAGTTTTAAAATTGAGAGGAATGAGCACAGTTCTCACCTCCTCAGCCTGACTAGGTGCAAAGCAGCTAGTATGAGATAGGATGCTATCCTTAATATTTGATGTCTAAAACACCACCTTCTAGGTATGGAGTTGTCTGACTGGAGGAGGACAAGAGCTTGAATACTTCTGGCTTTCTTGCCATGACATGAACACTTATCCCTGTGGGTTTTTTCCCTCAGGTTGCAGGACAGGCGAGGCCAAGCTGACGAAAGGATTTAACCTGGCTGCGCGTTTCATCATTCACACGGTGGGCCCCAAGTACAAGAGCCGGTACCGCACCGCGGCCGAGAGCTCCCTGTACAGCTGCTACCGCAACGTCCTGCAGCTCGCCAAGTAAGCACAACACAGCTTACACAGGGGTGCCATCTGGGGCACAGCTGTCTTGCAAATTCGGCTCTGCTCAAAGATCTAACCTCTGTGAATGTCTCCTCATATGTGCTGGCTCTGGTTAAGGACATGAGAACACGAGTGGCTTCGTGGTGTGCTTCATGCCTTTGGTTATGTGTGCTGTGGTGTAGATAAAATGTGCAGAGATCTGAGCTGGTTCGAGTTGTGAAACGGGGTAGCTAGAGCTGTGCAGCTCTCAGTTCCTCAAAGGAGAAACAATAATTGCTTTGGGTTCTATGCTGCAACAAGTGTTAAATGAGCTTGCTCAAGCAGCAACTTCATGTGCGTCTGCAGCCATGTGGACACATGCACAGGCAGATCTGACTGCTGTGTCAGTTCATGTGTTTGGCCTCTCTGCCCTTGTGAAATAGTTAAAATTCTGAGTCAGGGTGTAAGGTTACTTCTAAATCTACAGTTGCAGCAGCTAGGTTTGTAGTTTTTTCCCCTTTCGTCTGTGGTATTTTCGACTTCCTCTTAACTGATAAAGGTTTTTCTTCCTATTTTTCTGTGTTCTTTCCTGTGTTCTGTTCTTCTCTTGTGACAACTGCTGTAGTGGTAGCAGTTGCAAAATATACCTGAGCAAGAGCAATGTCAGAAAGCATACCTAACAATTTCTTAGGGTTAGGAAGGTCAATTCTTCCAAGGCTGGACTGTGTATTACAGTGCAATAGTAACTCCTTCATATTCAAGATTATAGCTAAGGTTTTTAGCACGTACCAGTTTTGTTCTGCCTCAGAAGTAACAAGCAGAGTCAGACCTGGATGGAACCATGTTAAAAACCCTTTTAAAATTCTGAGAGTTCTGCACACTGAATGTCTTTCAGTCAATCTGTTTTCTAGAGTAACTTTTGATGTTTGTGAAATTGTCTACCAGCTGTGAGCTTGCTCAAACTCCTTTGATGATTGTTGGCAACAGCTCTGCTTTACTCTTCTGAAAATGTGGCTCAGTGCCGGAAGCATCGTACTGGTCTTAAAGTATGTGTCACTCCATTCTGATGGTTGTCTAATCATACCTAAGATTGAGTAAGATACCTTGGCCTGTGTCCAGACCTCTAACAAAACAAAATCATTGGCCAGGTGAAGAAACAGGAGTGTGTATGCATTGAAGAGCACCTCCTTCTCCTTACTGTCAGTCCTAAACAGGAACAAAAGTATTTTGGAAAGGATTGTAGGGAGCTTGAGGGAAGAATGTCATTCAGGATATGAGAAACTGTAGGAACAACGTAGCTGAGGTAGAAGGAGGAATCTGAAAACAAGCAGCAGAGGAAGCCGTGGGGCATAATTAATGGTTCTCTCCTTCTCTACTTAATGAGGGTGTGTCCATCTTGCCAGGGAAGAATCCTTCTGCAAAAACCTGGAAGAGGATTACTGCTGCTTAGAGCCAGGGAAGAAATTATTGGTGTTGCAGTTCCCTAATGTCCTGAGAGAGATGGCTGTTCGCAGCTGGCTGTCTATTCATTTGTTTCTCTTTTTCTGGATTCCAGGGAACAGGCAATGTGCTCCGTAGGATTTTGTGTCATTAACACTCTGAAAAGATGCTACCCTTTGGAGGATGCAACCCACATAGCCCTGCGTAAGTGTGTTGGAAAACTGCATAAACTGGATGGCAGCATTCAGCAGGTCACTCACCTCTGGCAGATTGCTCTTGAAATGGGGAAACCTGTTTTTAGGGGGCTGTGGTTCTTTAGAGGCTGTAAAAAGGCAAGGCGTTCCATGGTTGATTGGGAAATGGAAGATAAAAACAAATGATCCTTTCTCTCAGTAATGATCCCTAGGATCTCATCAGTAAAGATCCATGGGAATCTGTGCTGGAACTTACGTTCTTCAATGTATTAATTAATAACCTGTAAAAGATGCTAAAAATGAGGTGAGAGAGTTTGCTGGTAATAGAAATTTGTTCAGAATAGCCAAGATGAGGCCTTACTGTTGAATACTTGTAGGCAGACTCGAGCAACAGTGAATTTCATCTGCTGTTTTAGTGTCATCAGCACATCCAAATGTAAAGTGATATCCTTCCCCCACTGACCCACTCCTACAGGCTTCTGCCTTCGCATGCAAAATGATGGGCTGATTATAGGCAGCAAAACATTGAGATGGTAATAGTTCCATGAAAACAAGAGCTCAGAGGAGCTCAAAACAGCAAGCTGAGTAAGACACAACAAAATAAGAATGTTATGCAATAGATCAGTGGTTTTTTCACCCTTTAAAGCTGCATATTCAAAAAGAATATAGTAGACAGAGAAGTTGAGGAGGTCAACAAGAACAGAAAAAGGCAAGAAATAGCAAAATGAGCTCAAGACTTTTCCAGACTGGAATATACCGGACTTGAGGGGAGTGTGATAGATGTCTGTAAACTCATGAGTGGCATGGAAATGGTGAAAAGGAATCAGCTGTTCACTATCTCCCAAAATAACAACCATCAAACCATGCTGGTTCAGAACAAACAAGGGGAAACGGTTCTTATGCTTGTTATTTGTTTTATGGAAATTCTTACTGAAAAGCATTGCTAAAAGTTTTCAAGTTTCCTTGTGCTCAAGAGGAAACTATATTAAAGAAAAAATTAAGACCACTGAAAACAAATCAGAAAATATCCTAGGCTGAAAATAAAGTACAGAAAAGTCCTCCCACAAGAATATTATATACTCTTGTATATATACTTACATACTGGTTCCTACTGGTTCCCCCATCTCTTTTGTCTTTTTCACATGTTCACGTACATTCAGAACAGTTTGCTGTGGAACTGCACAATTGCATTTGTTCTGTAAAGTAATGTTGCAGGTCAACACGATTATACAGGAATTTGTACCCTGGAAGTATTTGCAAATAGCTCCTTTTTTCCCTCCGCTGTTTCTTGAACTCCCACTAAAGTATTCTCTGTAGATAACTTCTTGTGTTGCTGTCTTCTGTTGTTTCTGTAGGTCTGTGTGCTACTTGATAAAATACTCCTGTACCAACCAATTTGTTTGGACACTTTCTCTCACAATTTACAGATAGAATTTTTACATGCCTCTTTGGCACAGCTGACACCAGAGGTTTTGTGTTGCTGAGCCTGCCTTGAACCAGCTTCTGCTGTAGTTGTTTATATTGCTTTGCTGATAACTCAGGGCACAGCGACTTGTTCTGAGGATGTCTGGTTTTAGCAATTTGCACAGGACTCTCTAAAGGAAGGATTTGGGTTGGTTTTTGAAGGCCAATGAATATTATTTCACAGTCTAAGGAATGCCTAGTAAGCTAAAATCAAAGAAATTTATTGTCTATTTGTGTCTGTCTCTGAAGTCAGCATCAGGAGAGAGTGGAGATGGAACTTCCAGTATGCCCAGCAACCCATTTGGTGTGTTAAACCACCACTTAATCCACACTTGCCTACAGCCTGTGGAGCTGTTTGGTATGAGGAGAGATGTATCTCTTCTGCACTCTGAGTTCTTCACTTGTAGTTGTGTGTGTAGATTTCGCCTTCTGTTTTGCTAACTACATTTAATCTGCTTCCTTGCAGGCACAGTTAGGAGGTTTCTGGAGATTCATGGAGAGACTCTGGAGAAGGTTGTGTTTGCTGTCTCTGAGCCTGAAGAGGTATCTTCTTGGCATTCATTCCTCCAAAATTCCTGGGCATGTTTGATCTTCTCTGCAGCAGTGAAGCTGGATTTGGATTTCCCCTTCAGATCACGTAGACTTTTGGTCTTAGAGCATCCTTCTGTCTTGCCCTAGCATGGCCTCTTTTCCAGTACTGTTCATGCTGTTAGCAGTCACTATGGACACTTTGAGAATCTTTCTGCTTCTGGATTCTGTGTTCCTGAGCCATGGACAGGGAGCAGAAGGGGAGGTGATAGAATGCAGTTGTGCTGGATGCTGTCTGTTAGCCAGAAAGGAAATTCCCTACACAAGTTTCCTCCTTACACAGAGATGTGCTTGAAGAGGGCCAGTTCAGCATCCCTACAGATCACCTACAAACCCAAAACGCCGCTTGCTGACTTGTTGGAAAAGCAAACTTGATATTTAGTGATCTGTGTTCTGAGAGATGCAGGCAGTTTGAATATTGACTTTCCTTGTACATCGAACTTGTTCCTGTGCAGAACACCCACACTGTGTTCGGGTTCTGTGCCATGTGGATAAGGAAAATCACTAATTTGTTGGGGGTCATAAAACTGCTGATCAGTTGGAGAGAATCCATGAAGTATTACATTCTGTAGAGATTTTCACTATTTCCCTTCACATGGGGAGGGATTTTCTTGTTTGGTTGGTGCTTTTTCTTTTTTCTGAGACAGATCACTAAAGGTGATCAGTGTAGTGGTGCATTTTAACATAAGCAACCTTTGCTGAAATCTGTTGGCCATGTGAATTTTAACTTCATTACAAAGCTAAAGTATCTGCAATCTACCTGAGCTCATGCAGGTTAAAGCAAAGTCTTCTCAAAGTCACTTGCCAGTGTGGCAAAAAACCCAAAAAGTTAACCTTTATGAAGGTTACTTGCCTGTATTCCCAGCTCACAGCCCAAAGTAACCACTGAGGGAGGCAGTATTTTGCCTCCAAACTGCTGAGAAGTTCCCTGCTACAAAGGCAGATGCTGTTTAAGCGAAGAGCATGGATGCGTGATAGACCCTTCACGCATTTTTCTTATTTGTAGGTCACTTACCAGAAGTTGCTGCCCCTGTATTTTCCGAGATCGTTGGAAGAAGAGATGCAATCCTTGCCTTACCTCCCTGCAGATATTGGCAATGCGGAAGGGGAGCCAGTAGTACCAGAGCGGCAGATCAGGATTACTGAAAAGCCAGGCGTTCCGGATGGTGAGTTTGGAACTGGACTTTGGAATAAGTATGTCTCTCTGAAAGTCAGTGGGAAAAACAGAAAAGGAAGAAGAGAGATGTCTTCTTACCTCAGTTTACCTAGGGCAGGTTATAATGATTCCAGTTCTCAAGCTGCCTCACTGGCTTCGTGTGTTCCCCAGCAGTAACTGCAGTAGAGCTGTTCTGTGTTTTCCTTTCTTGGTGGAAGAGGTGGGTAGTTCATTCCCTTTGTAAATTTTTTCCCAAAGTGATTAGGATCTTTGAAGGTGTTTTTGCAGAAGCTTGTGCAGCCTCTAATTGAAAAAGGCATTATGGTTAATGGTCTGTCTTGTGTATTAGCAAAGTGTTGTTTATGTATTAGCAAATGTTGTCTCAAATGATACGATTCTATTGATACAGCAGGGATACAGTGCATCAAACTAGTAGATGTGCAATGATAAGTGGCAGAAACTCCCTAAAAGCTAGATCAACCCAGAGATCAGTGTTTGGAAGTGGCTATCAAAGTTCAGTGAAAGTCTGTTTGTAAGGAGATTGCCTAGATGTCAGGGTTGAGGTGAGATACATATAGCAAAACAATTAAATGTATTAATGGACATAGCAGACACATTCTGCCTTACTTCTTAAGCAGTGATGTGAAAGTTTTACAGCCTTAAAACATCCAAAGCAGATAACTTGGAATTAATTTCAATTTTCTGCTTTTGCATAGTCAGTTGGGATAAGGCTGAATATTTGGTATTTGCTGCTGTGGCTGATCAGTGAGGTAGTCAACCACTACCTAATAATTTGTGAAATTACTGGTTTTGCATAGGTAAGAGTGAATTTGTATAGTGGGATCCTGCCCTCTTGTTCCTTTGCTACTATAGCATGTCATGCTAAAAGGGAAAACTCGGTTCCTGTCCAGATTGCCCAGAGAGAGAGTGCTGGAAGTCTTAGCAACATGCCTGGATGACATAAATTCAGTGAAGCATTCTGGTATTGTCACCAGCAAGTGAGCCTGTGCTCTTCTATTTCATCACCCAGTCGTGTTGTAAACAATACTATAAAAATAGCTACACTCAGATCACTACAGCATTTGTTCAGGAAGTGTCAGTGATATAAAAAGTGAGCCCTTTCTACAGTACAGCTTCTAAATTGAATAAAGCTGCAGCATCTGTGCCTCTGTGTGCTAATTTTTCCCCCTTTGACAAGTAGGATGACTGTAAAGTTCAAGTAGGATGACTGTAAAGCTCAAGTCACTCTCACCAGACTTGTTTTTTGGGAGAGTTAACCCTTTGTTATGAGCAGATGACTAGCATTTCCCGTTTAGTTTCCAGGCAAACCAATGTTTTAAGGGAGTAGTTCTCAGTCACATGCTGTGGTCTGCCAGTGGTACTGGTGAGGTGTCAGAGCCTCATCATGGTACCTCATGGGGTTTTGTGTTAGTCTGTAGCATGACTGTGTTGTCTCACTGGGAAATGTAGCAATTCATCAGCAGCATTGCTGATTGCCCAAACATTTTACACCACCTTTGTTTCCACTGCAGATGCTTCAGATGAAGAGGGTCTGGAGGCAGATTTGTCTTTCATTGGGTCCCATGCTTTTGCCCGCATGGAGGGAGACATTGATAAACAGAGACGCCTCATCCTTCAGGGACAGTTGTCAGAGGCAGCACTGCAGAAACAGCATCAGAGGAAGTGAGAATTTGCTTGTTCATGTGAATATTTGTGTTAGTTAGGACCAACCCTTACGAATAATGATTTTGTTATCTGTAAAGCCTAATCTTTCAGCAAGCAAATACAGGTAAAGCCTGGTGTCACCCTGGATTGATGTGGTAGCCTCTTTGGCCTGAAGGGAGAAGGGAAGGGACAATAAGAGAAAAAGGGAAGCTTGTGATGAACCCTTTAGCACACTCAGTGCATCCAGCCAGCTGCCTTACCTGTTTGCCACAAGATGTCACTGTTTTGTCACCACTTTTTGTGGCGGGATCACCTGCTTTTAATACTGCCCGCTTGTTCCTGAGGCTCTGGGCAGATAGCAAAACACTTTTCCTCCGTTTGATAAATAAAAGAATGCTCAGGCTTTCTTCCCCTTCATGCCCTGGTAACCGTAATGTGCGTGACCACTTCTTTAGCAGGTAATTCCATGCTGGACACCTCTCGAGGCACAGTGTTGGCTTGTTTTGTCAGATGAGGCACTAAGCTGTTCACCATTCAAAGGGGAAAAAAATCCATATGTGGCACTGGTTGCTGCATAGTTGTGTTTGACGTCTAGACTTCGAAAGGAAATTTTCTTTCTTTCTGTCTTTTAAACACTGACATATATGAATGGGAAAACCTCTGAGATCTTTTCAGCCCAAGTGCAATGCCACTATAGTTACTAGTTGATATGCATTAATATGTATTAATTGCCGTAGTGAAAATCATTAGCTGTGTAACTAAGACACTAAATGTTATTTTTTAACACTTTTTTCTTTATAAACTTGATAATTGCTCCACAGGTCAGAAAACGGCAACATTAGAGAGGGCTCAGTCAGAAAAAGCTTATTTTGTTCTTCCCTTCCCATATACCTCTTCAGGCTTATAATGCTGATCCAAAGGGGGATTAGATCTGACCAGATGTTTTTAACTTTCTAGTTATAATCGCTGGCTGTGTCAGGCAAGAGCTGAAGACCTCTCTGACATTGCTTCTCTTAAAGCTTTGTACCAGACAGGTAAGTTCAGGGTACTGATGACTGATCTATGTTGTCTTAAAGTAAAAGTATTTTCTTTGGATTTGCATATACAGTAGGTCATGCTGGAAAGCGTAGCTGTGTTTCTGGAGAGAAAATCTGATCTCTTAGGCCTCATGAAAACCCAGAGCTTACCTAGATCTTTGTGTAAATAGCAAGGTTGTGTGATACCTTCTGCTCAGTAGCTGCAGATTTAAATTCTTCTGTTTGCCTTAGACAAGGCTCTATGGGCTGCAGGAGGTCCATGTGGCATGCTCTGGGAATCTCACTGGAGTTCAGAGCTTGGTTTCTAGGAAGAATTTTGCTTTGGTGGTAAAATTGCAAAGGAAGGGGTTTTTTTTAAATAAGACCCATGTTAGTAGTTGGTATTTAGGTAAATACAGAGTACACGGGCAACATAAAATTGCAGTCCTTAAATTTCTCAGATGTAATACGTGGAGTTTCTTATCAGAATAGGTACTGGTATAGTGAGAGCAGTAACTAAGCATATTTCCTTTGTTAGAAACCAGATGCATTGCAAAAGTTCTGAGCTGAGGCTCTTTCTCCCTGATTTGAAAGGGCCCAACTACAGAACCTGGCATGACTGAGAGAAGTTGAGACATCTTTCTGTGTTTCGTAGGTGTGGATAACTGTGGCCGCACAGTGATGGTGGTAGTTGGAAGGAATATCCCTGTAACACTGATAGACATGGAAAAGGTAAGGCTTTGTAAAACTAGAGTTGTGTAGGTTACATATGAATGTTTAGGATGGAAAAGTCTGAAGGTAAGGATAATTCAGTGTTAATACTAGAAGCATTATTTGTGGAAGACTTAGGATGTTGACTAGAAAGTATTTTTACAGGCAAATAAAAATGTTAACCCGTAAAAAGCTATGTGGACATTGGGGTGACACTTTTCAATGAGGCTTTTTTTCGAAAAAACAGGGCTAGTATGGACTCCTTCTTCTCAAGAAGAAGCAGAGTTACTCTGCCTCTATAACTGCCAAGATGTGAACAGTGAAATGTAATGTCAAATGTAGTTTTTCATGGAAACAGCAAGAATATATCTCCATCTGTGAGGTTAAATAGACAAAAAAGACTTCCAAGTTATAACAGTGAAGTTGAAGACTTGGAATGTTGGCCTTGCTTTTGTAGCTGAAATGTAATGCCATCCAGCCTCATGATTCTTGATTTTGAGATGAAATAATGGAAGCATATTAAGATGTAATGCAACTGTGAAAGAGTTCTTTGCAAATATAAATTTCACTTCTTTCTGCCTCAGGCTCTTCTGTATTTCATCCACGTCATGGATCATATTGCAGTGAAGGAATATGTCCTGGTGTACTTCCATACGCTCACAAATTATTACAATCAATTAGACTCTAACTTCCTGAAGAAGCTCTATGATGTTGTTGATGCCAAGTGAGTGTCAGTAGGAAAAGAACACGTTCCGGTCTTCCCCTGTGCTATGCAAATATTTGTTATTCACTGTATCTGGTTGCCCATTTATTTGTGAGAGAGTTTTCTGGGACAAAGGCCTAAATAACTAACAAAGGCAAGAAGAAGGAGGAAGTGTTTTCTTTCTTTCTCAAGTCCATCTTTTTAACCAGAAGTTCTGTCCTCTGCAGTCTCCCTTTGGAGCTGTTAGGGAGGCACTCTGGTTGTATTGTCTGTCACTGTCCAGAGCTGGAGCTTTTGGAGCCTGGCTTTGTTGAAGTATGTTGCTGGTTGTGAAGGGAGAGGCTTGGTTAACGGTGGTAGTCATCATTTGTCCTTAACTTACTTTCACTTCCTACTTGAAAGACTGAAGGCTGTGATGTCTTTAACTGAAAAATAACCATTCTACTTTTTTTTATTATTTTTCTTTTCCCTTTACATTTACTTTTTGATATCAGCCCTTACATTAGAAATAACTTTGTAAAATTACATCACAGGCACTTAAGAAAAATCTTTTCTTTTTACAGTTGGCTTGTGTAGGTGACCTTAATTAGAATTCACTTTCAAATATTTTTTTCTTTCTCTAAACCAGGTACAAGAGGAATTTGAAGGCATTGTATTTTGTCCACCCAACATTTCGTTCAAAGGTGAGGTGACTCTTACAAAGGAAAGTATATGTAGCATGTTGGTGGAGTAGCATGTAAGCCTGTAACATGAGGAACGTAGAGATATATAGAAGACTCCCAAAATTAGGCAGTATCTCCTGGATCTTCTGAACTTGAAATTCATCCCATCTTTGATCTAGCTGTAATCTTCCAACCTTTGTGATAAGCTGAACCCCAATGCAGTGCACGCTGTCTGTGCCCTGGTTTTTGTGTGCTCTTAACAGAGAGAGGTGGCAGCTTTGAATAATGTTTCTTTCAAAGGGAAACATCTCGTAATTTTCCCTGCTGTCTGGTTGGCAGGGTGATAACCATGAGCAAAGACTCAGGTAATTCTTTTTTGCGTAGTTCATCTCCTGGGTGTTTCACCTTTTCTTTCACACAAGAGCTAGCACGTGTGTCCTGTGTGTCGCTTCAGAGCTGCCCTGGGAAGGGCAGAGGGCAGTGTCAGGCAGCAGTGAGATTAGTCAGGGTTAGAGTGCAGAGCAGCAAAGATGGGAAGAATGCCTTTGATGCAGTGCAGAAAAATCCTGTTAATCCATCAGGAGACAAAAAACCTGAGCTTGTCATGCACTAAGTTGTTGCCCTTGGCTGAGATCTATGTGCGGCAACAGAAGATGGAGCTGGTTCCCTTCTGGACTTCACACCCAGTACTCCTGTTGCAGCAGTATGAGTACTTCAGATGAATTAAGTGGCAGCAGCAACCCTTCCTAGAATTTTTGTTTGTCCAATTAAAACAGAAATCTGATCCTCCATGTTCACATCAGATTAACCTCTGTGTTTATTCTGCTTTTTGGTGACATTAATCAAATTTGAGAAAATTGCATGCCTGGAAAAACACATCTGTTTGCATATGTTCAGCAAGAATTTCTTTGCTAAATTTCCAAAGAGTCCTTTCTTTGCCTGTGCACAGCTGGGACACCATGAGACTTGGAGCTTCCTTGTTTTTATGTAGATGAGACTGAGACTTCCCAACAGCATAGCTTCCAGTTTCTGTTGGGTTATTAGTTATTCCCATAGGGTACAGATCAGAGGTCTGTGTCCTAGAATCAGAGCTTCCAACTCTGATGCTAATAAAAATGTAGGAGCTGGCAGAGAACATTACCAAGGTCACAAAGTCGAGTGGAAAAGCTGAAGCTAGGAAGTACTAGTGTTTTAGATTCTCAGCAGCACTTCATCCCCCTACTCTCCTCCCATACATTTCTATTTAGTTGAGAAACTTTTTTTTTGGTTGGTGGAGGATGAGAACTCATCCTCACTGGTGTCTATTGCCGTCTTGTCTGTCCCTTTGGAAACTGGAGTGGGACTCAACAGATCTGTAGGCGAAGCAGATGGTTGGTGGGAAGCAGGCAGAGTGAGAGACAGAGTTCTCTAACTTGCTGGAAATAGTATTGGTTTGTATCCTATTCCGGCAGCACAGCTGGAGGCAAAAGAGAATGTGTAACCATGTCTTTCTGCCAGTCTTTTCTATAACTGGAAGGCAAGCAGGATTGCCTCTGAGTGTTGCATGAGCTATCAGCTTATGAAACATGATGGGGAATGTGCAGCAGAAAGCATGGTGAAGAAGATGGCTGCTAAGAGGGAATGATTTTTCTCTCCCCTCCTTTTTTTGGCTCTTTCAGGGCTCTTGTCCCCATGGAAGATCGCTCAAAAGCTTCAGATTTCTTCAAAAATGTTTGGCACATTCATCTTCCTATTTGGATCACTTCCTTCCTTCCCTAGAAGTAGTAGGAAATATTTCATGCCTCAAATTCAGGAGGAAGGCCTGTGCATTCATGTGACTTCCCAAACACATCACCCTCATACACAGATCTTAAATCTCTGGTATAAATTGTCCCTTTCACAGCAGTGTTGAATCGTGGCACAGTGGATGGCTGCCATCTGTCAGAGTCGCTTTTGCTTATTTATGGGCTAAAAGTGATCAAGAGGCTTTTCCTCATGTCTTTTGGAAAATCATATGTCTCTAGAAGACCAGCATAGTTCTCCACGTACTTTATGGTGCCAAGAATGATTCTTTGTTTGGTTTCTAGGTATGAAACTGTTGTAAATTATGTTTTCTGAGGATAATTGCCTGTCTAGAATACATGGAGTTAGGTGTTCAGGGAGGAAGGTTCAGCAGTTATCCTAAAGCACAGAGTAACAGAAGCAGGGTGTGCCACTGTGCAGTCCATTTTTGTACACTGCTCCTGCCTTTCTTCATGCTCTGAGTGTTCTTGTGATCTGTGAAATGGAGCTGTTCTTGTCATGAAATCATAGTATAGATGTCAACAGTTTTGTAGGCTGGAGTGGCTCTTGCTGTGTGAGCACTTCACTGCCAGGCCTCAGATCAAGGTACCCATGAAGTGCCATCACAAGTTCCTTTGTACTCTTGCATGCAAAGTTCCTCCTGCTTATTTTTTATGAAGCTGCTCATAGATAAATAAAGGGCTTTTGGAGGCATTTTTATGTGAATCCTCTCAGCTCCCCTTTTCTGAGAGCTCTCCAAACAAACTTTCTCAGAGCTTGTATTCTGAACTGAACCATAAATGGCTGGACCTGAAACAGTCTCACCCAGAGTAATTCTGTTTTCATTAAATGGCTGTGAATCAAGAATGTTTCAAAGCTGAAACATAACCGAAGACTCAAATTAGATATACATAATCATCATAATCTTTGTATTTATCATGAGCAATTTTTGTTTGTTTTTCTGTAACAGTCCTAAAAGCAGTTTCTGGAGATCAGATGCCAGTGGAAAGGTTGTTGCAAATCCCTTAGGTCTTTTTCTACACAAGATCCTTCTAATTGGAATAAAATTTCCCAGATCTTAGTAAATTTCTCATTGAGATATGCCCAAATCAAGAGATTAGTGACACAACTAATCTGAGTTGCTGGGTTTTTGTGGGAGACGTCTCATACACTTAACTGTAGGTTTATAGCTTGGCAGAGTGACTTTGACAGCGTTTTATTTAGATTCAAAATATCAGGACGAAGAAAATGAAGGGAAACTTCAGCAGATGTCTAGATTTTTAACTTTCTTTGGCTGCTGTGGTATAACTTAATGTACTTTCAGTGCGTTAACAGAGATTTGGTTTAATTTAAAGCTCCATGTCCTGTTACCAATAAGAAAATAGCTGCTCTTGTATTACTGTTTCTCTAACCTGTTTATTATCAAAAAGTAGAAGTAATTTTAGTAGAAAGAAAGAAGTAGAAGAATCAAAAGTAGAAGTAATAGAAAAATTCTCCAGAAACATTTCTGCCCCCCTCCCTTCTCTCTGTGTTCCTGGGTTAGATGTCAGACTGCAGTGGCTTGTATAGTGAGAAGGAGAAGGGGAAAGAGAAAAAACACTTCTCCTAACAGCAGTTTTTGTGATAGCTGCAAAAACATTCCCTATTAGGCTTTTATACTTAAACATCCATAGCAATTATGTTTAATGATTGTCATTCATAGCACACCTTGAAATCCATGCTACTTTGGTGCAAGATTGAGAAGGTATTTTTCGCTCATTAAACTGTCACTTAGTGTCACTCATAAGAGGTCTTGTTAGAACAATATAATGAATAATGGATGCCAGTAAAATCTGTCTCCCTGCTTTCTGCTACCATAAATCTCTAATTCTGCC
Organism: Rhagologus leucostigma; assembly: GCA_013397725.1. Classification (NCBI taxonomy): domain Eukaryota; kingdom Metazoa; phylum Chordata; class Aves; order Passeriformes; genus Rhagologus; species Rhagologus leucostigma. The sequence goes on along the minus strand of VZTD01004011.1, from coordinate 789,104 downwards.
CTCAAAATAATGAACTGATTTCAAGTGTTCTGTCATATTCTTTACCTCCTTTTCTCTTTTTCATTGTTCCTTTTTCATTAAAATAAGCTGCCTTGAAGAGGCAGCACAGTTATTCCAGGACAGTTTTTAGGAACTGACTTTTTCTTTAAATGTTGTATTCAGGTAGATAATTTTTATTGACTTAATCTTAGAGCTTATTTGAAACTCTTGCTTTCCTCAAGGCTTTTCTTGCAGTGTTGCTTCTTTTCTGTAAACTCTCTGCAGTCAAAGCAAAGCTATCAAACAGAAAGACAGAATGATCGAGGTTGTAAAGGACTCTGGAGGTCGTCTGCTCTGACCCCTTTGCTCAAGAAGGGTCAGCAAGACCTGGTTGCCCAGGACCATGTGATTGATCCCTAATATGAGCATTTGTGACCTGTAGAACAGGTTTTTTTTCTTTTTCTTCAGTCTGCCAGGAAAAGAATAGATCAAAAATAAACAAGAAGTAATACAGAACTTAATTTTGGAGAAGGTGTGTTGAAAACGTAAAGCTTGTGCAGTCAGTCTAAGCAGGATAAGGTTGCTGTTTACTGGTCTTCAAAAACAAAAATTCCATATCCAGTTTATACCCAAAACAGACAGAGGTGTGAATATTTAAAGTAAAATATTGTAGAGTAAGTTGATAGGCTTATTCTTGTAGAGTTAAAGTGATAAGGTTTTGATAAGAAAGGTGGTAAAACAAAAGCTCACTCAGACAACCCAAAGCAGAAGGGAGATTGCAGTACAATCTTTGAACAGCCAAGAGTCTCCCTCTCTGTCCCTCTAACTGGCCTTTCTTTCAAGTGAAAACTTGAGTATAAAGGGTTGAAAATGCTTCTGACAGAGTCAAATAGGTCATTTTCTGAACTGGCTAAACTTGGAGTGAAAACATGCCACTGTACTGATGGGTTTTTAAGGACAAATAGCAGAATAGCTGTCACTCTTGGACTGTAGAAAGGGACCTTAAGCTGGCATTTGGGGAGGAGTGAGTGTAAAGTCAGAAAACACTAGCTTGAAGCTCTCAAGACACTACTTGCTAGCAGTTGGTGGTGCATGCTTCCTGACCTTATTGTATTATGGCAATGATTTTAGTGTTTCAAGTTCAACTCAAGCCTGTTTCACTGTGGAATATTACATTGAACTTGAAGGTTTTGAAACAGCACCTTGTTAATTGGTTTTTGCTGGGTTTTGTTTTCAGGTCTCAGCATGGTTTTTCACAACCTTTACAGTCTCAGGGCTAAAGGACAAAATCCACTATGTGGAAAGCCTTCAGCAGTTGTTCACAGCCATACCCCCAGAACAGATCGATCTTCCCCCTTTCGTCCTTGAGTATGACGCCAGGGTAAGTGACTGCCTGTGGCCACCATGAGTCTCTGCCCTAAGAGCAGTTCTTGTGCTCTGCAAGAGCTTTAAGGGGACTGACTTCTACATCTTAAGAATGGGGAGAAGAAAGAGAGAAGGTTCCTGGAGAGTCTGTGTTGTTCTGTGTAATGATTCTCTGAATTTTTTGTCTATATCAACACAAGCAGAGGGCTTGGCTAAGAAGAAGGCTGCTTTCCCATTAGAGCAGTCTCCTATGTGCATAAAAGGCAGCCTACCCTTCTTCAGCCAAGAACTGTAACATAACACACTAACAGCCTGTGGACAAGAGAGAATTTGTATTAGCTGCTATACACCTTTTACTAACTGGAAAAATGAAATAGTAGCTGTGTTTTGTCTTCCCTGCCCCACATACTAACAAGCATGCGGGAAAAGGAAAATAAAAAAACAAAATAGCAAGGAAAAATGGAACAGTAGAAAGGTGCCCTGCCTTTGTATAGGACCCTCTTCCTCTTCCCTTCTGCACCTCAGGTCTCTAAACAAATGGTGGAATGAATATGGCTTGCATTGGCAGAATCATTCCAAAGAGTATGTGATTTAACTACAAAGGAATAGCCAGAGCTGTGTGTCTGCATTAGCAGCTTTGTCTGAGTGCCTGGCTATGCCAACATTTGTGGCTTCCTGGCATCACAGCTTTGGCTTAATGGCAAAAGTTTAACTTGCACTTTTTGCTTAAAACACAGGCAAAAACAAAGCCTGTGTTTGCCTGTTTACCAGCACAGTCCTCTCCTGGGTGGGTTGTGGCAGTCACTGTACTCATGGAAGACAAAGCCAGAATACCTAATTATTTCTACCTCTGTGGCACTATCATTGCACCGAAGTGTATTGGAGAAGACTTCTGTTCAACTGCTTATTCTGTTCTCGTTGCAGGAAAATGGGCCTTACTATTCTTCTTATCCTCCATCCCCTGACTTGTGATCTGCAGTCCTGTGATGCTGCCAGTTTCCCATGGATCCAATGACCTGATGCCTGCCAAAACCTGTGCATTTACCCATGTACAGAATTCAGAGAGAGGGTTTTCCTCCCCCAGCTCTGGTATTTTTTTACTGATGAGATATTTTCAAGCACTCAAGCAATCAGAGAACTTTATGCCACTGTGAACTATTTCAAATATATTTATCCAATGGAAAAGCTGATTTAAAGATCACTAGATGCATTTTTTTGTTTGTTTTGTTGTTGTTGCTGCTGCTGTTGTTTTTTGAAGCTGTTACATTATTTTTCTGAAGAGACTTCCTCTTTTCTGGGAAATCCATCAAAAGCACTTGATCATGTTTTTAACTATTACTATTTTTCAGCTATGTTTGTAATACCCATTTCTGACTGGTCTGTACAAATATTGTGTAGTACCAGCCTGACCCGTCACTCATCATATGGTCTGTGTTTCACATCTGATTACTTTCCCTTTTTGTTAGTACTGATTACTTTAGTCTTGACCCGACAAAACTATCTGGAATTGGGAATGCCATGTCTGCAGGCTGACAAAGCACTACAGCCAAGCCAAGATTACTCCAAGATTTAGTCCCGTAAACTGCTCAGTGAGCTAAGAGCCTTGAAAAAGTCCCTGTCAGTTTTCATTGGATGATGTGAAGGACCATGTCAGGATGCTACTACCCTCCAGTAAGAATAAAACTGAAAAGCATTTGTGGTTTCTTTTCTCTAATTATACTCATTTATGTTCTCCGTTACCATGGCCAGATATGTTTGTATGATAAGTGGATGCCATCTGCCTAAACTGTGCAGGGAAGGGAGGGGGAAGTGGTGGCTCCAACCCCAACCTCTGGTGGCAGAGATTGTTTCTTGGAGATATCAGTGTCCCTCTGATTTCCTGTTACACTGACACTCATTGATTTTTGACAGACATGATATAGGCAAGAGAGCTTAGCCACAGATTACTCGAGGAACTGGAGGTAAAAAGTGTTTCAGGGCTGCCCATGGAAAGCTAAAAGAGGAGGGAGAAGGCTCCCTTGTAAAACATAACTAGGGATGGCAGACCCAAGTACAGAAGGATTAAATCCTTGGTAGGAGGAATGTTACAACACTACTGAATATGAAAATGATGGTATGATTTTCATTATTTGTTTCTAGCTGCTTTCGTGCCCTGACTTGTATCTGTTACTCTCTCTTTACCAAAATTCAGTTTTCCTTATTTTCCACTTCTGCAATAACTACCTTATTTAAGCATAAGCAGAAGTCACTGTGCGATATCCTAGAAGGTGGCTGTTCATGCCTGTTGAGCTGGTTGGAAATTATACCCCTCTCCTGTTTAAAGGTACTGTAAACTGATGGGATGACCAAGGGAAAAAGCCTCTCTTGGTCATCTAATTGCACGTCATGATTTCTCTTTGCAGCCAGAGAGTTTGGGCTTTTGTAAGTTGGGAGTGCAGTGTAAGACAGGCCATACTGAGTTCCCTTTCTTTCCTGCCTTTGCCTCCTGGCTTAGTGTTGTGTTTATCCTGCACATATCCTCAGCACGTTGGGATATCTCTTGCTGTGTCAGTCACGGATTACAGTAATCACTCGCCTGGGCTTTAACAGTCATGTATATACAACATATAAAAAGCAAGTGGATTTGCTTTCTAAGTGTCCCTCAGGGTCCTTAAGTGATTCCATAGTCACATCCAAGGTGCTGCTAAAACCTGGAAACTCCAGCTCAATGGAAAACTCCCTTAGCATTAATACTTGGGAGCATTGCACCTTCTAATCTGTTCACACGTGATTGATTCAGCACTTTTCTGGTGGGTTTTGAGAAGGAAACAGCAGCAGTTTGTACAGAGCAGCTACCACGTGTCCCTCCCGCCTCTTTTCACCTGGCTGTTTACAGCTGCCCTTGTCTAGTGACTTTTATAGCCAGCACTGAATTTTCCATGCGTCTCTAACGATTTGAACAGCTTTCCACCCCCGTTAACCATCTGCTGTTTTTCACACCCGTGGCATTTCCAGCGGGGCTGTTGCAGAATTGCCGGCGTGCACTTAATGGGCAGATTAAAGGTGATTCAGAGCTTATTGTGGAAACCAAACTCTCAGCTTGACAATTTTTAGATGGTTTCTGTCCCTTTAGCTCACAGATGGCTCAGAGTCATAAAACCTAAGCAGTTCTCGTTAGGACTCAGTCTGCACGTTTTCCAAACGTGCAGTCATTTTCAGAAATTATTTGGCTCAGTGAAGTGTGAATGTGCCTCCAGAGCACTTGCAAAGCAGAAAGGAGATTTTGGCGCTGTGCATCTTATTGTGTATATTTTTCCCTTGGAAGACTTTGCTTTAAGTCTTATTTTTTACCCAGGTCTTGCAAATCTCAGTGGCGAGACAGACCTGCATTGTGCTGCAAAGTTCCTGCATTTTCCAATGAGTGTGGAGTTGTGACAATTTACCAGTTTTATATTTTTAATAGAGACATTTAAAAATGTAATGTGACAGTGAAAAAACACAAACCATTGAAATGCTCAGGATATTCACTGCTATTAAAATGTTTCATTCCTTAATTCTAATATGCAAAAAACTGCATTAAACCAGCTGAGCTGCATTTGTTTTAGGCAGTGATAAACACTGGCCTGCCCTAGTTAAGGGTGGACACAATGCCTTCCTCTGGAAGGTGGCCAGGGAGGCAGTCTGTGCATGTCATAACTCTGCATTTTATCATCCCTACCCAATGTGGCCACTGCAGAATTAAAAGTTCTGATGAAGGGTTTATTGCCTCGGTTAAAGCCATCTTACACCATCTGCAGGCTCAAAAAGGGGAGTCTCCTTCAAGAAGTGTATTAGGGTAAATTATGAGGGTCATTATTCACTTCAGCATGGCCCAGGGTGTTACAGTGGTAGAGTGGTAGCATTGTGTCAGTGAAACTGCGCTGTGGTGCTCAGGCGCTCCTTGGCCACACCTCTTCTGACAGATCCTGTGTTCTCTCGCTGACACTGCCATTAGATGTCTTGTCTGACCATGGACAGGTGACTCACGGCTTCTGGGCTCACCTCTTCTCGTTTGCCCAGGCTGAGTTTGTAGCAACTGCCAAGGCAGCGATAGATGAATTACCTGGTGGCTGCCACTCCTGTCGTGTGTCATGCTGATTTCTCAACTGGATGCTGTTGGGAAGTGGCAAGAAGTTGTGGGCAAAGTCAGAATGTCTACAGGCCTTTGAGCCAGGGTGAATTTATAGAGTCACAGAACGGTTTGAGTTGGAAGAGACCTTAAAGATCATCTAGTTCCTTCTCCCCTACCCTGGGCAGAGACACCCTTCACTAGACCATGTTGCTCAAAGCCCCATCCAACCTGGCCTTGAACATTTCCAGGGATGGGGCAACCACAGATTCTCTGGACAACCTGTTCCAGTGCCTTGTTTGCCATGTACACTTGGACCTGAACTGTTCTTTTTTTTCCTGTGCTCTCCTGCTTACAAAATCTGAGGATGAAAACAGAGCTGCTGAGTTTCTTGGATGTCTCTTCCTCAGTGGTTGCCTGAACCCCTGCTTTTCCTACTGCAGATGCCTCTCTTGCCTCAGCTTTGCAGTGAACAAGGCCTTCTCCCCAGTCTGTCCCTGAGCACTCCTGTGGCTGCAGTGCTGCACAGGATTAGCATCCTGCTGCTGAGACCAGACACTCCATGTGAAATTAATTTAGATGGTTCTCCCATTCAGCAAGCTGATACCAGCCCTTCTCCCCTGTCAAACTGAAAAACAAGAGCAAAAGGAGTTATCCCCTTTCCTTGGCCTCTCTGGGATGAATCTCCTGTTACATTTGTGACCAAGCAAGCAACTAGTCCTGATCTGAAACTTGTTTGCACCTCTAAGTGTAATACAGGAATTCCTGACTATGTTGATTCTGGCTAAATAAGAACTGATCCCAGTGACTTCTGTTAGCAAGTGCAGTCTTGGGAGAGTAAGGGAGTTGTTTCAGCTGTATTTGGGGAAGAGGGTAAGAAGAAAACTGCCTGGAGCAACTCAGTTTGTGATCCTCCAGCACCAGGGAGGACTAACACCAATATATAGCCAGTACTCCTAAGGCAGCTGGCCCGCTGGATTATCTTCAGTTTCCCACAGGAAAGTAATAATCTCCAAGTTTGAGGGATGGACAACTGAGTACAAAGACTAGCAGTGTGCAGTGTCCAGTCTCTGTGCTAGGCTAAGGTGAGGATGTGGGTGAGCTAAAGCAGCCCTGAGCCATACTGGACATACTGGAGCAGGTAGAGGCAAGCAAACCTGCTGCAGGTGCTGTTTCCTCCCAAAGTGAAATGAGAGAAAGATGTTTCATACCTCGGTATTGGGATACAGAGCCTTCTTTGCTCATATGCTTAAAATTAAAGCAGTGTGTGAGGTGGTGGGGAGGGTGTTCCTCTTTGGTCCCAGAGCCGATACAGCTCCCTCCTCCAGGAGAAGGGGGTAAAGTGCTGTGTAAATGTTAAGGACTGCAGGGATTAAAATGCTGCGGCCCTGGGGCCTCTGCAGCATGGCCTCTGCCTCTTTGAGTACCAGGCAGATTTCTGATAAGCAGTCTACTACTTGATTCTACAGTCCCCCTGAAATATTTTAAATGGCAAAACCATTCTCAATATGTATAACTGAAAAAATGCCAAGATTCCTAATGCAATTTAGACATAGCTATGGAGGAGGTGGCTTTGCTTGGAAGGACATTATGTACAGAAACGAAGAGAAAGGGATTGTATCAGATGATCCACAGCAGCCTGTCTGCCAGCACAGCATCTGTTTTTAATCGGTCAATCAGATCCTGTTTGAAGCCTTTCTCAGCTGTGCTTCCCTTGAAAACCAGATTCCTCATCCAGATGTGGCAAAACTGCTTGCCATTACAGTGTGGTTAGCACAAGAGCAGCAAAACTCAAAATGTTACCGCGTGCTCAACACTTTCACCAAAACGTTATGAGAAGTCCTTGCTCCAGCAAAGATGTGGGTACCAGAGCCTCTTCTCCTTCATTCCTCCCATCTACTGTAGTTTATTCCTCTCCTTTTTTGGGGGGATAGCAAGGAAGGTTGTTAAATTCCCAACCTTGTGCTGTGGAAGGTGTCAAAAACAGTTTCATGTCCTCTAATACTGATGTTTCTGAGTGGAACTGGTTTTGGGAGCAGGATCTGGCTTTGTATCCAGGTAGTCAGTAATGGCAGGAGTACCCTGAGCCAGGCCCTGTGGAACTGGTCTTGACAGACTGTTCCTGGGCTAGACCCAGTTCTGCACTGTGTCAGTCAGTGTGGTCCTGACACACCTCTGCCTGGTACCTGCAGCTCATTTGCTGCCTGCATATGTGATTGTCAGATCCATCCACTGAGGAAGCTTAGGGCAAATGTGACGGGCTTAATCTCAGTCCATTGGGAAGGTCCTGTAACTCACTGAGAACTGACATGAATGGCAAACAGAGGAAAGGCTCAGCATGATCATTTTCTCTTGTTGCACTGTTATTTTTCAGAAAGTAAAAGCAATTTTAAGTAGTTGATAAGGAAAATTAATTGTTAACCTTTTAATGAAGCCCTGGGATGATGTACTCAACACCTCTGTTGGGACCAACTGTGTGGCCTCTCACAGAGCAGTAGGGGTCTTGCGTTGTCCATCTTTTCCCAAAAAAACTCCGGTGTGCCTGGTACCTTCAGGTATGACTGAGGAATGCTTTGGGTGAGAGGGTCTTCATGGTTACCATAAACCTGAGCTGCTGCCCAAGCTGCAGTCCTGGCCTGGCACATGGATACTGCGTGGCCAGTGGAACTGGGCTGTAATCTGGCCTTCTGCTTGAAGAAAGGGCTGGAGGTCAAGTTTCAGCTGTAGAGCTACTTTATCAACAGGAGCATTCACAACTGAGGCTTGTTTGTAGGTTTCTAGCATGACACTCTAACAAACTGACCCCTACTATAAAGCAACACTGTACAGGAGCAGACAAATATCGGTATGTGGGTGTCCTGCTCTGGGGGTAGGTGCTTGTCCCACAGAACAGGCCCAGTGTCTTCCATCGGTTTATCGTGCTTGTGTGAGTGAAAGGAATGTTTGCAAACCCTGATTCTCATTCTCACCAGGATGTTTGTGCAGCAAGGAGCTCATAACTCATGTGGTTTAAAGGTTAATAGCAGCATCTGGCTGCTGTCACAACTTGGACTCGCTAAGGCATTGCTAATGGTTTGGCTGGAAAAGCCATTTTTACATCATCTGAACAGGTTTGATTATTTGTAGGTAAGATGTTACCCTGTCTGCCCAGAAAGGCCATTTCAAAGGTGGCTATGCATATTGAAGACTAACACCAATGAACATCTCCATAAGAACAGGGAAGGTGCAGTGTGGCCACTTGACTGAATTAATAGTGGTAGTAAGGGAAATGCCTGGCTGGGATTCATGATCTCTGCTGGTTCTCTGGCTCACTGATCCACTGGCATCCTCTTCATTGGATGCAAAGTGTGCAGTTTGGGGCAGGTGAATCCACAGCATTTGGAACTTGTTCTCCTCAGTAGCAGCCAGCAGCAATAACAAGTGAAGCATAACACAATGGCCCTCAGAGGAGTATGCATCCTGTGTGAATTTAGGAGTTCCTAGAAGTTTTTGGGCCACCTCCTCAGCAAGCTGCAAGGTCCCAGAGATGAACTAGCAATGGGAGATCCCAAAAGAGAGTTGATGACCCAGCCTGGCAAGTGCTCACCTGAGCTCAGAAGAGTGGAGAAAGAAACTGCAGACCCTGAGGTCACTTGAACCTGCCACTGGTAGGTAAAGCCTCATCAATCCAGCATATCCAACCCTTGGAGTCTGCCAGCGAGGGGAAAATGGAGAGAAAACTGCTGGGCATAGCTGAAACTCCCCCTGACAGTGCTCTGCATTGCAGGCCAGGAGCAATCCCCCTCTTCTGGTCCCAGTGGACTTCAGAGCATTCTTCCAAAGGTGCTGGACAGTACATTTCAGGAACGTGAGCCTCTCTGATTTGTTATGAAAACACATCCAGGAGCTTGTACACACTGTCAGTAGGAAATATGAACTTGGTAAGAGGCTACTGAGCAGAGACCAGCTAATGGTCAACATCATGCTCTGAATGATAACACTGAACAAGAATTTTTCTAAAGCCAGAGCCATAAAAGAGACAGCACTAAGCAGAAGAGCTGCTCTTTTACGAGACCAGACAAGAGCATTTGAAAAATGCAAACATATTTTATGGTAATGGTAGGATAGTTTCTTTTGGCAGATCCCAGTGAAGTAGTAACGTTGAAGGGAAACGCTCCATGTCCTGTTGTGGTGCCTTTGTTTGCACTTGAGCATCTCTTTGAACTGGACTCTGTTACAGCCGTACACCAAAACATTTTTGGGAGGCTGATCCAAGAATTTAGAAAATAATAATAATTATAAAATGTTAAACCCCAAGAACTGACAACCACGGAGCAGAAAATGCAGAAACGTTCTGCAGCCTGGCTGGTGCAGTAGCAGCCATCAGTGAGACCTGCTGATGTGCCAGCTCGGGACAGCACAGCCCAGGAGCGTGGGATGGGTGATTTGCCCATCACAACATACTGAGACCCAAAGAAGACGGTGGAGCAGGTGGAGTTTTTGCAGATGGAGTGGCCATAAATAAAGATGCCCTTTTCGAGCCACTGGTGCAGTTAGGCAAATTCTCTTCTGCTGCATCACATTTAAATGTCTCACTCTGTGCATTGTGATCATCACTGCTACCATTAGCCAGCAAGACTGGTTACTCAGTCATTACAGAAGCCACAGTGCAGAAATAATTCACAATTAGCAATGAACTTTCAAAGTGAGTTACTAAAAATAGATGTTGGGGCTGCCCCCCCGCAAAACCCATTGCTCCCTCCTGCCCCATCTTCCAGCGGCCTGTTTCCAAGGGGCTCAAAGTGCAACACCTTTTCAGCACTTGGTTTGGAAAGGCCTGTCAGTGTTTGCTGCTGGATGCAAGTTATTTTGTTTATCCAGAGTGGCAGCAAGTAGTACAACTAGAATAGTCCTTACACCTGTGGAAAACACACTGCAGCCAGCAGCAAGGTTTTCTGATGCAGGGCTGCTTCGTTAGGCTGGCCTTGCAATGCTCTTCAGCCAGCCTGAGGGAATTCACCACAACCCTGGAGCAACCAGCAAGGACAGGGGCAGCGAGCAGTTCCTGTGTCCCCCCATCCCACAGCACGGCTCGCTGCAGTTTTCAACCATCACTGTTGAATCAAACATCCTCACTCCAGACACTAGCTGAGGGGCTTTCAGCTGGGGTTTTTGGGGTGAGGAAAAACAAAGCTGTTTAGGAGCCCACTGGATGCTCCAATTGTTCTTTTGATGCATCACAGCATCTGTGACTGGAGCGTGTGCCTGCACCTAGGCACTGCTGGGGAGGTCAGTGCCATGCCCGTGGCTGCTCTGCACAGCTGGGAGCTCGCACTGCTCCGAGCCCTCCATCTCCAGCTGCCAGCATCCCGTGCAGTCTAAACAGCGCAGAATTTGCTGTGTCTGAAAAATCCCAAGAGCGGAGCAGCTGCAGCCACTCCAGGACAGCAGTAAAGGGACGTGCACATGAATCCAGAGAGAATTATTCTTTTCTCCTGGCACTACAGCAAGCCCTAATGAGAAGCAGCCCTCACGAGCTTTTGAAGAATGAACTCACCAGGAGACTCCTCTGCTCTGATCGGCCTCCAACCCTCTCATCTGCTCAGGAGAAATAATAAACTGGGACACACAAGTTATTTTCATATGCACAGTCGAGTAACCTCACATGGGGAGGACCGGCAGGGAGGATGGCGGCAATGTGGGAGCTGCTCTCCCAAGGATCAGGCAATGCAACAAGGAGCCTGCACGACTCACAGAAGACTCTCAGTCCCTTTGGGAAGATGCAGGAGGGGGTCAGGGGAATGAGGTGCTCTGTTTCTCAAGGCCAGAAAAGCTGTTGTTTTTTTAACCTGGGCTCAGTTCTGGTTCATGCAGGCTGATCGCTCCAGGGCAGATACACAGCGTGGCCAGGCGCATCACAGGTCCTGGACATCTTCTTGTGACTGCCCAGAAAAAGACACAGAAAGAACAGTGTTGTCTTCAACCAAAGAATAAACTTTGAAGACATTATTTGGTGGCCCAAACTGCGTTACTCACGGGGATTTCCTTTTTTTTTTTTTAATTTTAAATATTTCACTTTTTTAAACCTTATTATTTTTCCTTTAGCATTTGTTTTCCTGCTGTCAGACAATTTTTTGAAAGGTCACATCCAGCTAACTTCCGTTCATCCTACTCTGTTCATCCTACTCTTACTACTTTCCAAGCCACGTAAGGAGGATTTGACTTTTTATTCTGGAGAATAAATTAATAAATAAAATTATAGGGATGGCCCTGAGCCCAGCTGCACACAAATGCAACTGCATGCAATTGAATTGCCTCTTTTTTCCAAGACCAAGAGCAGCAATGCAGCTGTCTCCCTTTTCCCCCCAAAGTTTGAGCATCTAAAGCTCCATTCATATTTTGCAAAAGCTCCTCAGCTGGGAAAATCCAGTGATCCAACAGGGACAAGGTTTTCCAAAGCAGATTTCAATCTTTCCCGAGGGACAAGCCGTGTCAGCTAAGCTGAAGTGTCCTCCCCAGGCAGAAAAAGGGCTCTTCCTGTGGAGTGAGTCAGCCCTTTGCAACATTACTACCACAGACTAAGTCAAGAGGTGACAGTCTCTTGTGATTTCCAAAAGGTCACGGGCAACCTGTGGCTCTGGCGAGTTTCAGATGTTGTAGGGCTTTTGCTTTCTGGTATATAAAACCCCCATGGTAGACAAAACGGGGCTTGGGTTTGGGTTTTTTTTAAATAGAGACTTTTAAATATATGTTTGTTGTTTAATCCTGAATTGAGTTCTCCTTGCATAATCTGCTTACCCCAAGATCTCCTGTCTCACTCCTGTTTCCTGCAGGAAGACAGTCAGATAAACAGAGGTGGAAACCTTGTCCATTGCTAGCTGAAGCAGTGACCACTCTTTGAATTTTCACATAAAGTGCTTCTTGTGACCACTTGCCAGACATCTGGAGACAAACAGCTGCTAAAAGGAACCAACACAAAACATGGATATTTTGAATTGTTTGTTTGACTTAAATATTTTTGAGCCTCTTGGTTGTTCTCGTTTTCCCCTCTTGCTTGAATCGTGTCAGAAGTCTTCCAGGAAAAAGAGAACAACCAAGATCTAATTTCCTAAATATAATAAAATTAAAAAAAAAAAGAACCCCAAGTCTGCCAAAGTTGCAGGTATTTGTAGCTACTTCTAAAGAAACAAACAACCAAAACCATCCCCCAAACAAAGCAACTGTCCTCCCTCCTTTCTCTCGCACAATGGGCTAGGAAGTCAACTCTCCTTTCTGGTTTAATGCTGGTTTTCCAAGAAAAAAGAAGTTTTCAAGTTGGAGACAGAATGAAATGGGCTAATTTATGCCAGCAATTTGTGCTGAAACTTCCAAAAGCTTGCCCACCAACTTACAGAACTGTAGAACCACAACACTTGAACCCCTACCTGGCAGATCTCCGAAAGCAAAAAATAAAGGATAAGCAAAGACACACTTAGAAAATTCATAAATCCACTGACTGCAGCCTGGAATGCCTGCTGCAGAGCAAATGCCATCATCTCACAAACCCGACAGAATGCTCAGCTGAGTCAGCCAAAAAGTGGCAAAACAAAAAACAAACCTGATTTGGACTTTTGGAGGTTTTATTAAGGTCTTTTCTAAGGTGACCTGCAGACACAGTGTATGGACATAGGCTTGTAGGTATTTTTTTCCTTTCTATCCATTCTGCCTTGTGATATTTAGCCTAAAGATTACTAAAATAGATATTAGAACCTTACTTGCTAGTGCCAGGCCATACAGACTTGACTTCTTGTTTCCTGTGCTGTATGTTTAAGAAGGAGCGAAGCCCCGAGAGTCCTGCCTGCTGTGGTAAAAGGGGAGAACTTCTGCCATGGAAACCAGGCAAACGGGTAGAAATGGACAGGAATATTGGATCAGGCTTCCAAGGCAGTGACTGAGATTAGGGAGCCTAAAGATGAGGTTGATTTGGGTTGAGGCTGGTAACGAGCGTGGCTGGAGGGACACTTTTGTGAAAGCACCACGGGTAGTTTCTCTTTGACATTTCGGTGTCTCCCATGCTTTCACAACTGGACTAACCCCTTCCTGCCTGGGAACAGCAAACAGCAGCTCACTAAACCCCATTCTTTATTATTTTTGGCCCACTTTAACTGATAGTCCTCACTGTCCAGGCCAGCAGCACCTGGCCCAGCAACCTCCCCAGCAGGCTGTGCCACAGGAGTGATGCCAGAGGACACCGGCAGAGCCAGGTGCCTGTCCTGAGCAGTGCAGGCATAGCCTGGGATGCCAGCACTCAGGAGAGGGATTAGTGCCATCACTGCCTCCTTGGGACACAGCTTCTGCGGCATCCCGAAACACGATGTGACTCTGAAGCTGCAGCACAACCTTAGGGATTTTTTCTCCTTTCTGGGATAAATGCCCAAGTCACACAAGCCTGGGGATGCATGCTGGTGCAGCCAGCACTGCAAGCAGCTGGAAGGTCCCACCCAGTGCCTCTCCAGAAGGGCTGTGGCTGGGGAAGGAGTCCCATCCTGGCATGGAGCCTCACCTCACTGCTTCCTCAAGGCCTTTTCAGGATCTTTTCCTCCGGGACAAAATGTCAGCAACCTGGCGCACAGCTGATGTTTAGTCTGACCTCGCTGCCATGTCTCCAGCATGCTGCTGCCTTGCAGGGATCGCTGGCTCTCAGGCATTTTGCACTGCAGAGCTCTCAGAGAGGGACTCAGCACAAGTGCTGGCTCCCCTGCAAATCTGAGAGGCAGCTCCTGGAGTCCCGTGTGCTGGTCTAGCCAGGAACACTGGGTGACTGTCACCCAACATGGGACAAAGCAGTCGAGAGGCTCAGCCAGCACCGTGAACTCCATCAGATGCACCACATCTGCCTTCCACAGCTGCCAAACTCCATGAAAAGCTCTGACTTCCCTTCAAGGAGTCCTTCCCTTTTGCAAAACAGAGGCATTGGCCAAGGAACAAGTTACTCACGCCATCTCCTGTGCTCTGTCACTCAGACATGGAGCACAAACCCTCCTGGCACCACAGGAACCTTTTGGTAGGATCACACATTGGGCTATTCCTCATTCCTAAAGGAGCAAGCACCTCTGAGGACCACACGCTGATTTTTCAGATCAGTTACTGAGATGGACTGTGAAGAGCCCAGAACCTTCCGAAGCTGGTAACCAGGTTCACCCACACATTGCTCCTCCAGGGTGAATGGGAACATCCCCACTCAGACACCCAGCAGCCCCAGGTTCTCCACGGTGGGATGGGGATGAGCACAAGCAGCTCAGGCTGTGAGTGGCACTGGGCACACGCAGGACCGGACTCAGGGCTGGGAAACAGCACTGAAGAGCCGTGCATGGAGCAGGTGCTGCATGAGCCACAGACCTCGCTGCAGGACACCACTCCAGCAGCAGGTGCCCAGCTGGTGCTGGGATCTTGATCCATCACCAGGCTGGGCCAGGGAAACAGCAGCACATGTGGGATTTTGCTGGTGTGTGGCATTTTGCTTGTAAGTCACCTCCCAGCTTCCCCAAGAGCTGGGGGATCTGAAGGCATCATACAACACCTCTGCTTAGAGACCCTCACCCAACTCAGCCAGGCCACCTGGGTGTGGATCAATTTGCCTGTGTCAAACCCTGCAGGTCACCACACTCACAGGGATGGATGGAGATGGAGCAGAGTTCTCTGCTATGGGGTCCATGCTGGCCATGGCCCCCACCTACCTGCTGGTGCTCATGTCAGAGCACACAAACAGAGGCAGGAGTGGTTCTGTGGGGTGTAGGAGTGCAGGAAAGCAGTAGGACAAATTCCTTTTCTCAGGTGCAGAGAGGCAGCTTCACTTCCCGTGCTGTCTACTGGCAGGAGAGGAGGAGGAGGAAGATGGGGACCAAACCATCTTGCAGAAATGGGGTATCCACAGGGCCCACTGACTCACACATCCCAGGAAAAACCTGCTTTAGGCACTTGGCTGGAAGTCCAAGTGCACTGGCAGGAGGATGCAGCCAGTTTCTCTCTCCTTTTCTCCCTCCCCTGGTGAGTACATTGTCAGCACCTGGGACACTGTGAAAGCTTTCAGGCAGGCTGCACCCGGCCCTCCAACCTCATCCCATTTTAGCTTCCGTGTCCTCTCACAAAGCCACTGTTCTGAGTCAGAAAAGGGTATTGAGACAGCAGCTGTTTCCAGCCACAAGCCCTGCTGCACCTCCACCCGGGGTCAAAAGCAGCCAGCCCAGATGATGGAGCAGGTCAGGAGAGGGATGTGCTTCACAGGGTGCTGACAGCCCCCGTGTCCTGCCTTCACTGTAACCAAGAGGCTCCTGCTCCTGAACACTGTCCCTTGTGGCTCTAACTCCCCAGGAAACCTGACCTCTCCTCCAGGGCAACAGGATGGCCACAATGGCCATGGAACCTGCCACAATGGCCATGGAACCTGCCACCAATGGCGCTGTTGTGACAGTGGGAAAGCCAAGCATGTGCAATGCCTTCAACAGAAGGGGTCTTCTCCTGGGACTGCTGATGTTCTGGTGGTCCCTACTTGAGCGCAAGCCAGCTTTTGCCTAGATCCAGCCCTAGGAGAGCTCTAAGCCCGGCTCTGGGTTCAGAGTTTTCCCTTTCCATTTTCTCAGGCCGTGTCTGGCACACAGGTAGTTCGTCCCAAGCTATGCCCAAGCCTACAGAGAGCTACCTACAGGTGGCTCTCCTCATGCAAAGCCATGTCTGGGACAGCCTGGGAGCACGAGCCCATCTCTCACAGCAGCTCCCTGGGGCTCAGAGAAGCAGCAATTTATCACTGGGAAATTCAAGCATAACCCCCTCTTAGCATAAGCCCCACGTTAGCTCAGAAAGCCAAACCCCACCAGGGAGAGGATGTATTTCTCTGCTTCACTTTGCCATAGTGTAGGTCTTCTCCCCAGGGAAAGGTGAAGGAACACGCACTGCTGGCCAGTGGCAACCCTCCCCATAACATCTTCCAGGGCTGAGAGAGACTGGGACCACCCTGGCCCATGTCATGCCTCACCAAGCCAATCTTTCCACCATGTGAAAGCTGTGGCCAGACCTGTCAGTGGGCCAAGAAGAGGGGCACAGCTCCTCGACTCTTGGTTCTTGAGCCAGCTGGGATCGTGCTTAGCTGTTTTTGTAGCAGCAGCAGAGGCATCAATGGAGATGCAGAAGAGGTGGGGGCTCTGCCAGAGCCGAGGGACTTGCTTGGCACTGGACATGCCACCATGCAGGGCACAGTAAGACTCCTGTTCTGCATAGCAACAAGGCTGCCTTTGACAGGCTGTTCTGCTGTCTGAAGTCTAAATTTGGCCCTGTGGCCAGCACCAGCTTCACTGCTGAGAAGCCAAGGTAAGGGGAAGCGAAAGCCACAGGGATTGTGACACCTGTTCTGCCTCACTGTTTTGCTTGTCTCACTCTCAGGAAACCTTGAGTTGCTATATTTGAGCATTGATTATGTCCTGGCTCTGTTCTTATCCTTGTTTGTGAAGTTTGACTGAGTTCACACACTCTTGCACACAATGTGCCACCCTCCGGCTGCCAGGGAGCACTCACAGCTGGCTGGGCTTTCCCCCCTCCACCACAGGGACACGGGCTCCTGGGGAGGATGGAAATGCTGTCCCCAGGCCTTCTGCACCACCAGCATCCCAGTGCCCATGGGAAAGCTGAGAGGAGCTGCTGAAAGCCCAGGCTGGGTGCAGGCCTGTGATCTGACCCCCCACGGCAAGAGGTGCCCTGGGATGGCAGGTACTGGCCCTTGTCCTGCAGGCCAGAGCACCCTCCAGAAAAGCCAGGACAGCTGCCACAGACATAGGGGTCTGCATTTAAAGACAGAGAGGGTGGGGATGAAACCAGTGCAGCTGCAGAGCAGCCCCTGCAGAGGAGTGTGACAGGGAGGTTAGCAGCAGGCAAGTGCAGGGGGGAGCAAGGAAAGGCTTGGGGGGTGAGCAAGGTGAGGGTTGGGGTCTGTGAGAGAGGAGGGAGAATAAAGGATGGCCACTAAGCCCCAGGCCATCCTGGGTGGTTGGAGTCCTGATCTCCCAGCTGTCCACCATCAGCAGCACCTTTTTATTCCTGAGGGTGAAAATAATGATTCGTCCACTCTAGCAGACCTGCCAGCCTGGGTCACGCTGTTCCACAGCATGACCCCTCTTCCCTTCAATCCCATCCCATGGCAGCTTTTCCTCTCCATCTCTTTTTCTACTATTGAAGTGACCTTTCACTCTCCTGGGAGTCAACCACCACTCAAAACAACTCAGGCTTTCAAGCCAATCCCCAAGACCCCTCACCTTTCTTCTCCCCAGCCAGAGGGGCCGCACTGGAAGGAGGCAGCTGAGTTCTCTTCGGCTGGGGGCACCAGCACAGCAGGGCAGGTACCCCAGTCAGAGCTTTCACAGACTGACCAAGAAAAGTCATCCGTGTATTCCTTTCTTCCACTGGCATTTCCCTGGTCAGGCTGATCCAGTCATGACCTCTCTATCCTTAGTTATACATTCTCCTGCTATTTTCTTTCATGCACTGGTATCACGCTCTTCCGTGCAAACATCTGCACAGGAACCCACACTGCATGGCCTACCCATTTTACTCTACCACAGGTCAGGGGGATTAGAATTTACGTGTTAAAGTACTGCCCAAACAGTGCTGCGAGATTCATAATGTGGTCTCAGGCCCCAGAGAGCAAACAGCCTGAAGCAGGGCAAGGAGCTCACACTGTAACAAGGAAGAAGAAGGGGGAATCTACTGTTCAAAACCAACATCCAGGTAAGCGCTGCCGTTTGAGGGTTCTCAGCTGGCTGGAAACAAGTTCCTCATGGGTTTTGATCAGTATCCACTGAGTATAAGGTGGGAGCTAAGGTGGGATGTTTGTTCTATTATAGTCCTAGACCTGAGTTATCTCTTCTGTGCAGCTGTCTGCTGAAGAGGATTTGCCTGGAGACTGCTTGTCTGTGCTTTCTGAGGAAGAAGCAAAGAAATCCTTGTGAGCCCATGCTGCAGGAGAAACTGCTTCCCAGGAAGTGTGGAGATGAGCCTGAATAGCAAGATCCAAAGAAAAGGGCTTGCCTGTCTGACTGTTTCCATTTTCTCCTCTTTCCTTCTATTTTCAGGTCTCTGTCAAATAAAACTGGGGTTAAAATACTTTCTCCTCTCATGCTGAAAGGAAAATTAATTGGTCGTTATGAGACTCTTGGAGTGAAAGGATTACATGAAATGGAATCAACAATTTGAGGCTATGGAACTGCTACACATGTGCCACAGCTGTGAGCAACACAGAATATCTGTGATGTTAGGAAGCCACAAGGATCACTGAGTAGCTGGATGCACAGTACTTGCACAGGTGACAGGTACAAGAAAAGCCCTGAGAAGGTTGGACATGAGGCTTCATCCAGAGCTGAAGAAAGAGGCTGTCTTCAGAAAGACTGCTGGGAATAGCTCCTGGAAAACAGGCTCTCCCTCTAGAGCCTCCCGTTCAGACCGAGATCACATGGAACATCCTTCCCCATCTCCTTGCTGGTTAACCACCCCCACAGCGTCTCTGCCTCATTTTTTGGGGATCTCTCCATCAAATGAGGGAGCTCTTAAAAGAGTTAATTAGCTCTCTTAATTAAAGGATGTATGCGACACCTAAAGGTCCTACACACAACACGCACACCTCCCAGCCCGTCCCGTGTGACCACGGGGGCCCGGCCGGTGTCCCGGGGGTGACGGGCTGTCCCCGCCGGGAGCCGAGAGCCGGGCGGGTCCGGGCGCTGTCCGCGGTGCTGAGCGCCCCGCACCGCTCCGCGGGGCTCCCCCGGGGTACAGGGACGTGTCTGCTGCTCGGGCGAAGCTGGGTGACAAGGAAAAACCAACCAGCCAACAAGAAGGAAAAAAAAATTTAAAAATCTACATTTGAATTTAACATTGGAAAATTAGTTTGATGCTTGTCTTTCTCCACCCCCTACCAGCTGAGGGACATCATCATCTTCCAATCCTAAAGTAAAGAATTTTTGCAGCCCAGCCCCCTGATGTACTTCCTGACATACTCAACACGTATTTTGAAGCAAATTCCCCAGCCACAGAGGGAATTCACTTCAGAACGTGGATTGAGTATGAAAAAGTTCACAGGGGTGCCTTGCTGAACTTTGCAGCAGCCTGAGGAGCAAAGGCGGGAAGAGAGGAGGTTAAGAGTTTCAGAAAACACACTTCTGCAAGAATACATAGCTAATCTCCCTTGCAGCTTTTAACGAGCTGCCCTCCTTACAGACATTTACAATTTGAGTCCCTTCAGGCATCTCTCTGCCTTGAAATTAATACAATACATAAGATGAGACCCATGGCAGGGGTGGCACACGTCACTGGCCCAGAGGGGCACATGCAGCTGCTGAACAGGTGGGTGATACGTATGAAAGGCAGGCAGTAACAGAAAATGACTCAGGGATTCACCCAAAGAACACAGCAGACATGCACAAGTGGAATGAGTCATTGCTCATTCATTGAGACAGTTAATCAGAGACAAAATCAGAGGAGAATGGCTTATCTAAGCCTTAAAACGAGCATTTAAATGCCTGCCTCCTTTCTTCTTCTTGCCTATAGAGCCCGTCTTTCTCTAAAATGAGAAATTGAAAACAGAAGCTTTCCCTGTCAGAAATATTTATTTAGGGTGAGTTCATTACAGTGGCTTTTAGCTGAAGCTATCCTCTCTCTTGCATGCACAGCTCTTTGTCTAACATATTCCTCCTAAAGAACTTTTCCCGTTTGAAAATATATTTTTTCTCCACAAAGTTTTTTTCCTATCCGTCTTCCTCAAAATTTCCTCCTGTTGGGATATTAGGCTTTTAGAGACACATCACAATATACCAAACCACTAGCAGGAACACAGTTTCATATCCTAGAGGCTCTCATTTGGATAGTCCAAAACCAGCTTCCAGACCCCTCGATGCCTCCTGGATGAACCAGTCTCGGGTGTACGGTCATCAGCACAAGTCTCAGCACTGACTGGTTTTCTAATTCTGGCTCCTAAATGGTTTGGAATCAATTTCATTCGGAAATGAGGGAGTCCTTGACGTTCATGGGGCTGACAATAACTTTACCCAACCAAAGATAATTGGAGAAAAATGGTTAAGAGCATGGACTGAACGTGCTTGAAAGACGTGAATTTTTCTGTGATAAGGCCCCGGCCTCTGAGTCAGACTTTCCCCTGAACCTCTGCTCCTACCACGGCAGCAGGACATCCTGCCACATGCACAGACATGGGAAAAACAAAAGGTAGGACAAGCAAGTCACTCAGCTTCACGTGAGAGTGGAAGACAGAAGATGCAAAGACTTCTTATCCCTGCAGGAGACATCTCCACCCTGACCCCTGCAGACCTTTGGCTGGAAGAGCTGCTAACACCCAGCTTGACAGAGCAGAGAAGACTTGAGCAGCCTGCAAGAATGGACCCACGTTGCTATCAAAGAGCCACAAGAAAGGGTGAAATGCCTCCACTGGGCTTGGAAAAAAATTCCTGGTATTTTTGTCATATTTCTAGCAGTTTGGGATAAGAAGCAAGGCTGTAAAGGTTAACCAGAGGCTGAGTTCAGGTCCCAGATAAGCCAAGTCAAAGTGCCAACGAGCAGAAAAGCCCCAGACAGGTTTTGCAGCCAGGCACTGACACCAGGGGCTGCCTCAACTCACAGTAACCCCTGGCACAGGACACAACACTCTGTGAAATGTCATAAGCAGCTTATTTTAGGTGGCTGTATGTCAGGAACCCTCAGCCAAAATAAACCCCTAGGCTTGCTTCAATGCATCTTTTTAAAGTAAAGAATTTATATAAATACTCTTTTGTGAAAGAAAAATATTGTTGTGAGTCTGTGCGATATTTCACGGGATTTTTTTTTTAAATTATCTTCACTTTGGAGCATAGGATGTAAAACATTAGCCTGAATAACAGTCTTACCTACATTTTGCTGTCCTTATCACCTATGACAGGAATCTCCAGGTGATACCTGGGAGCCAGGCTACAACCAGCACCTACCTGAAGAAAAATGAAAATGGCAACTATATAATGAAAGTAAGATTTTAGCTCTTTAAAAATATAATAAGGGTATAATAAGAAACAAAATAAGTACTAAGGGTCCTCTATACGTTAAAACCTACTCTTTACATATTTGTTTACAACATTTATAGAGCAGTTACACCTTGTTTACTCAGTGCTTGTGTTCTCTGCTCACTCAGTACTGTGAGAATAAAGATTTGGTTAAAGTCTAGGTAATCTGCCAGCACTCTGGCATGTCTGGATTCTCAAGAATCCATTGCTACGGAAATAAAAAGGAAATTAAACCACTCGAAAAATTAAAAAAGTATGTTAGGTTGCTATGGAGCCCGATTAAATTTGGAGGCAAGGTTTAACTTGCCACTTAATTCACATCATTTGGAGGTAAGGTTTAATTGGCCCTTAATTCACATCATTATGCAGTGACTGTGGCAGGGGACTGAAGGGCCCTGTGCTGCTGCTCAGTGCTCAGCAGCACCCCAGGCCCTCTCTAAAATGACCCATGCACAGAAATCCTCTCCTCAAGATGCAGTGTGAGCACCACCACCTTTCAGACAGCTCTGGCCACACGAACCTTGAACACCTTTCTGCAGTTTCTCAGTCCTCGGATTCAATTTTTAAAAGTAGTGTCATTTCAATGGATATAAAATTTGGCCCCTTAAGCTGTCAGACTGTTTCAAGTAGTGTCACGAGCCAGTGCTATTACACTGCAGCCTATTTGTGATAGATTACAATGCAATATATATAGAAATGAACCTCCTCCTCTGAGATGGTCCCTCTCACAAATTAAACACGGCTTGCAACATATCAAGCATGCCTGCAACAGCGTGAAGAACAGTCATTAAAAAAAACCCAAAAACAAAAACCAGGTTTAAATTGGTTTTTCTGTAGTTTTTCTCTTTGTCAAGTATAGACCAGTATTGTGCATTGTAACAGTACTCCTCCGTGAGGTCTGGGATCTGGACCTTTTGGCAGTAGTGGACATAAACTCTCTGATGGCGATCTCGTATTACAATACTGCAAATCAGTCAAATGATCCCTTAGGGGAACTAGAGACCCTTTCACTATTCATCTATTCTTTATTAGCAGTAAGTAAAACCAGTAATCAGTCAGAAAACACCTTCAAAGTAAAAGCTGCTGTTCTGGAATTAAAAGTCGTAACTTCACAAGCAGTTTTACAGCAGGACACTTCCGTCAAGTATCACATTGCTAGTAAAAGAACTCCTATTCATGAAAGAAATATCCTTTTTTTTTTTAAACTAAATGTTCTCACCTGGTACTTCAATTAAAACAAAAATTCAAGCCCTGTTCCACAGAAACGTGTGACTGTAGTTGCAGTTGTGTCCATACAGAAATCTTTTACTTCTAACCAGTCAATAAAAATCTGGATGAGCATTCTGAAGGCCACAGTTCACACCATAAAGTGCTGAGGAGAGCCACATGTAGCACACAGTAACAGAAGAGCACATTTACCAGGTTTTATATTGCACTTGAGTATTGCAAGAAGTCACAAATTATACTTGTAGAACATCCTAAACACGGGCATAACACAGCCCCACTGCAAGTTCTGCCAGCATGCTGCTGCAGTTTGAAGTCAGACCTGCTTGTAAGAAAATGGAACACCTCTCTGTCAGTTCCCTGGTTCATCTGTGTGGGTTTTTTTAAAAACCTGCATCCTTCTACTTGATTTCTGAAATATCCCAGTACCATCCAGCCTCCCTTTCCCTTCCCACCCCATCAATAGGCAGGGTTTCCAAAATATCCACTCCTGGCCTTGCCAGCAAGACCCTCTGCTTCCAAAATGCGCTTCTTCCTCTCTTCAGGGCCTATGTTTTGGTCTGGGAAATAGTATTGAACAGGAATCCTCCCTCTACCAGGGAAGTGCTGCAAGGAAGGAGGCTAACCACCAATTTGAGGAACGCACATCTTTAGCTGGAATACTACTCCACATTCAAATTTTCCTCTGCTCCAAAACAGACACTGAGGGTATCTTTTCCTGTGAGCAGCATTTCTCTGGAGTAACTCCATGAATTTGCTGCCTGAGGCTGAGCTCCACCTGCACATGTTGCTCCCACTGATCAAACAGGGTTGGGGAAACACTGTCCAGTACAGCCAGGCAGCAGGACAGCTGTAACACAGGAGCCCACATCACTCAGGTCTGCCAGGCTGTCAGCAAATCCCTCACAGCACTGGACAAACTGCCACATGGAATTTGGACAGTGTCTATGGCAGGCTTTCATCCCCAAAATAACTAACTTTGTCTGAGCCTTAAGGAAAGTTGCCCAGGAGGAGAAAGTGGAAGGGAACTCATGGGGGCCTAGAGATTTACATCAGTCCTGGCAATTAGTCTGTGCCATGTAACATTTGGGGAGCCCCACACGAGCAGTGAGACAGGCAGATGACTGTGATGAGTAACAGATGCGATGGCAAGAACAGAAACATGGAGCTCTTCAGTTGTGCCAAACCAAAGACCCTTTGACTACTCATCTATTCCTTATTAACAGTAAATAAAACCAGTAATTAGATAGTAAACCCCGGGGACACTTGTAACTGCAGGGTTTTAGATGTGCGGGCAGAGGAAAGGACTGAGGAGTTGCTGTTAAGCACTGACAGAATATAAGGTTTCTTTGCTGTCTCTACTCTGTATTTGCAGAACAAATAAAAACTCCCAAAATAACCTGCATCCAGTACCTTTGTGGACTTTGTGCTGACACTGGTTTTAAACCACCTGCAGGTTTCGAAGTGCCCACAAGCACGTCATGTACCCTTCAGTATGCAAGAACAATGCAAAACTGTGAGCACTACGCAATACTGAAGTCAGCATGGTAAACAACGGAGATGAGTTACTCTGTCCATCCACTGTGTGACTATTTGCCCATAGAATTCAGACAAAATGTTTTTCTAATACCCCCAAGTGCAAAATACCACATCTGGAAACCAGGAGCACAGATGTTGTTGATAGCAGATGGGAGAGGCTGCCTCAGAAAGCAGCAGATGGAACTTGAAATCGCCATGGATAACTGAGTCTGCACAAGCACTTTGGCATGCCATAATGCCACAGTAAAAACGGCAAGCAGAGTTTGTGGACACAAACATCAAGAGGTTGAGAAGCAATCTTAGCACCATTTTTGGGGGGTATGTAGAACACTGGGCTAATAGCTGGTGCTGGGTCAAGAGAAACAGGAACCACAAAGTTCCAGAAGAAAATGTTTCCAGCTTCTGAATCCAATGTATATAACATAAAGCTTCAAGTGCCCATTTTCTGCAGTTCATCCAAGGACTGAAGAGATTAGTGGATAGCAGGAGACCGTCTGGGACTTCTCAGCCCTGTTGGTAAGGATGAAGCAATCTCCAGGCTGAAGATGAAGTTCAAAGCCCAATGTGAAAATGCAATTGAAATTCTCAGTAACAACCACAACCAAATATTAGAACAGGTTCTCCCAGTGCACGATGAATTGCCACTATCTTTAGGGCGAGCTTAGGGCACTAACTTTCGGGGAGGAACTCAGATATAGCTTTCAGAGTAAGCTTTTCAGATAAGCAGTAGAGAGGTGGTGGGGAAGGGAATTGTTGCAGGTGGGCAGTCAATTCTGAAGCAAGAAGGGACCCACAAAGGGACCAGTCTGTGGGTGTAATTCATGTTCCACATATCTGGCACACTCAGATTTGCCTTGCTGCGTGGGGACGGTGACTAAATTAGAATTCTCACACTTCAACCCTTCTCTTGCAGGGGGGACAAGTTTCCCTTCGCTTGAGACGCAATCAAAGCCTTGAGAATCTCCTGAAGTGTGAAGGAGTTTCTACAGGGGTTTCTCAGTGACAAATGTTTACTGACACAGACTAGACCAGCCACTCCTCTGTCTTAGCCAGACTTCTCCCAGCATTTGCACTACTCCATTCTCCAAGCAGTAGGGTGGCATGGACTGTCCTTTAATCTACTTACCAGTGACAAAAACAGCACAGCATTTTGCAGCACAGCCTAGACAACTCATTCCTGCTGGTTTATTAAACCGCTCAGCCAAGGGTCAATGAGATAACACTACTAATGTATGGGTTTCCTTAACGTACACACAAACGACCAGCTTAGCAGCTGCTTTGCACACAGTTTTTGTCAAGACTCACTTTTTCCAGCATGATGACTCAACTCTTTCCTAGGAGGAAAATCAGCAAGGTTTGGCAGGCTAAGTACTCCCTTGGCTGGGCAGTCTTGCCTATAGGATGTGGAACTCGTTGAGATGAAGAGGAACAGATCACAGTACTGCTACTGCAGCAAAACATGACTGCTGTTTTATACCCATATTCAAGTGGTATGTGCTGGACAAATAAAAATGCTATTTTATTGCTGAAAATAGCAACTGCAGGTATTTAATGTATTGATGAAGTAAATATACTAACATGTAATAAGCAATATTAAATAAGCAGGAATGCACAGGATTTTTTTTTCTCTCATAGGACCAGCTACTCTGTCTCTCTAAGGGCACTTTGAATGCTCTGATTTCAAAAATATTTAGTATTCCATCACAGCAGGAATAAGTACACCTGACAGAATAATGGCAATAATATAGAATACCATGTGTCTAATGCCTCACAGCCCATGACAAGACTGAACTCACCTTACTCAGCATGGAGAAGGCAGAGGTCTAGCAGTTACAACAGAACAGGATACCTATTTTCACTAACAGCACAACTGCAAGAGAGCAAAAACATCTTTCTTTACCTCCTTTGAATGTTTACCATTACATAAGCTCCATATGGAACTTACAGAGCACTCTGGCACCACTTGCCTAAGCACAGCTATTTTGTTGTTTCAGTATCTGACCCTGGGAAGCTGAGCTTGGTATTCTAGAAACATAAGGGTGGTACCCAAAATAACTCTGAAACTTTCATGGTGGGACAAACAGGAGTTAAGGTAAGAGAGTCTCAGGTGACAAGCAGATGGTTTATGTTGCCCAGCTGCATTATCAGTTCTCTACTTCGGTTCATAGGAAAGCAACTAGATCTGGAAAAGGGACTACACAAGGTTCATGATTACTTCCATGGGATCACACCACCTCTAAATTCCACAGAAGTTTCCACTGCAGGTGTTACAAGGTCCTGGAGGCTGGAATTTCTCCAGCAATACTGAACTGAGGCTAGAGTTTGTCTGAGCTCTGGAGAGGATTAGAAGCAAGCACACTTTTTAAGAGCATTTATTCTTTATTCTAGAGCAGGAGCAGCAAGCAGACTGCCACACAACCCTAGCTTTTACTTAGCTTTGACCTGCTCAACTCCCACTGACCATTGGTTAATAGTAGCATCAGCTTTTAGGACAGGGTGAAAGCAGAGGCTGTCAACCTATAAATAACCTGAAGAACAAATTTCTGCCTTTGTTTCTCACCTCCTTGGCTCATGAGTTGAAGTTTTCAGTAGCATATAAAACAGAGTGTGCCACAGAGCAGACTGGCAAGCTCTAGCTCAGACCAGACCCTACCTAACAGGCCTAGGTCTGTGTTTCACCATGTCCTAAAGTCAAGACCAGATGATGGTCAGACAGGGAAAAACGATCCTCTAGAAACTGTCTCTATAATGTAAGTGAAAGATTAATCATGTCTCACTCAACTGACTAATCTTCAATAAGTTGAGGCAGATATAAAAATGTACCTTGAATAACATCTGAAGCAAGCATTACTGCGTACCCCACACTGTTACTCACCTCACAAGTGCCCCTGCACACACATTGGTCAATAAGCTCTGCAGATACTTTGCCAGCATTGCTGAGATGCAAAAATTGCTTGAGGCAAGGGTTGTTCAGCATAAGTTTATTTGCACAAGAATTTCAGCATCGTTAAGGTCCAAACCCCAGTTTCCAAGGATGACAAGTGAACACCACAGTGCAAAGCAGTAGACAAAGTTACTGTGACCAATCTCACATTTGGGCTCATCACAAATGCAAATATTTCCAGTACCTTGTTTTGCCAGCTAAAAGAAAGGTGGTGGAAGGAAGGGGGGGAGGGTTGAAGGAAAAAAAACCCAAAACAACTCACTTCTTTCAAGGAGAAGAGAGACAGATTTGCCAAGAGCTGACTTCTTCCAACGGTAAAAAATAATAGTTCAAACATAGGAAAAAAGGCCTTTTAAATTTCAATGGAAAGTGCAATTTTATTCAGAGAGACAAGCCCAATCCAGACATTCAAGTGAGAAAAACCAGAGTGCTCCAACCATTGCCCCCAAAGTTTCTCCTATAGACCATCATCCCACTCTATATCTAGCTTCACTGGAATTAAAGAACATTTATGAAATACATTCAACTGTTTTCAAGAAACAATTGAGTAAGACTTAGATGTGAGGGCTAGAAGTTTTATTATTCATTTGGCTCTCCCAATGCCCAAATCAGACCAAGCTGCCAATGGCTGTGGTCAGCTTACTGCTTATTCTTGTGTCTAACAATTACAGAATCCTGACTGAGCTGAGCGAGAGGAATAGGAAACAAGTACCATCAGTACATTAAGGTAATTTGTCCAGGTTCTCTTCTTAGAGGCCTTTTTCTGACTACTCATACAGCGACAAGCAGAGATCATTACTGACATCAGTGGTTATTCTAGAAATCAGGAACCCACAAAGCCTAGGCACATACCAAATGCTTAATCCCAGAACTCAAGTCCAAAATATGTATCTTTAAGTTTCAATGAAAAGCTTTAGGTATTTGGACTAGATTTAAATACTACGTATTGCTTTGTAGAGGAGATGATTAAGGTGAAAGCATAAGGCTCACTTGGAAAATGGTTACTCAGAAGCAAGCAGTAGTCTTAAACCCCCAGCTTAGTGATTGACTGACTGAGCTGAGGACAAACACATGATTAAATGATTAAATCTTGAGCGGAGGAAGCACAAGCTATGCCTTAGCTTACAACTTGTCACAGTGACCATGGATCAGCACAGGGATTTTACCAAAGTGACTAAAACACAGTCTTCTACCAGATCTCCTTGGCAGTATCTCTATCAAATAAAAAGGTCTGTCTCACAGTGAGGAAGTCACAACAATAAACTACAAGTCAAGGGGAACTTGGCAATAAATGTCATCAACAGGTGCTTAACCTCAGACCGGCTTTGTCCAGCAGTGCTTACAAGCTACACAAAGAAAACAGCTACTTTATACCACAGCCTAGTTAGCAGAAGCTTCATCCTGAGGAATGGTGCCCTCACTGAGTGTTACTGCAGCTTTGCTTTAATGCCACTGCTCAGAGGGAAGGTATCAGGTAATAATCTGAAGTACAGTAGTCTCTCTCTAACCTCCACATGACACACAAGGGGGCAACAGAGGTTAGAACAGGTTTGCAGAGGCATCATTAGTGCCGAGGGGTGACTGAATCAAGCAGGCATCCTAGGCTTGGCCTAGGGTCATCACTTCTACCTAGTGCTCATTCTCGAATTACTCCTTGCTATAGGGGCCACCATAAACCTGAACCAGATCACACACATCAAACTAAGCCACGGCCACTTGCACCATCGAGCTGCCAGGACAACCCAGAACAGAAAGGGTTAGGCTGCTTGCAGCACAGTGATGGAAGGCTACCAAGTACACCTGCTTTACCTGCCAGGCCAGGAGTATTTTGAAGGCAATGGGACAAGCAGTGTCCCAGCAATCGCTGGTACTCCAGGTCCAATGCAGCAGGTAGTGTGCAGCTTCAGGATACAATTTAACCATTCAAGAGTTTAGTATCTAACCACCAGGCTACAAAGCATCGGTATTTCCCATGTGCCAGAGCATCTTAACAAGCAGACAGAGGACACAGAGTCCTGCAGAGCTCGAACCCAGGCACTCAGCTGTTCAGAGAGCAGCCATTCAGTGTGGAGCTTCCTCAGAGGCCTCAGTGTCAAGTTACATTAGCAAAAGCACAGTACTTATGGCAGGAAGCTTTACTTCTCTGTAGCTCTATCTCACTAGGAATCCAATTCAGCATTTTTTTCTTCTCTAGCATTTCCCTTTCCAGGAGATGCACCTGGCCTGATGTCCAGTGGCCAAGGCATTAAATGCTTGTAAAATAAGTCTGTGTTTCCAGCTTGCAAGGACTCTNCAGGAGATGCACCTGGCCTGATGTTCAGCGGCCAAGGCATTAAATACTTGTAAAATAAAAGGCATTAAATACTTGTAAAACAAGTCTGTGTTTCTAGCTTGCAAGGACTCCTCCCAAGCATCTCACCACTTCTTCCACATGAGCTGATGCACAAAAACAGTTCTTAAAGATCAGCCATGACATCACAGAAGACAGATACCCGAGTCTAAGCCCCTCCAGGCAACGGTTTACTTCTGCAATGGCTATAGCATAGGTTGGCTCCAAAAACATCTATGCAAGAGATGATAGCAATTACAAACTCTTCTTTCTAGTGACACTCTATACTAGGCCAAGTATTGCTTTGCATGCAGGAGTTATTCTTGCCTAGGATTGCATTCCAGCAAGAAGCTTGCACTAAGTTTAACACATATGACAACACTGGCATCGTGTTAGTTTTTAAAAAGTCAAAGTCTTGGATGACAGATGTCTTGTCTGTAAACCACACCAAGTCCAAGCCACAGTTAATGAAAAAGGCTGGGTTTGCTTTCAAGTTTAGCTACTGTAGCTGACTAATCAGGAAGCTTTTAATGAAAAAAACCCGCAATATAATCCACCAAATTATTTGTCTTTTTGCTACCGAAGTTGCTATCAAAACTGTTCAGGAAATTAAGCTAAAGCCTGCTTGGCTACATACAGTCCACTTTGTAGGCTGCATCCCTCCCTGCCTTCCGAAGCTAAATGAAGAAGTCTGAACAGAGAAGTAGCCTCACTCTCTGTTGAGACAGTCCTTATGAAGTAGTTATGGGAAGTGGAAAAAACTTGCTTTTGGTCTTATGAGGAGCAGGCAATTTTTACTGCCATTTAAGTGCTGCACTGCTGCTGTTTTCCACCTTGAACAGCAACCAAAAATTGGTGTTCCACCTGTTTTCTGCTTTACTTTCTAAGCTTTAATCATTTGTTGGATCAGGCACTTTGGTTTTACAAGCTTGCAGAAACAGTAATAAATAGTAATAGAAGTAATAAAAAAGATTCAGTGAACAAGCATTCTTGAACATTGCACTGGCACATAATAAATAGCTCTAAGAGTTGCCTTTCTAGTCTACATCTCTGGTTAAACAAAAGAAACTCAAGATCATTGCTATATGTAAATTACTATCATAATTCAGTGAAAATCATCCAGTTAATAATACCGCTACATAAATAACTGAGGAATTTTTAACCTTCCTTATAAAGCCCAGGAGTCTCAAAGCAGCAAGTTCAGCACACACCCCTCAGGAAGATCAGCCCCCTATACCTCCAAGGGAGTGCATACTCTTCCGGAGGCTATTCTGAACACAGGCCCAGACTTTCAACACATACAGCTTATGTGGACAGGGCTTGTAGACCTCTTCAAGTGATGGTTAAGAGCCGTAAAATGGAAGAATTTTACTCTAACCACTCAAAATGCCATCTTATACAGTGACCCGGTGACAGTGATAACCCAGTAAGCTCAATCCTTCAGTGGTGACAGAAAGGCAAAACTCAGGACCTGCCTAAAGTTGTACAATAAGAAATTCATTTTAGGAGGCACTTTCAGAATTCATACTGTGGCAGGAGTGCACATAATCCTGCAACTTACAGTGGCTTGGGATTTTTGTTTCGGGTTTTTGTTGGTTTTGCCGTGGACCTGTGAGGAAGAAAATTTGGTCAAACCCCAAAGTAAGAGCTGTGCTACTTTCCAACTGTGCCAAAATTGTTCTGAAAGATAGTCAGAAAGGCTTTAGCTTAATGCTGGACTCAAGGATATTTTTCCAAGTTAAATATTCAAACTGTGGCTCCAATTCTATTTAAAGCTTCAATTCCTCATTTCAAGGACTTTTCATGTTACCAAGTTTTAGATTGTGTTTTGGTGTGTTTTTAGAAATGCCACTTTCCAAGTTTTTGTACTCAAGAAAAATTTAACCAGCTTATGCTTTATGAATAAACTTACTAAACTGTCTTCATCTTCCAAGAAATTAATCTCGAACTCAAGGCAGGACCACACATCCATAGGCACTACAGGAAACAACATTTATATCCTCTACGAGACAGACAGTATCCATACTGTTACCAGCTCTACACAGCCACAAAGCAAAAGCAACCCAAGCATAACACGAGCCCACTCTTGGCACAATTAGTTCAATAGAAATTTGGCCAGAACTTGGGCTGAGGAAGAGGTTAAGGAATAGAAAGCAGAGTTTGCTGCTGCTCCAGGAGCAGCTTCTGCTTAAGGCATTTTACAGTCA
The DNA here is from genome assembly GCA_013397725.1 of Rhagologus leucostigma. NCBI lineage: Eukaryota > Metazoa > Chordata > Aves > Passeriformes > Rhagologus > Rhagologus leucostigma. The sequence goes on along the minus strand of VZTD01004011.1, from coordinate 757,390 downwards.
ATTAACCAACCCAGTTTACTGAATACTCCACTTAGATCCCATGGTAACAGCCACTTCCAGAACTAGTACAAAGTTTCTTAACTGCTTCTCTTAACATTTGGCTGCTGGTTCTCTTCTCCCGACGAAGAGGTAATAAGGCTTTTTGGCATTTGTAGAGATATACTGAGAGGTTCATAGCAGGTCACCCGGCTGCATAATCCCACTGCACACCAGGAAACGGACAGTCTGATGCAGTCATGTTTCCATTAGAGAACATCCAACTGACAGTTATTACTTCTTTGTATATACACTCAGCATCTTGGCTTTCAGTGGCCTCCACGCAGGAACACTCGAGGGAAGAGATCAATTGCAAGGCAACCAGGTGGGGTAGGATTGGCTGTACAGCACAGGGGCACTTGCAAGGTAGTAGTTGCTGAAGTTTGCATCACTGACATAAGGTGCTGGCTGGTAGTAACAGGTTACATTAGTGGCATTAGGGATGATGTTCTGTTCTGCCAGCACCTTGAGGGCTAGCAGAGAAATCAAATTGAGAGTCTGCCGTCGCTCGTGTCCCATGAGGCAGACGGTGCTCTCATTCACCACCCTGCGCAGAATCATGAGGTAGTCGTACTTGCTCCTCTCTTCTTTGGAGAAGTGGTTCTGGAGGTAGGTCTCTAGCTTGCGCTGCTGATCCAGGATGTCTGGGAAGTCTATGAAGAATCGGGAGCACATGTAGCGCTCCAACGTTTTGATCTCATCCTTATCCATGGGCCTAAAGTCTCGTACTAAGAGGTTACTATACTTCAGAAGCCCACCACCTCGGATCTCTTCAGGATTTTTGGTAGCTATCAGCTTGTTCTGGAGGTGATCAAAAGCTGCTTCAAAGTCTCCATACATGCTCTCCCCAATCACGGTTGGATGGAAGTGCTCTGACATGGGGGTTTCCGAGTAGTCATAGTAAAAGAGCAGGGAGTCCAGTATGATTTGGAACGAGTCCACACTGAACTCAAACTGCCGTCGTATGCAGTCTACAAACTTGAGCTCCACGTTTTTACCATGCTTGTTGGAAAGCGATATCAAGCTCCAACGGTCAGTCTCCGTGCACACTTTAACCAGTTTCTGGATGTAGGCTTCCTTCAGTGTTACAGGACTGATTTTCAGTTTGCTTACTCCTTCCGGCAAGAAATTCAAGAGGGATCGCAAGACCACATCTCGAACCAACTGAAACTCTGCCTCGCTTGGAAGAGAAACTTGAAAAATGAGATCCAGGTCTTTGCACCCCAGCCCATTATCCTTGACCAGGACATGACCAGCTGCAGAGCCATTCAGACGGACGTCACGGACCACAATGCCTGCGTCACTCAGCCGGCTCCGAACCGTCTGAACAATGTCCTTCAGAGTTATCTTCAGTGTCGGGAAGTTCCCTCGCCCATGGATTGGAACCACCTCTGTAAGAACCTCATGCAGACGGCTGACCTGCTCCCAGTTCAGTACACTGCAGGACATGGAGTCTGCTCTGCTGCTTCCTTTGCCTGCCATCTTAGGGCTTTTCTTCTCCGAAGAATCTTTATGGAGGTAGAAGATAAAAAGAAAAAGACAAGTCAGACTTTCTGTTTGTGCTTCCTAGATCTACTCCTAGGCTCTATTTTTCTGTCTATTCACACAGACACAAACTAGAAAGAAATAATTCTATGTATTAATGATTATCAGCAATCCTTTCCCCTGAAATGAGACACAGCTTCTCTGTTGGTGCAGGCAAAAAAATTTAGTTGTCATTGTTCTTTTTTTGGTGAGGTAGAGTTACTTCAGGAAAGCAGTTGGTGTCAAATGGAAATTACCAAATACAACACAAACTTCACCTAAGTTTAAAGTTGTCAGCAGCACCAACTGAAGCAAGCTGCAAAGCACTTCTGAAAGTTAGGCTTTGAAGTTGTTTCGTGATGCATATAAAGCTCAAACTGCTGTCTCCAACTAACACAACAGTAGAAGACCCTCAGGTGTTAGTTTCAGGGCTTAGACATCCAGTCCACTCATAACTCTTAAATTATGCCAGAAATACAAGATTGCTTCCTTTTCATAGAACTCTTTCCTTTCTGAAAGATCCAGCACCTATCACTCACAGGATAAAGGCCAAGTACATCTTGCTCCTGCAAAAAGCTGCAGCACTTCAGCATCCTGGACAGAATTTCAGCTGCAACATCAGGTAACAACATTCAATGGGCACTCCAAACTTCGTAAGCAACACTTTACCCTTCTTCAGAGACACTGTCTAACCAAACTACCTTTCTGGAAATATTCGTGCTTGCCCCCAGTTCTGCTCATTTGTGAGGGGCAAACAAGCTTGTAAGAGCTGGGATAAATTCAGATGATGCATATCAAGTTCACGTTACTCTTTTAACACTGAGAATCTCACTAACCAGACTTGGTCACAGCCTTGTCTAAACATTTTAAACACAAGAGAATGATCTGATTAGCTGTGACAAGACTCCTTAAGTCACTTGTCTTTTGTAGCTTGTAGATACTTACAGATGTTCTACAGTCATGCAGCTCCAACTGGTATTAATACCCTTTTCTTTTTTTAAGTGTTCCAGGTTTCTGTGTAACCAGGTGCTTCCTGACAGCTACAGAGTAATTGAGGCCTCACCTTCTTCTGCCCCAAGAAGAAGGGACTGCACCTGCCAAGGTCAGACTAGTCAAACTTAAGCAAATTAACTCTTGCCTACCAAGAATGAAAAACCAAACTCTATCGTTTCTTAGCATGCACGAGCACAGTGCATGGAACATTTTTAAAGCAAATTTCAAAGAATCGCTATTGTTATCTCAGGCCTCTCCTTTTCCAGCTTTTCATTTTTGAGGAACTCATTTGACCTGTCACCTCTTTGGCTGAAGAGAGCCAAATCCTAAAGCAAGTACACAGTGAGGTTAAAATGCTCCTGGGGAAGTATCTTCTGTCCTTGAGCATGAGCTGCTGCATTGCAAACTGTGCTGCCGTGGATCACATCAGCACCAGCAGGCACAAAACAACCCTGTGATTTGCAAGATGATTAATCTAGGACAAGTCAAGAGGTTCTTCAAGATCAATCCTTAATGCTCCAACACAACATAAACACAAAAGCATCGAGCCTGCCAACAGTTGCTCTCAGGCAGTTCAAGCACATTAAAGTATATTTCCATTGTAAACTCACTGTATTTCCATTAAATCCTTCAGATCACTAAGGAACACAAGAGTCTTCTCGTGACTTCTAACTCAAGCTGCAAGTGCTTTCAGCTACTACCTCTGAAACTGTTCCCTCTCCTCCTTCCCATTTGTAGCCCTCTCCGCAGCCAAGACAACACATGCAGCTCACTCACGCAGTGACCAGAAAGGACTTGGACCAGTGCTTCCAAGCCCACCACACACACACTTGGTTCTGCTTGGTGACTCTCACCTAGGAGAATAATGCACATTGCTGCCCTTGGGGTGAGGAAGACGAAGTATTTCATTCCCAGTTCAGTGGAGAGTTTAATTCTCAGGCTGTCAACCTCCAAAGCCTCCCACCCCCAAATCACTTGTGTTTGCCTACTCGGCAAGGTTTACGTTAGTGACAACAGATTCCTAGCAACTCCAGTGTATTTGGGATGCTAACAGCTCACATGCCTCTTGTTTCTCTGCCAGCCGTTCTCTCCACAAGGTCTGACACCTGAAGATGCTCACTCCTTGGGAAGAAAACCACCGTGGAGGCAGGAGACACTAACTATCTTTAATACCGAGTGTAAAGAATATCGGATACAACACTCAAATCAGAGGCAAAAAAGAGCGAGGACTACACACCTTCACCTTGGTCGCGACCAGGTGCGTGACCCTGCAGCAGCAACTTTCCCCTATAAGACATATAATTTTACACAACACCCGAAAAAGTCCATGCGCCTGTCCCCGCAGAGCCCAGCGGCGCTGAGGGCGGGAGGTCGGGCACCCTTCGCGGGACGCTCATCCCCTCGGCCGCCCGCAGCGGAGAACCCGCGTTACGCCGCCTTGAACACGCACAGCCATGACAAAAAGCGCTGCCGAGCGCCTGCTCCCCGGAGAGCC
>VZTD01004011.1:710431-744277 GCA_013397725.1 Rhagologus leucostigma | reverse complement strand
GCGCCCGCCCGCCCGGCGCGCCCCTCACCCCGCGCTCCTCTCGCCCCCGCCGCAGGGTGAACCCGGGCTTCCAGGGGCAGCTGAAGCTCTACGAGGCGATGGGCTGCGCCGTGGACACCAGCAGCGTCCTCTACAAGCGGTACCGGCTGGAGATGCTCAGCGAGAGGTTCTCCGGTGAGTGGGAGCATCGCGGGGGCGCGGAGCGAAGCGCGGGGCAGCCTCCCAAGGGGGGAGCAGGCCGTCCCGGAATGAACGCAGAAGGCCCTGTCAGAGGGGGTTGACTTCGAGTGTTGCCTTTAAAGCAGCCGAGCCCGGACTTGGCCAGGGCAAGCATTCACGTTATGCCGGCCCTAGAGAATCCCAGCTCATCAGTGACGGAAAAAATGTGCCTTTGAGAAATGCCTGGGAAATAAGATCTGTAAGGAGCTGTGCTCTTTAGCAAAGTGCAAAAAAGCTAAAGGTCAATTTGATACTTTTCTTGATTTTTACGTCCCTGGCAAAGCAAACAACATTCTCAGAAAATACGTCAATGTGATGAAAAAAATAACATGCAAAACTTGAGATAAGTTGAAATTCAGGTAATGAAGTAAACTATCACACTTTAATTTGCAAAAGATATGTGTGCTTATGTGTAATTTTATAATAAAATAATAATCTGTAGCTTTTCTTGCAAGATATCAGTGTTGCATACTCAGCGTGACAGTGCTGTTGCCCTTTATGTGTCATTGTCCTTAGCAGTTCCCATTTGGAAGCTGACTTTCTGTATTATGGGCACCAAAACATTGGCACAACTGCTCAGAAACCTCCTCTGCCTTTACTTTCTGTTGAAGTAAGAACATAAAGCAAAATACCATTACTTTACCGTGGTTAAGGCCATAGTCTAGATCCCAGTTCCTTGCATTAAGCAAATCCCAGTCTTAGGCATGGCGGGATGAAGCTCTTTCATTTTTAGCTTAATCTATTGGGATTGGTGAGAGAACAAATGAAAGGGAAGAAGGTGGCTCCTGCAGGCCGTGACTGGGGCAGAGGCGCAGTCCTGTCTCGTTCCCAGGAATGCAGCGTGGCTGAGCTGACCTGGTTCACAACATGGTCCTGACCCCTCTGCAGAACCTCAGGACTTGCCCCGAGAAGTCTTTGCAGTTGATCCTACCACTATATGTCAGACTTCGAACACAGAGGTTCTCTACAGATGCAGGAAATGCAGGTACTTTATATATAAAAAAATATGTATTTTTATATGTTTATAAAATACTTTATATTTCTCCTTAAAACGTCATTGTGAAATCCACTCAAGAGAAGAATATCCTGTGTAAATCAATGCGCGTGCCAGTGTTGTCAGGTCAGGGATGAGCTGTAGCCTAAGTTTCCATACCATGTTTGCACAAAAAAAAAAAAATCAAATAAAAGTACAAAATAGAAAACTTTTCTGTTCCCTGGAGTGGTGCTTGTGAACCTTCTAGACCAATCAAAAAATGTAGAATTTGTAGTCCTGTTTAATTATTTAGAGTCAGGAGGCCCATAGCCCTGTTTTCTATCGTCTGTAGATTTGCCCAGTTAAAAAAACGTTTGTTTTACTTCTTTTTCCCCATGTGTCCTGGAGGGCAGACGCGCTCTGTTCCGTAGCTCCAGCATTTTGTCCCACACAGAAGGAATTGGACCAACAGCCTTTGCCCACAAGAGGATGACAGACTCTGCACGGCTTTCTGGGAACGGCCAGGAAAAGTGCACCTCGTACTTCATTGAGCCCGTGCAGTGGATGGAGCCGGCATTGCTCGGAGTAATGGAAGGACAGGTGAAGTGGAGCATGTGCTTTATTCTTTGGAATTCTGTGTTATTTTTTTGCAAAGGCAGAAAAAACTGTGTCTCTTCCCTGAAAGGAAAACCCCCACACAAGGTGCTAGGCCTCCCAGCCTTTCTGGCGTGAATTTTGCAGCTTATGGGCACATTCTTAAATGTAAAATATTCTTTCACAAGGAAAGGAGCTGGTGCTCTGCTGGAGCTGACACCACCAGCCAGGATGTTGGACAGGGTTTATCTGCTGCTTGGTTTTGAGAAAGGTCTGTGGGACTTCAAAAGCCTGTTGTGATCTCAGGCTGACCAAGTCTTTCTGGACCCTGGTAAAATTGTCTTGGAATCCCACTAGGTCCCAGCAGCTGCATTTCCACACCTTCCCTTCTACCAGCACAGCTGTCTGCTAGACCCCAGGGCTAAAGAGCTCTCCCAGTTTAACTTTTTTGGCCTGTTTTTAACTAGATCCACACCAACACGTATCTTAGACTGAGTCCTGGGTTTTTCTTGCAGCTTCTGTGTCCCAAATGCACATCGAAGCTGGGCTCCTTCAGCTGGAGAGGGGACCAGTGTTCCTGTGGCCGGTGGGTGACGCCGGCCTTCCAGATCCACAAAAGTCGAGTGGATGAAGTGAGGACACTGCCAGTTGGTAACTTCCAAACTGCCAAAACCTGAACTCATCACTTTACTTGATGAATTTCTCAACGTCCACCAAGAGCTACTGACTAGTCCTTGGTTGCCAGGAATGAGCTTCTGCCTTCCACGCCTTTGTGAGGTGGTGGAATTACTTGAACACCTTCAGCTTGCTGTATCTCTTAATATAGTCTATAAAATATCAGAACACTTCCTTCAAAGAGGTGTTACAGAGTGGTCAAATCTACAAAATGGGCCAAATGTGATGTTTTTAGTGTATTCTTAATTTATGTCTTGCTGTTTACAGAAGGTCTCAACTCCTTATTCAAAAGGAGTTGCTGTGGCCAGCAGTGCTGCTCAGCTTCTGATCCAAAGTGCCAAGTGCCCTAAAATGGTACAATTACAGTTGTTTTGCGTGCACGGCCGCAAAAGGCAAACTTAGAGTTACACTTTTATTGTATTAAAAGTAATCCTAAAAATGCCTGCCCTAAGAGTGTTCACTACATTGTAACTCTTTCATGTAATGTGTGAGGAGATTGTGCAAGCTGTAATGGGAGAACTGAAGTAAAGAGTCCATGCCAAATTACTGCTTACAGTTTTAAAGAAATCCCTAAAGTGATGAAGTAATTTTTTTAAGCAAGCTGTGAGCTTTTGTGAGGGACTGCTGTGTACACCACTGTGGCATAGGTTTGGTTTGACATAAGGAAACAGGACAGATAAAACCTAATTTAAATCAATTTTATTCTCATTGACTTGAACAATTTTTTTAAATTTAATTTTTTTTACACAATTTCCAGCAACATACATTATGAAATATACAAGATAAAGTAGGTGGTGGGGTTCTGCCCATCTTGTAATTCCTCCCACAGCTGTAGAAGGAAGACTTGCAGGACACAGTGAACATCAGAATCTCAACACTGAAAACAGACACAAAACAAAAAGGACAAAAATATATATGAAACTTTGAACTGGTCACACTTCAGGGCCAGGTACAGCACAATAAATATTAGAACTGCATTATCTTAGACATCTTCTGTAAAGTTTATAACATCCTCTATTTAAAGAGATAAGAACATCTGGTTTCTAGCATGAAATGCTACAGTGTACAGTGGTGAAGGGTACAAACGATGAGCCCAGCAAGGGCTTGGATGGTGACTACTCATTCACACATGCTCGTTGATAAAATAAGCAGCATACACCAAAAGTTTAGTGAGCTGTAAACTTAAGCATTCACTACCAGAATATCAGCTGGAGGACCAGTTTCTTTTTGGGAGAACCAGAAATAGTCAATCCCTTTAAGTTTCAGCTGGGCTCTCCCCTGACAAACAGTGGGTTGATACCATAATGGAAGTGGCAGCATTTGGTCCGTAGCACAAGATCCCTTTGCATCACTACTGTTCAAAGCTGGCGCCGGTGGAAATACTTCAGTGCAGAATTAACGCTCACATAGGCACGGTGTCAGCAACAACAGGTGCTGTCTCAGGACTAACAAAGCAGTAGATAGATGGCAGCTGGAGCCCAGCTGGGCACAGGATGCCACCTGACACAATCGAGAGGGAGAGACTGGAGAGGATGCCAGCATCTCTCTCTCTTGCACTCTGGAGCAATGGAATGAGTGCTGGGCTCGGGGAGTTTGACAGAAAGGCTGCGCTCTGCTCATTCCTCATCTCAGTCTAGTTTTGCCAATAAAAAAAGCCCAAGAGTGCAGTTTCAGCTGCTTGACAGAGTGCTTCCAGAGCACAGAGCAGACCAGAGCCACTGGTTTCTCTTGCATCGTAATCAACAAGGCAGAGTAAATACATTTTGTACTCGTCAACCTTCCCCCATTCATCCCCCGCCCCCAGATGAGCATCATACATTCCTCTTACACGAGAACTGGGGACCTTCTGTGCCACCACCCAACAGGCCGTGTGAGCACAGGTGGAGGAAGAAGGCTAAGCACGTGCTATCCTTTCCTTGGCATAACCTGGGCATTGCACTGGGGGCAACTGCACTGGCAGAGCACCACCAAGGAAGGACCACGCTGTGGTGAGCACACGTGGCACCACGGTACCTTGCCAACCATGCCCTGCAGTACATGGCAGCAGTCACAAGCTTCACAAAGTAAAGCAGCTGAGTGTCAGGAAATTTTATGGGATGAATGGGAGCCAAGAAGGTAAAATTCTGCTGGAAGCTGAGCACCTATGGCTTTGATTTTAGCTGATGCTGAGTCCAGCAGTCCTATCTGTATTAAGCAGGAAGATAAAACTGTATTTCTCCAGTGTACAAAATTCTACCAGTTGCTTGTATGTGCTCATCTTCTAGTTAGTCCCTTCTTGGAGAGGACCAAAACTACCACATTTCAATACCACAAGACTCAGCTGAGAGACTCAGAAGTGACAGAGTAGTGAAGAATTTTTGGTTGTATCAACATGTCACCAGAATACAGTCAAAAATTCTGTTTGAGAACAGGGAGTTCTAAGTCTGATAGTCACTTAGCAAAGTGCCAGGTGTAAATGCCCTTACCACTGCCAGCTCGCAATGTACCGCATGACTGCATGAAGACTTACACCTCCTCTGCCAGTGCAGCTCAACTGGTTACACCCCGCGGTGAAAGGCTGGTTACCAGGAGAGCTGGGAGAGGAAAGGTGAAATTTTTCCCACCCTAGAAGTGTACAACAGCATTTCCTCACTCAGCCAGGCCCATTCACACATCACTCACCACTTCAGACACACAAAGCAATGCCAAATACAAACTAAGAGGAATGTTTTTTGTAAAGACACTCTCTGAGTATGAACAGGGGAAACATAAGGTTATTTATCAACTCAAGTACTGTTGCATCATTCTTGTAAGGTAGGGAAGCAGAGGAGCTGAGATGAGGAACTGAGAGGACAAACTGGAGTGGTCACAGAGGTCAAGCCTAGTCTTCCAGACTGCGAAATGCATTCTGCATGTCCTCAAACAGCTGAGCATAGTCCGCCTTGATTTTTGTTTCACCATCTTTGACAGGGTCCTGAAAGAATACAGCACATAAACAAATCCATCAGGAAAAGCCTTGGGTACTTAAGTCAGCCCTGGTTTGCAACTGCTGTAACCTCTTGACCTCGGAATTAACACTTGCTAACTGCAGAGCAGGCATTGTAGCTCTGTCTTTGCATCCTGTCTGTCTCACCAACAACCACAGGGTTTAAATCTCATTCTCTTCCCACATTAGTGACCCAGACAGAACGGGTACTGGACAGAGAATTTTTTTTCATAAGCAGTGGTTACTGCACTGAAAAGCAACTGATTTGGAAAGCAATCAACAATACTGAGGGTCTCGGTTAATGCTGTGTGATTCAAGAGCTGCAGTGATTAATACCAGCTCCTATCCCCACACCAAATGCAGTGCATCCCCAGTAAGTGGAAGAGTTGCTCTGCCATTACTCAGAAGTTGTTTAGTTCAAATTAAAATGTATTGTGTAATCATAAAAAGCTCAACAATATCTTTGTACCGCTTCATTTTCTCAGAATCCTTTCCATGAAAGACAAAGGCAAAAAATGTAACTATCAGCTTTGCTCTGAGGGTGCAAGGTTTTCTCTGAAAGAAGCATTAACTGTCAGGCTGTGAAATCTGTTCAGTATCTTCACCATTCTCCTCTGAGTGCTAAGATCCTCTGGGTCAGTGCAACTCTTGGGAAACACAGAGGCCTTGCATGTGTGGATGCACTACTTCTTACATTGTCTCTCCAAAGTACCCAGACCATAGGATGCAGGACATCTGAATCCTTAGACCTGTCAGACTGTTACCTGGGGAATATAATTTTCCTTTCATAAACTATTACAGCTCCAGCTCCACTTAACAAATATTCACTCTCTGGATTCCCTTTTTCAGCCACGCTGTCCCCACTGCTCTGCTGTACTGCAGGTGCCTGCTGTTGGACTAGGGTTTGTAGGGAGTGTTTTAATTACCCTGTCTCTACATAACCAGCTCTCAAAGAAGCTCATGTCCCCAAGTGTATCTTGTTATGTTCTTCACGCTTTGAGAATATATACCAGGAACCCACTTATTGCAGAAACAAGCCAGTACCCTGCAGGAACAGAATGCATTGGCATGGCAGAACATTTAATTCTAAACATATTCAATCCAATGGTACTTGTTCTCCGAAGATTTGCAGTATTGACTTATATGAGTTTTAACAGAGTAAGCATTGTATTTCATAGAGGATATCAGTCAGTATCACAGGTTACTACTGTCCTACCAGTAACTGCTACACCAGCATGCTCTGGATGAATTTTAGTAAAGCTGTACCCTAAAAATGATGGCTACTGAAGTTACCAGAGCAGGTGCTCCAATCCACTTGTTTTGTCTTAAGCCCGTGTTAAAGTTACTCCTCCCTTCCTCTCCTCACTTCCAGCAGTCTCTTTTATATGAGAGACAGATATAAGCAGCCTGAAGTTTAAATCCAGGAAAAAGAGAATGATAGAAATGTTAATCAAGCTATTTTAAACAGAAGTTAAGGAAAGAAATGCTCCTGCAAAAATATGTGATGTGTCCCATGTCTGGCTTCAGGCTGCTTCTCTCTCATAATAGTTTCCTTAGAACATTTTACAATATTTTTACATAATTTCATCACAAAATCCCCAAAGCAAACAGCAAAAAGGTGCTTGTACTGTTACCACAACTATATGTAAAAGAGACTGCTGAAGGTGGGGTTGCCAAGGCTGTGCAGTCAGCATCACCTGGCTAGATTTCTGCACTGACCATTCCTGTGCTCACAAACCAATCCTTTGCTGTATTCAAAACGATGGCAAAGAGTCTCTGTTCACAGACCTTTATCTAAAGCCTTTGGTCAACACCACTGAGGCAGTCTTTCAGAGGCACTGGAAGCTCACAGGAGGCAGGACAACCCACTTCCTTACAAACATACCTTGAACTTCATGGAGGTAAGTCTGTAGAGGATTTCGCTCATGTTCTCTCGGATGATGGACCACGTGATCTTATTGTCACTCTGAGCTGTGGTTTCTACAGCACGGCGTGCCATGTCATAAAATGCAATCATATTGGAAAGCATTCCCACTGTTTTATAGAAAGGGCAGAACCTGGTGGAATAGAAGAGGACCTGTCAGGCATCTTAGAACAATTAACAGGATTCTCCCCTCATAGAAAGAGTGCCAGCCTGCTTTACTCCAGGGATTTTTAATACGTACTGCCCAAGGAGAGGGGCTGCCTCCAATAGGTCCAACATTTTTAAACAGGCAAATCGTAGGCCAAGACAATAATCCTGAAGTTGACTGAAGTGGAGATTTCTGAAGCAGTACCCAAACAGTCAGGCAAAACAGGAGAGAACAGGAACCACTGCTGTACAAGTCTCACATTTCAATCTGTGCCAATGCTAACAAGTAAAGGAAAACAATGAGCAACCAACAGAATTCCTCCTTCCTGTTTTGTCCATCAAGGGAGCAGGCTTCCTCCTGACAGCCTGGGATGACAGCTCTGCAAGTTTCTTTGCTCACAGGGAAGGGAGTTTCTCTTTGACAAGAGCACTTCATACACAGTTCCATTTTTAATGGATAGGTGATTGCTATGAAAGGTACCTCATTATTATTTATGTACTACTTCCTGTGCTTCCTATAGCATACACACATACCTGCTCTGGTAACCTGATCAAAGGCACACACTGTTACAAAAATGATGGACACCTACATTTTTAGTGATGAAGTACTCAAGACTTCCTGATCTACCTGGGCTGGGGAGTGAGATGAAGTACAAAAAGGCCCCTTGTCAAGCTGTTAAAACACAAGGATAGCATGGAAAGAAGAAAAGCAGAGTTCACCAGGGAGAAAGAGAGAGTAAGGGGTTTTTGGATGGATCAAACTTACTCAAGAATTATACAATAGTAACTGAAAGCAGATTCTTGCAGTCCCCTGTGTATTGATGGAATAAACAGGAAGACTTTGGATGTTGTCTGTGAAAATAAAGCAGTCCTGTCCTCCTCCTCAGACATGCTACTGCACAAACACTGGCTAAGAGAACAATAGAGAAGGACCTGGGAACCCCAGAGAGTTCTGCATGTCTTGGGTAAGACAATGTGAATGCACTGTTCAAAGGGTTACCTAAGCACAGTTCTTCCATTTCTTTATGGACAATAACATTACCTTCTGCACTGGTCAGCTTCCATGTAAAATAAATGCATCAATCCAGACTGCTCAGGACTAAGAGGGCAGAGTGGCCAGTCAGATCTCACCTGTCATAAGGCGTGTAACCGTTCTGCTGCAAGAAGTCATCTTTTATCAGCTTGGCAACCTCCAAGGTAATTTTATCTGTTTCTGCCAAGGAAGCCTAGAAAAGTAAGGTAAACGGTTAGTTTAGTACGCAAGTCCATGAGGACACAGTATGTCCTGGCCAAGAACAGCTATCTTTCAGTACCTGTCTTCTTCCCACCCTCATAAGACAGCATCAAGCAGAACTCCGTCTTTCGGGTATTTCTCACTCCCTGCTATAGAACAGCCAATTTAACTGATTGCCAGATTAAGATGGGCCAAACAGTCACTAAGTCTGCTTTAGGTCTATCTGATGATAAACAGTGGGAAGGAAGTTCCCTTTAAGATCATGGAAAAGCCACCAGACACTGAAAAGGCACATGGCTTTGCTGGGAGGTACGTTGAAACGTCACCTCCCTACATAAAGACAAATTCATTTTTACCTTCCTCAATCCTTATGAAAGAAAGACTAGATCTCAGCATGATAGATCAAGAAGCAAGCTAAAGGATTTGGTAGCAGCCTGCTACCAAATGTCCTTTTCCTGTTACCAATGTCCTTTTCCTGCCTGGCATTCAAGAAAAGAAAAGGAGTTGATGACAATGCCTGTCATACTCCACAGGACAGCCACAACCCTGCTGCACACTGCCGCTCTCAGCACCACAGGTCACTCTTGTCCACCTTTGTCACCCTTTTGCTAAAGGGGCACAATTCAGCTTTAAATACCCCAACCTGCTTTCTAGACAGGAAGTTTGGACCTTCTTTCATGAGGAGACTTACAGAATTCAGAGCTAGAAAGAAAAAAATACACTGACTGTACTTCCACAATTCCCTTTCTAAAGGTTTGTTGCCAAGCCCAGACAGAAAGAAACCATCAAAGATAACATCTCTGACGAAAAAAAATCACCAGTTCCAGTAATTCTGTCATGAAAATAATACCTAGTCACAAGCAATGGCTTATCAATATCCCTTCCACACCAAGGAACCAATCCTACCCTGCTCTGTAAACCAGTCTTTTAGAACATGGTTTTCTAAATAGAGAACTGCAGAAGGTCCTATGACCCCATTTCCTTTTCTTCAAAGACATAGCAAGAGAAGAGAGCTCTCCTAGGCAAGATCTCATGAAAAGCCTCATCTTGGACTAGAATATCAGTGAAGAGACAGCACTGTGAGCAAACTTCCTTCAAATAACTGTACTTAATATATGTTACTACACACTACTACCACTCTGTAAATCATAATAGCTCATCTGAACATCATGGAATTAAATTACTGCCAAGTACATGCCAGGAACCTGCCAATTATCATATTTACAGTGCTAAACTGAAACACAAGAGTTTTCACTGGGTCCTTTCTGAGAGCTTTCAATGGAATTTTTCCTGTCCAAGTTTAGCTTTCTCTTCAAAACACTGAAGTGAAGAAAGGAAATTAAAGAATGCCTGCAAAATGGAGCCATATGTCACAGGTTTCCAAAGAAAAAACAGATAATCACAAGTTTTTAAAAAAGCAGACTTCATTTTGTTTCTACAGGCCAACTTGTAAATGCCAACACCTCTGTCCTGCAGCTGGCAGCATGGTTTCTAATAAACTGTAACCCTTCAGATGACTTCAGTAATAAAGACCAGTATGTGTCATTTCTCTTACAAAGACTGCTTCCAATGGAATACTACTTCAAGCTGCATCAAAGGGCATTTCAGCAACACTAGAAAACTGGAGCAAGTGAAGTTTAACTCCAGCATTAGATGCCCCACAATTTAATTCACATGAGAAAAGTGGCATCAAGCCAAAGTTTAGCAAATCTAAAGAAGTATTTGTCATTAGAAATCAAACAATATGTAGGAAAGTTGGAATAAAGCACAGTTTGAGGCGGGAGAGTCTGACATCTCCCTGTGACATTTTGTGAGCAATGCAGTATCCATCGGGTCTGCTCTAAGACATGATCAAAAGGCTGCACTAACCATAAGGAAATGTAGGACAGTTCAATGACACCACATCTGGTTACTCACCTTCCCCACAAGCTGCACAATCTCTGCGAGGTCCTCTTCCTCCTGTAGGATCTCTTTGGCTTTTGTCCTGAGAGGGACAAATTCTGTGAAATGCTTGTCGTAGTACTCGTCCAGGGCTCGCGTGTATTTGCTGTAGCTGATCAGCCAGTTCACAGATGGGAAGTGCTTGCGCTGTGCCAGCTTCTTATCCAGGCCCCAGAAAACCTGCCAGAAGCCAGAAAGGTCAACCAGCTCTCCAAATCAATAGTGAACTAAAATAACTGAAGGCAATTAAAAAAAAAATACAGAAAGCAAGTTGAGCAAGTTGGAGCAAATGCAGCATGTCAAAGGCTGCACAAATGGAAGCCTGGGAGCCTGTTAACTATAGCAGTGACATTCAAGTAACACTTCTCAAAAAATGATGCAACTTTTAAGCTGAGTTCAGACTTATTCAGCTTGAGACTGCTCATGAGGGAGCAGTCAGCCATAGCAATGTCAATATTGGAGTCTAAGTAAAGTGGAGACCAAACAGACGTAACTGCTTTTCCCAAAACCGCAAACAGTTGCAAGACACTCCCAGGCAGCTTCTCTGAGGATTTTTAGGATTTTTTTAGGTTTCAATGCACCTATACTAAGAATAACCTGCTTTCCATTTCAGCTGAGAACTGGTAACATTTGAAGTGCAGCTAAGTAGGCAGAACTTAGGAAGCACACAGATATCCCCGAGCAGGCAGTGTTAGAAGGAATTGCTACCTTCACTCCCTCTTCCAAAGGAATCTCAAACACATCAGTTTGAGATCATCTCACAAGGTCGCCTTCTACATTGCTAGAACATTTTCCAAAACACCCTACAAGGCTGCCTGTGTCAAATCAAAGCTCTCTCACACCAGCCACTGGCACAAATGCACTGAAGCCCAACCATCTGGAGTCTAACAAAGTGGACAGAAGAGCTGCAAAGTTGTGGGACGTACCTGAACAATGCCCAGGGTAGCAGATGTGACAGGATCAGAGAAGTCACCACCTGGGGGAGAAACACTGAGCAGGAAGAGACAGGGGAAGGTTACCAAAAGAGTTGCTTTCACAGTTCAAACTGAAGTACCGAACATATGACTGTACAGCTCAGTGACCCAAGAAACCAGAAAAGTCAACATGATTTCAAGTAACTAACAGACTGCAATATGCCTGCAGAAAGTGCTTGATGCATACCCACACAGAGGTAATATCAAGCATACCATGAAATAGTTACATCAGTGACTGATTGACAGTATTAAGGTGTAATTTCAGTCACGTTAGCTCCAGGTAGTAACTCCAGCTTGGATCATCAAACCTGTCTCAATAGGAACAGATGGAGCAAGTGTGCTGATAGAACATCATGAATACACAGTGCAGTGATCTTACAGGAGACAATATCCCAATTTGAAATTATTTTTGATATTCATCTACAGTAGCTATTTCATTTGTGCTTG
This sequence comes from Rhagologus leucostigma, assembly GCA_013397725.1. Classification (NCBI taxonomy): domain Eukaryota; kingdom Metazoa; phylum Chordata; class Aves; order Passeriformes; genus Rhagologus; species Rhagologus leucostigma. Next base: position 732,184 of record VZTD01004011.1, on the reverse strand, counting down.
ACACTCCAACACATGCCTTCCCAGAGATAAAAAAAAACAACTTCCAATCTCAATAGCAGAAAGCTCTTATGTATGTATGTTGTGAACAGCAGAACTAAGCAGAGCAAAAAATGAACTCTGGGTGTTCTTGCAGATGCCAGAGGCCCTCCTGAAAACATAGGGAATCCACTTTGCCTAGCGTATGATACACAAACCATTATCACCTAAGAGAATGCCTGCGGACAACGTGCTTTTCACAGCACATCACAGCCTGAGATATGCTGCTCCATGGAATTCTACTCTATTTGAGCATAAGAGTCATGATTCATTATGCCCCCAAGTGCACACATTGCTGCTCTAACTGCCCCTTCTTTCCCGCTCTGAGCGTGGTTTGACATACTTTTCAGAGAGCTCTAATGACATTCTTCCCTGAGCCACTTGATCCGATTGCTGCAAGTGCCTGTGATTCCACACCTCACAGAGCCACCTGTCCACATTCATTCCTTCTGCCCCCATGCACAATTTAGCAGCAGTTCTGGGTGAACAGAGACTAAGTATCTACCTACTCATTCCCATATTTTTAAGTTCTGCAGCTGCACAGAGCAACAAGACCGTTTTGTCTGAAAAATAGGTGCGGCGACATACGAAAACAGAGAGGAAGAACTGCAGTCAGTGCAGAGGCAAAGCAATGCAACACTCACGCTCCAACAATGCTGACGCTGCCTTCCCTCTCAGGATTTCCCAGACACTTCACTCTCCCGGCTCGCTCATAGAAAGAGGCCAGACGGGCACCGAGGTAGGCTGGATAACCACTGTCTGCAAACACCAACACACAGAGATTCAGTCAAAGGCTCAGTTTGAAGGGCTGCATTTACAAGACTAGACTGAGGAAAGACTACTCACCAGCTGGCATTTCAGCCAGTCGCCCTGAGATTTCCCTGAGGGCCTCAGCCCATCGGGAAGTAGAGTCTGCCATCATACTGACGTGGTAGCCCATATCCCGGAAATACTCGGACAGGGTGATCCCTGTAACAAAGACAACAACATGCTGCAGTTCAGAAAGGAATTCTATGCTTATATGTTGTCAGAAAGATGCAAAGAAACCAAATTATTTGAGTTTACATTTTAATGGAAACAGACAATGGAAGTTACTCTTTCTTCCCGCTTTATGTCCCTGCTGTCTTTTTTTTTGCTGTAGCTGTTTATTTCTTCTCACTCTCCTCATTTTTGCTTATGAACCACTGTGACTCATCTTACATTCATATGTATTTCTTTGAAGAGACACTGCAATGTCACTGATGCTACTCTTTCCCTCACTGAAACCATGAACAAAGACTCTTCTTACTGTAAAATGTCTCCTTCCCTTCCAAACCACCAGAATACAAGAGTGAGAAAAGGTCGTGTTTTATCTGAATTATCTGACAATTGTTCATAAAAAAGAACTTTAAAAAGGCCTTTAAAAGGCTGCAAAGGAAAGACTAGTCTGTCAACTCAGAGAGTACTATTCCTGTCCATTAAGTGGCTGTACTTGTCAGCAAAAAGCTAGTCAAAAACAACATGCAGAAAACCTACAGAAGTCCAGGTGCAGTAAGTTCACCTTATAAACAAAATTTACTCAATATTCAGAAATGGCAATTATATGCAAGCAAGTCAGATTTAATTAAGATACTAAGACTTGGTGCAGGCAAGGTCTGAAAGGGTTTACTTCTGAAACTAAACAGGCTTCTTGGTACGGCCATCTCAGGAACCGAAAACACTAGAGCATGATGGCTTGCTTCATACGCACAATCTTCTCTATACTTTTGTAAATCTTACCAGTATAGATGGAGGCTTCTCTGGCAGCTACGGGCATGTTGGAAGTATTTGCTACCAGAGCTGTTCTCTTCATGATGCTTTCTACCTTGCCATCAACTTCCATTGTTAACTAAAATGCAAGAAAAGAAACCCAAACTGTAACAGTAGCAAGTTTTTTTGTTAATTTTTTAGTTGCTTGTTTTTTTTTTTTTTTTACTGTTTTACTTGCCTTGTATCAGGATACTCTCCTCAGAGCTATTCTACCAAGAGCAGAGATGAGATTCAAAATTTTAGGATATGTTGGTTTGTCTTTCAGACAGCACACAGCTTAACTCTTTAATGTACATGCTTCAACCTCACCTTATCTTCTGCAACTGCCAAATCCCTGTCGATCCCATTCAAATAAGTAATGACAAATCCACTGCACAAGGGAGCACATTATCCTCCCTCAGACTTCCAGACTAAATGAGCTAAAAATTCTTAGCCTCCTGTCATAAGTCCATTAGGAATCTGAGAGCTTTTTCCCCCCATCTACAACAAGCCAAGTTACTATTTGACAATTGGACATAAAACCACATTTATAACCTCAGTGAAGCCTCACAAGCACCTGAACAACAGAATGCACACCCTGACATTTGTGTAGAATTCTACTTATGAATACCCTGGGATTTATCTTCTTCAAGGCCACCTCAGCTTGACTTTCCCACCTTGTCACCTGATCAACACACCCAAGCTTTTTACCCCTTATTTCTGACAGCGAAGTTTCCACCTGACCGTTAATACTATCTGACCTCGGCACAACATCTTCACTTAAACATAGTTACAGGTACAAAGATTGGTAAATCTGTTGCTTGGTTGTTATTTTTTTATTAACAAGGTATTTTCTACTTCATTCAGAAGGCATTACAAAGCTTAACACGTCAAACTAATACCTGGTAACTATATCACCACCCTGCAACTTGTAAATTGATGCTGCATTTTCTATGCACGGTCAAGTTAGAGACATGACCAGTGACAGGTAAGATGCTTACAGCTGTGCTAAATTGCTCTCTGGCATTCATTCTGGCTTTATTTTAAACAACGTAGAAGGTACACCCAAAAATGTGTCCAGATGTTTATTGAGGGGCCACTGAAATAACTCTTGAACAAGCCAAAAGGGATTTTTGCTAGAGCTGCAAGGCAGGCAAGATGATCTTTTGAAGTCACTCTACCAACATGATACTTTACTCAGTTACAATACCAGTACGATAGCAAGTCTTCCCAGGAAGGTTTACTCTCCATGAAATCTCCATACTAACCTCAGGGAAATCTCTCAGTACTTCAGACATTTCATTTCCTCGTTCTCCACAGCCTACATAAATGATGACATCACTGTTGGAGTACTTTGAAAGAGACTGTGAGATCACAGTCTTTCCACAACCAAATGCCCCAGGAATCGCTGTTGTACCCCCTTGTACACACCTGAGTAAAGAAAAAGGACTCTGATTTGCAAGGAACTAAAAAACAGCTCTTTCCCATCTTAGAATATATTCTCCACTAGAACTCCCTCATCAAAAGCAGAATGAGAGAAGTCACATTCAGTGTTCTAGGTGAGAAGCACAGAGGTATTTCACAAAATCAAAAAATCGAGGGATTAAATCACCATTTTCTTCTCCTGTCCCTGAAGTATATGACTTATGCTGGTACAACAGCATGACTTTTGGGCTTGAAACACAGCAGTTTCCACAGCTGGAACCAGCGATGGAATGCAAATGCTAAGAAAAGGACAACTGTACTTAGCTGTGAGATATAGAATAAGCAGCACAATATTTTAGGATCAAAATAACTGAATTCAGTATCTTAGCAGTCAGCTGCTTAAACAAGCAGTTTGTGTTACAGTTAAGTGCAACAGTTTTCCTAAGTGGCAACCTCAAAATCATTGGAAACTACACATCCTCAAGACCACGGAAAGATATCCTACTCATGCATTCAAATGAAGATAGCAAACTTGAAAGTTCTAGCCTTTCTGCAGTTGTGACATGGTTATGTTAAATTTATGCATGTCCAGTCTTTTCTAAATTAATGCACTAGAACAGTTTTGCTAAACTTCCTTTTCTGACCAGTGGGTTCACCTGCCAAATATAGAAATACGAGAAATTCAGCTAAATATTTTTTGAGATTATGCTGTGACACACGGTGAAAGCTTACCCTTAAAAAAACCTAAGGCTCTAAGGCCTCCTGCCTCTGCTTCCCCCTAAGAGAGAGATGTCTTACACAGTAGAAAATAAAAGGAAGTACTTACGGGAAGAGAGCATCCAGGACTCGTTGGCCAGTTAATAAAGGATGATTGGCTGGTAACTTCTCAGTAACAGGACGGACTTGACGTACAGGCCAGACCTGCACCATAGTGAACTTCTCCTTCACACCTTCAAACTCCAGCTCTAACACAACATCCTAACAGAGAGCACCAGACACGTGAAGTAAGCAAACAGTTGCACGTTGGACCAGCACACAAAACCTCATTTTAACTACTCTGCACAGGCCTTTGATAACACCACAGAGCTCTTAGAACCTCAACATGCAATCATCACCTCCCGAGGGAAGGCTCTTTCACATATTTCCAATGCCACTGGGGGGAAACAGTGCAAGATACAGCATACATTAAAAATGTGCTTTTGCAGAGCAACTGAATTTTACATATTCATAAGATACTGTAGATCCCCCCAGAGGTCAGCAAACACGGCATAGTGAAGTGCCATTGGGAAGCCATATACACAGAAAGTAGCTGCACAAGATAATAACGCAACCCCTGCAGGCAGGGTAGCAGAAGTGATCATTAACTCAGACACCTTGTTGCATGAAACACTTTAGTTGGCCTCATGCAGAACAGAAAGGGTACAACAACGTCATGAAAGAGACATGGAATACACCAGCAACTGCTGTTTGGGAGACTCACTGAAGTGTCATAGTTTCCTGGAGGAGCAATGTATGTAACGGTACCCCTATTCCGTGGGGGCAGCATGATTTTGTGTTTGATCAGGGAGTTTTCATTCACCACACCATAAATATCTCCACCAGTGATGTGGCTGCCAACCTAAAATCAGAACAGGTCTATTAGTCATAAGTTTTAAAAAAGAACCTTGAAAAACTGTAAAAAATACTACAGCTATTAAGTCTAGCACTGTGATTACCCCTTCTATAAAGGCCTTGTTACAGCACAGTAGCTCATTTACATAACTCATTACTCCAACAGCATTCCTAGCAACACTACCTGTGCTCAAGTGCCTTTCAAGGCTCAGACAGGAGCAATTACTGACAGACACAAGGAATTTTCCTCATTTTTTTTCCACCTCTCAACCTAATGTGCTAAGAAAAGAAAGGATAGCATATGCTAACCTGCAGGATTGGAAAACAGATGCTGCAAAGGGCTAAAGCCATGACATTTTCCAGCTTTAAGGCTATCTTCACCATTTGCAAAATGTGTGCTGCAGTCATTCTTTTTGCTCGGGTAACACCTGCTCCTGCTAACACTTACTGCAATTCCACAAGTTTCTTTATGGTTTGGTAAATACATTAAAACTCTGTAAATTTCTCATATGCAGCAGCAACACACAGTAAGTCACATCAAGTAAGTTTTGGTGATCCCCATCCAGTCTCATACGTCACTACCACCTCCTAGCACTCCTTTTTTCGCAAACTTCAGTAAATGCAGCATCAACCACAGGTCCCAGCAGTCACAGCCTTAGCACACTGCTCCAGGCCTAAGCTCTGGGGGTAGAGGAGCAAGGAGGGAAGACAGGCTTGTCAGAACCTACCCGCAGATTTTTGGAAGGAGTGAAGTCCCATTTGACATCTCGGCTCAAAGCTGACACGTTGACACCTCTAGGGATATAGATACTTTTAGTCAGAGCGCTGATGTCTGAGAGAGGTCTCTGGATACCATCAAAAATAGCTCCCATAATGCCAGGCCCCAGTTCCACTGATAGAGGCTTCCCAGTACGGAGCACAGGATCTCCTACAGAGACACCAGCTAAAGATTTGCTGAGGAAAAGTTCATCCAGAACAAGGAAAAGAAACTGGGCAGAAGTAATCAGGTTCACAACATCATACTCTCAAACCCCTTTTCTGACTTTAAGGTAATATTATGTTACACACCACCATTTGAGAAGCATGTAGGCTTTATCCTAAATTCTGAATTTGCTTAAGCAGCAAAGTTCACCATCCTCCAGAGGGGCAAAGTAGTGACAAACTATCTTCTTTACGATCATTTGTTCAAGTCAACTATTGTTGGCAACTAATATGGATGAGTTCACTGGAGTGCGAGGCAGTGGGATGACAAAACATCACACATTTCTTACATCCTCAAACCTAGAAAACAGATTAGACTGTTAAAGTCAGATAATGTTATGAAATATGGAATTTTTCACTTCAGAATTTCTTTAGAGAGCACAACTGTTTCGATCTTGAGCCTTGCACAACTTTTTTCAACAGCAGCCTAATTTTAAAAGGAGTTTGTCTAAGACCAGCACCATTGCCCTCCCCTCTTGTAGCAAGTTGTCAGGTCTGTGCATTACCTAAGCTCCAAAGATGCACAATGGACTTTTCTCTGCAAAGGGCCAGCACCTTGGCAGAAGGGCCTGCTAGAATACAAAAGAAACCTCCAAAACTTACACAAAACGCAAGAGATTAAATACAAGTTGTCTTCTGAGAGGCCTATGACCGAGTTTCCTCTCAACAGGAAATTAAAAGTAAACTATACTCAAACTTATTCCATGTACTGATGGAAAGCTACTAGATACTGTAACCATGATGCCATCTAAAATGATAAATTATTAGGCAGAGACAGGACCTAGTCAGCAGTTTACCAGCAAGCTCCTCAGAACCAAGGTTTGGGAGCCAGCACAGCCTTTTTCCTAGGCTCTACAGATACACACAGCCCCCTTGGGAGCGGGAAAGAGGCCTGGCTTCAAATTTCATGACTTCTTTTCTGACATTCTCTCATATATACGTACTACAAAATATATTTTAAGTTGCCCAGATTTTAGAATACATGCTGCATCACAGCTAGACCAAGATTCTGAAAGCCCACTGCAGAAGAAAAAGTGTAATCTATTATGCCTGGCAAAACACTCTGCCCAGAAGAAGGCATCCTGTCCACTTTACATTTCTTACTTAAGCATTATACAAGCACAGCTGTCAAAAGCAAAGAAAAAGATGCAACAAATATTGCTTAGTTTTGCCATTTATGGTTGACATTTGTCAACTGCCTTAACAAAGAGGCATTAAAATGCATTTGAATTTTAAGGTACATATCTGGTTTTCAGTTTAAAAAAGTCTCCTTGCTACACAGCCACATGAGGTAAGATTCACCTCAAAACCATCAAAATTTACAAAACACAGACGGAACAGATGTGCTGCTGGATCCCAAAGTATCAAGGCTTATTTCCATCGTCTTTGCCCTAATCACCACTCTACCCTGGACCGGCAGGCCCAGAGGGATCAGTGAAAAGGATACATGTTTCTTCATACACCTGGACAGTTGCCAGATCACCTTCCAGCCGGATAATCTCCCCCACCAGCTCACTGTGTCCTACTCGTACCAGCTCGTACATGGCAGCACCTGCCATGTTGCAGGCCGTGACCACTGCAAAAGACGGGCACACAGGTGAGTATTTTTCCTGCAGCTCAGGAAATTTGCTCATCACAAGTTAGTAAGAACTGCACAGCATAAACCTGGTATTCACCCATATCAGACACACACTCTTGACTTCACAAAAGGATGCCACAACTCCCGGTATCTCTACTTTCAAAGTCAAAAGAATAAGTTTTCCTACAGTTTTCACTCTGTCCTTTATACAGAATAAGAGAACACTATGAAAATGCAGTAATTCACATGACAATTCATGCCATAATTCCTCTTATCTATCTTGACAGATTGCAAACGTTGAGGGTGTGAGATGCTGTGAACTTTGACAAACAAGTTACATAGGCACTTCTTCCTTGCAGTGAGCTGGGCCACATTCCCATCTGACTAAATTAAAACACACAAGAAAATGGCAAAACTTGCCTGATGCCTGGTAGTTACATAAACCTGTGGTTGGGGGCCAGCACTTTCAAGTCACTCAAACTTCTGTTTACCTTGGTAGCATCTGGATGCTGACATAAACATGGACAGATGAAGCCAAGGCACCTGCTAAAGGCAGTACATACCCTTGCATGTAAAGTGATTCCTAGAAAGCTTTTAAGAAAACACTGTTTTTTGCTTCATTTTGTAGAAAAGTCATGTCTATCTCAGGGCACTTAAATCAGCTTTCAACAGATGAAGGCTATTGCACAGCATGTTTTGGGCCTGAAACTTCCTGCTGCTTTGAGTTAGATTTGAACAGGTCATATATGGAGTCCTGGCTGCTTTAGAACAAAATTTATTATGTCTTGTATATTATGATCTCAGTAATGCACACAGGATTCACATATTTACACAAAAATACATCTTCCAGTTCTTGGGAAAAAAAGCTGTGTCAGTTTAAAATTGTTTCTAAGTACCACTTCTGCAGTTCAGGAATTTGCAGTTAAAAAACCTGTGTCTATTTAGGTAAACACAAGCCAAGAGAATTTCTTATTTACCAACTATATTGCATTAACAAAAATAGTTGCTAATCTTCTGTTCTCACATTCCTATCCTTTCCTTAAGCTCTTGAAGAGAATGCAGGAGGGAGCAGAAAAGCCAGTACAGTCTGCATGTATTCAAAAGCTGTTCCTATCAGAGCCTAAACTATTTCAGCTGATAAAGATGAAGGAAGAGTCCTCCTTCTCCCAGCTGCACTACTGCCACATTCTGCCACCTTCCCTGACTCTCGTGGCTCCTTGCTGAGCTCCCCCAGCCCATGGTGCAGTAACACAGAACACCTTGACACTGACAGGGACTGAGTATTTCAGAAATCACAGGGGCAAAATTCCACTGAGAATGGACTGTATGTTTCACACCCTTTTGGAGAAACTTAGTACAGTGGGCCTGCAGATTTCCAACCAAGGGCCTTTACCTCACACAGAAAGCTTACCTTTTGTTTTATTATTGTTGTTATTATTCAACTGCCTGCTTCTGCTCATTACATTTTTTAAAAAGATTAATTAATAGTAACATCTTGTTAGCAGTTTTTTTAATAGTTTATCAAACTGTAAGTCAGTGATCCTTCTTAAAGTCCTTCCCCAAAAAAAGATAAAAAGCACCACCCAGAGCTCTTTTATACTTCTCTGCTTCCAGTGAAGAAGATTAACAAGATCCTAGATAAAACAAAAGGTATTACTTTCTTTACAAAATAATACCTACCAGGTCCTGAGACTCCATAAACATAACCAACAAAAGCCTCTCTGTCCTCATCACGGATTTTGGGGAGTTTCGAGAAGTCCATTTTGCCTGTTCAACTGTACAAAAAAAAAAAAATTAAGAGTCAGTCCTGAAGAACATACACGTGTAGTAAGTTCCTGCTCTTCCTCCCCTCTGCTCTCTTCTTGTTTCCAGTTAAAAACGATTCCAAACTCATAGCCTGAAGTACCTTAACCATACTGATTCTAAAGCTGTAAAAAGTACCTGATTTCGACAGACAAAAGATCTGAGATTCCTTATTGCAGAAACACAGGGGTAGAACATCACTTCATAATACGCTCCACAGAATGCTACTGAATGAAAAAGATGCAGTGCAACAATGCCCTAACACTGCTGCACTGTTTTAAAGCTTGGTAACAGGATATTTAAACAACAGAAAATCTCATTTGGATTCCACATCTCATTACCCTCCTTCAAAATATGGAGTTTTCCATGATTCCGAGTGAGCAAGAGAATGTTCTGGGTCTGCTTTACTGCCACCAGTCTCTAAAATGCAATACTACAAATATTAATTGAGCAAATCCAATTTTTGCTATCTTAAGCTGCTGAATATCATGGTATTTAGAGGAAGAAACATACATTTCCAGAAGCACCAGCACACAAACACGTGAGTGCTTTCTGTCCATCTCACAGCTACGTATTACACAGTCTTTGCTCTTAGTGAAACCCACGGAGCATTACAGAAGAATTGTGCTGAATAATGGCCAAAACCCCCAACTTGCAACAGTTAAACAATAGGCTGTCATCTCTTGCCAGTAACTGTTCAGTGAATCTAAACAACCGGCACTAGAAAAGCTGTTTTATGAACAGACTTCCTCCATCCATGTTTGTCCTGTGGCCGACAGTTGGGCTGTCCCGCTTCCGGCGTAGATCAGAGGATTTAGTGGTTTTGCTTTGTGAGCCCTTATCATGCTGTGTGTTACCCTGGAAACCGATGGGTGTTAGAGAACTGTAAGGCCACTCTCTTCCCAATTCTCCTGTACTGACACATTTAGGACACAGCACTGGTGAAAGGTGCACTATGGCAGCCCCAGCACAGAACCCTCCTGTGCTAATCAACAGCAAGGCCCCTGCTTTGGTGACATGAACTGGGAGGCACCTGCTGACACTCACACTCAGTCTTTGAAAGATGCCTAACCTAACTCAGCATCTTCCACAAGGCAGCAAATACAAAGGCATACTCAGGCTTAAAAACCTGCCCCATGTACAATAAGCAAGGCAACAACTACATTGCCACCCTCTCCAGCACAATCGAAGGACACGTTTTTGCCTGTTCTTTGGGAGCAGTAGCTGACATCTGCTATTCTTGAAATTCTACAACTGTTCTCCAGCTTTTTAATACAACACCAGTCCTCTGCTCCTCAGCGTCTTTACTGATCCATAAGTTTTAAATTGGTGGCACTGCTCCGGAAGAAAAAGATCTCCCATGATTCCAAACCCTGATTCATCCTGAAGGAATAGCTTCTTCCAGGCTCCACGTCTCTCTGGAGTGTACAGTCTATCATGGCTGCCACTGCTTTATTCCACAGCAGCCACCACAACAGTTGATCATGGCTCAGCCACCAGCAGCCTGGAGCAGACCTGCTAACTGGTCTTGAGACCAAAGGCTAAGCCAGATATCCATTCGATCCCTCTACCCTCCACAGCCATAGGTTATTTTTCACACTGCCTGTTGTTTAGACCCAGAAGACAATCTTAATTTCACTGTTTTTTTCTCAAATGCCTCCTCTGACAAATGGCAGAGGGGAGGTCCTCGCAAAGCAATCTGCAGTTCCTGAGCAGCTGGTATGAGCTGGTTCTGATCTGACTAACACAACTATCTCATCTTTTTTGCTTTTAACAACTAAAACATTGCAAAACTCAAGCACAATTACTGTTCATACGAAAGAAGCAGCTGTTCCTATAAATCCAAATTAAACATTTACTTCAACATACCATACAGAACAACGTCCAGTGTCCTACTACCAAAATCTTCTATAAAAGCACAGTAGAGAGTTAAACCACATTCTCATAACTGCATTAGTGACACAGCCTGGCAATTAGACAACATCCCATATGAAAGAGTCAAATTACAAAGGCAAGGAAAAGCAGGCCAGTTTTAATTTAAATTAACTTTTCTTCATAATCAAAACCTGCTTGAAGTGACTGTTTATCTTTTAGGGAGGCAAGTAAGAACCTCAGAACAGCCATTCTGCAGTTAAATGGCAACATCCTGACAGCCAGCACCTGCCTCTCTCGTTCCTGTGGCTGCTCTGCTCCCTCTCTCTTCCTACAGCCACCTTTCCAAATTACTGGCCAAGACAAGTAAGAGAGCAGGGGATTCCTCCACTAGACTACCTAGCAACACACTAATAAACCCTGTCTTTACCATGATCTCTAGCATCTGCACCAACAGCTTTTAAACACATACCTATTAACTATTTCAAGTGTAGAAGATGTGAATTCTTCCTCACCTTTGTTTCACCTCCGCTATACCTCCAAAATACAGTCTACACAAAGCCAGTGCCCACCCAGACAGGCTGACCTCTTTTTTAAGGGGCTACACATCTTTTAATGCTGAATACAAATTAGGAAAAAAAAAAAAGCTGTTATTTATCTCTGCATCATTTTCTTGTGCTTGTGTACTAGCACTACAGATTTTTCAATTTATATGGAAAAGTCCTTGAGGGCCAAAATGCTGCATTACCTTCCTACCCTGTTAGATGTTTTCACTGCCAGTCCTCACAGAAAATGAAATTCCCTAAAGCATCTATGTACCCCAGAAGCCATGGCAGCTGATCATTTTAGAAATCTACAGAGCCCCTAAGGCCTTTGAAAGGCCTCTTGCCAACACAGGATATTAGGCACTATATGCAATTCCCTCCTACAAAGGTCCACTAGCACACCTACATAGGATATTAGCTTAATTTTAATTCCCTTATGAGCAAAGATGCATCTTGTATCCTTTACAATTTATATCTTCCTTATCTAAAATAGTTCACCAATTGACTTCAAACGTGCTCTTAAGCTCTAGCAGTCATATTCTGATTAATAGTGCCAGAAATCAAAATATTACTTGCAGCAGAACCTCCTCTGACTAAAAGGTGATTCATTACACTAATTTTAAAGTCCTAATTAAACAAGAAAGAGCCCATAACCTGAGCTTTCTATCTTGGTTTCTCCCTAGCACAGTAATCTGGTTACACAGTAGCCCCAGAAATATAACTGCCCTGCTCTCGATGTTGGAGAAACCCATTTTCTATCACAGTTCCTGGGTTTTGCATCAAACATTTGATCAGACCCAGTATTTACATCATGAACTGCCTTAATACAAAGATCTTTTCAAAATTCAGACTCAGGTAGGATTTTTAGAAGGAACCTTCTTGCAGCAAGGAAGAAAATCCATGACAATTTTCTCACATAAACACAGATCCTTACCTTGTTTTGCAGAAGCAGGGAGTAACAAAAATCCCCAGGCCCAATTCAAAAGCTAGAATTCAGCAGTTAAGCATCACCACTTGCGAAATAAGTGTCCTTCTAGTGCCCCTACACAGAAGGATGAGAAAGCCTGCTGCAGAGGGGAAAGAAATTTCTGACACACAGCAGAGGCATAACCACCTGACTTGATGAGTCATCAGTCTCTCCCTCTCTCTCCCACCAGCACCGAGGAATGCCGCAATAGCAATTCCAGCCACCTCGAGCCCAGCTGAACTCCTATCTGTGCCCTCCCTCCTGCACAGGACCGAGCAGAAGAAATTAACAGGCTTCAGCGTTTGCATTAAGGGCCTCCTACAAAGCTGGTAATTCCAATGTCCCGAGTGGTGCGTACAACTGCACAAAAATCCTTGAAAGAGATGCATGTTTTTTGCTGGAATCCGTTCACCTGCCAGCCCTCCAGTGTACTACAGCCACGTCAGTGTGTGTGCTCTGCTCTGGAAGAGCTTAACAGATCAACTGCTTAACAACAGATTGCACAGGGAGGCGCTGCAGACACTGCAATACTAATTGCTTGAGTATGTAGAACAGTGTTGATTGCCTCCAAGAGTTTGTGGGGCTTCCTTAGGCTCAGAAGCCCTTCCTCTGGCCAGAAGAAGCAGTGATGCAATTGCACAACATCCAGCACCTCAACAGAGCAGAGTGCTGTGCCACCCTGAGGGGACAGCTGCTGGAATCTGTTTTCAGAGATCGACAGGCACTGCCCTGTACGCTGTACAGAACACGAGCAGCTATGTGATCCCTCCCTAAGAACCTGCATGAAGCTGAAGAGTTCCCTGCAGTCTTCACAACTTCTCAAGTCTATCTTCGCAAGTTCTAGGATTACCGACACTTCAAACTGGCACAAAAGCTTAGACATTAACCAAAACCGTAGTGAACAGCACAGTATCAGTAATTCGGAAGCAGCAGAGTTACATTAATAAGTCACCAGTGCTAGGATTCATTCTGCTGGAATAACTTTGAACTAAGGTCATAGATTTTAGCATAGCTGAAACAGACTAACATGTTTTGATTTCTAAGGGTAGAAAAATTGAGTCAGAATATAAACCCTTACATTTGATGGAAAGGAAAGCTTAATAAGCATGAGCAGTAAAATGTAGCCAAAGAAAAATTTCCAAAGAAAATCATACCTCCTCCTCTTCTTAGTAAAAACCTAGACATTACAGGATAGTAAAGATCACCACCCACACTGGACAATCAGCTTAGTGTCACATTGGAGTGATGTTTCAGATTCAAGACTGCCAACATTTACTGTGTTCACCTGAGCAGACTCTGGCACAGCGCATAAATCCCAGTGTCCAGCTGCATGAAGATCTGTTGCAAGGGCCTCATAAATAATAGGATAATCATTGCCACAGATTTCCTGTAACTACAGCAGTTTATACTTCCCCGTCTAACAGATGATATCTTTAAGAGGAAGTATTAAAAAAAAATATAGTGCCTGAAGTACTAGACAAATGTAGAAGTTTGGCAGCATTTTCATATCTAGAATTCGGGATATTGTCCCAGAAAAAACAACATGCCCAGAACTCTAACACAGGTCACTGGGAAAGGAAGCCCAATAGTATTCTCAGGAAACCTGCTCCTTCACAGTATGCAGTTATAATTTTACTATAACATGGCAGGGAAAATTACTCCAGATTTCTCAGTCACTAAACACCCAAATTGCTGAGGTTGGAAGGCACCTCTGGCAATCATCTACTTCCAGTGCCTTGCTCCAAGCAAGCTGATGTAGGCTGCTCAGGGCCACATCCAGATACGTTTTGATTGCGTCCAAGGATGAAGACACCACAACTCTCTGGGCAACCTGTTTCAGTGTTCAGACACCCTTGCAGTAAAAAGTGTTTTCTTATGTTTAAAGGGAATTCCTTGTATTTCAGTTTGTGCCCATTGTGACGTGTTATTTCAGCAGGTACCACTGAGAAGAGTCTGGCTCCATCCTCTTTGCTCCCTCCCATCAGGTGTTCATATACTTTACAATAAGATTCTCAGAGCCTTCTTTTCCTGAGGCTGCATAATCCCAGCTCTCTCATCCTCTTTTCCTATCTTCAAATGCTTAAAAGTCTTTGTGGCCCTTTTCTGGATGCGCACCATTAAGCCACATCTTTCTCCTACTGGAGAACCCAGAACCAGACACAGCACTCAATATGTGGTTTCCATCAAGCTTAACCAAGGTGAAAAACCACCTCCCTGAACCTGTTGGTGGGATTCTTCCAAATACAGCCCAGGATAGTGCTGGCTGCCTTGGTCACAAGGGCACACTGCCAGCTGATGCTCAGCTTGGGGACCCCCAGTTCTTTTCAGCACTCAGTCCTCAACCTGTAGCGGGGTATGTGGTTATTCTGCCTCAGGTGCACGACTTGGCACTTCCCTTTGTTGAACTTCATGGGATTCCTGTCAGTCTATTTTTCCAGTCTATCAAGGTCCCTCTGTACGGCAGTATAGCCCTCTGCTATACCAGACACCTTCCAACTGTGCCATCTGCACTCTAATGAAACCAGGCAGGAATCGCATCCTGTGCTCAACACAACCATGCGGCTCAGTCTTCTCACGACACAGACATTGTGAAGCGAATGGCACCAACCTTCCTGCCATAGGCTCTGAGCTAGAAGGACTATTTCTTAAACTCAATAATATGGACATTCTTCCATTTAGTTATCCATACAATTTCAGTTGTCACAGGGCACTTTGAGGCCACCTCTACTCTGGATAAACCCAGAATCTGCTTAAGTGATGCTCAGCTATGTACTGTGGACCCATCTGCAACCCTACAAGCCAACTTATCTTTCACAGAACTTGTTCCTTGGGTTCCTGTAAGTCCCTTCCTCTCACATGAGGCTTGCTTTGCTCAGCACATGTACACATAAATACAGGTGTATTCAAGGAAAGAGAATTATGCTGCCACTGTCATTGCAGCACATTATGGCTACAAAGTAAGACCATGTGACACTGAATTCGATAAGTCCATGACAAGCTCCTACTGTCCTCTTCCTAAAAACAGACAGGGGACTTACCTGTGGGCATGCCAATACATACAAGCCTGATACTTCAAACAAACATCATGCCTTGCATACAAGCTAAAGATATAACAGTATATTTATATTTGATACATATATACAACATAACATATATGGTCCTAAAGCAAGGGTGTGAAGTCTGTTCATGCAAGATGTATCACCATCACAAGTTGTTACTCAAGCACCCCAGCTTTTATTCAGCATCTTGGGAAATTCCTTCAGTTAGCCCAGAACAGTACTAGAACAACGCTGTTTGAACATGACCAAGAAGTTAGCAGCAGAAATAAAACTCGATAGAAAGGCTGGCAAGGTGTTCATTGCATAACTGCTTTGACCCACTGAAGATCCGATCAGCTCAGTAGATAAGAAGCCTTCAAACATTAAACACAGCTATCATGCTATAACTAGAATTTATAAAGATCTTAGTTAAACCCATCAAAGTACTCCTGTTACTAGAGAAAACCACACTGTCTACGTGAAAAAACTGTTCATCAACTGACTCAAATGCTACAGTTTTCCATAACAGGGTTTTCTATACCAATTCTTTCCTGTCAGCTGAGGCTTCTCCTGAGGAGCTCCAGGGGTGGAAATTGATGCACCTCTCCTTAGTTCCTACTTGCTACACTGCTTCACAATTTTACTACTGTGAAAAATTTGACATTGCTTTCAGCCTGCTACACATTCTGCCCTTTCTTTGGCTTGATAGACTTTCACACAAAAGAAAGATCTAATGCAATTGAAATCCAAACCATAATACAGAACACTAATACAAAATTCATTTCTGTGTTCTACAGCGACCTTCTTTTCTTATCCTGATCCTGTCATCTAGCTGCTAAGGCTGAAAAGTTCTGCAGCCATCTGCTCAGTGCAATGCTCAGTCATTTCCTCTAGATGAACAGTCTTTATTAACCTCACTAATATTACTGCCAAACTAAAATCCACCCTAGCTTTTATTAAGTAAAAGTCACACGATTTTCAGGTGTATTTGGCACTGTTACTTGAAATACTTTTTGTTGCTCCAACCTTTAAGATGACAAACATTAAAATGAGATGAATACACAGCTGTAAGCAACTATAACAGCAAACTTTACTACAGTTCAGCAGAGTCACTTCTGAAGAGTTGAAGAGCTTACCTCAACAGACAAAAGGTGTGAAATTCGACAAAAGAACTATTGCTAGATTTTTAAGTCAGGCTCAGTTTTACATGCAGAATCACATGAGTTGTCTGGGCTCGTTAAAACATATTGTCTCCTCTTGAAGTCTCACTACTGCCTAACCCCTTGTCCCCAGGTGTAATGGATAAAATACTGAGTATGAGTTTGGAATAAGCATTTCATCCTTACTCTTAAGTTTCAGATCATCTTTAAAGTTAGGACATTATGAAATCTTCAATTTATTATGCAAGGTATTCGACAGCTAGTTTGAAGAGCTGAAACAGGAGTGAGTCTGCATGAAAATCTTTGAGAAAGATCCAACATCCCTAGCAGAAAGAAGTACTCTTTTATAGCACCTTTGGTATAATGAAACACCTGGTTGGAATCACAGCACACCTATTGGCACCGGATTCCAGTAAAAGGAAATTAAGTTGAGGTTGACTTTTCTTGTAATGGAAAACTGCATCTTTATGTTTTAAAGCAAGCTAAGCTACATTTGGAAATTTTATGTTCAATTACCTGAAGTATTTACAGCTTCTCTAGAACAGCCAGAGGCCTTCCAACATATTAAATTTTAACATTGTTTAAACTACATATTGTAGTGGTTGTCTGAATATCTACTGCATGATGTAAATTTATCTCATGATAACAAAACCCTCAAAATTTCAACGATCTATAGGCAATTCGCATAACAGATTTGCCTATTTATAGACATCTTTACCAATGTAGTCTGCATTTAGTCAGAAATACCATTTTAGGTTTTTTTCTGAAAAGCTGCTTTCTAAGGTCTTACTTTCAGAATGGGAAATAAAGTAATGATACAGTGTAACAAAGACAAGGACCAAACGTTTGTCCCACTAACTGAAGTTCTTGGAAGATGCAGTTTCTTTGCTCGGATATTAAAAAACTGTCAAGTCATTCTTCAGGCTCTTACACAAAACTTGCATACCTGAAAGCTTTTGTCCAGCTATAATAAGTTATTCCCATAAAGGCACAGCTGTCTCTCTATAAAGTCGATGGCTTTTCCTGTATCCTTTCCATACCTCCTCACACCTGACCATCCCAGCCACAACAGGCCTGCTCTTCATGCTTAGGGCACAGAACACAGACCAGCATCACAGACATCCAAACCACCTCTCTTTTACATGAACCACCACAAACCACTTCAGTAAGCAAGCATAGCTTACAGCAGCCTAAAGATGGGACACAGCATCCTCACAGCACACGTTCTGGCATTTTTCCTGGGATGCTGTCTGGCAGAGAGACAGACTGGTCAGCTGAAACTCACCAGAGCACCAACATTTCAACTTGGCCATGAGAATCCTTACAACATAAGCACTCTTCAATTGATTAGGAAGGACAAAGATAAGGCTTTCAAATTACAGAGACCCTCTAGAACACCACTTCTCTTAAGCATTTGCATCTGCAATGGGTCTATTTTCAGCAGGCTTTTTAGTTCATTTACCTGTTCAGCACAATGAGTCTCGGTTAACTGGGGCAGCTTCCCATGATAGTTTTGGTCCTTGCTGATTACTTCTGATTTGAACATTTGAACATAACAGACTCCCCAAAATGTTGTAAACTATGACAAAATCAAAAGAGCTGTGAAGAGGGGCCACTGTCAGACAAATTATTTCTGAACAGAGTGAACCCTGACACTGAATTTTACCATTACACAGGCTCAGAGGAATAGTCAAGCTGAAGAAGTGAGAAAATAAATTCAGCAGCTAAAACTGGTCTTTATCTGCCATTTGGTTAAGTGGTAGTAACAAGGTCTGTTAGACCAGGACTTTCAAGATTTATCCATATGCATCTTACTGGTTTTCAAAGTAAGTGTATCATTTCAGTAAAAACAGGCCTTGGAAGGCAAAGTCTGTTAGAATAGCCATATAATGTATAGAAGTCTAAAAAGCTGGCAGCAAATGGTCAATGTTTCTAAGATATGGGGGTGTTGAAGTTGAGAGTTTGACAAACACAGGAGATGTAAATGCTTGGATGAAATAAAGTAACCAAACAAAAAATATTTATAAGAGTGTAGAACTCAACGCCATGAGAAATGCCCAAACTCAAGAACTTGGTATAAGCTTAGCTGTCCACTCTCAAAGGCAACAATGGAGTGAGGACATCAAAGACAAGCAAAAAGTCCTTTCATACCATAGAAAAAGGTACAACAATGACAAACAGAAGATCCAGTCTCAGCCGGTTTTGCTGAGACATTTAGGTGATTATTGGCTTATTCTGTACAGGAAAAAAGGCTGAAAAGTTTAAATCCATTCTGCTTCTTCTGCTAGACTAGGACCCCGTTTCTCTCTGCCCAGCTGGAAGACTAAAGAAGTCACATGTTTTAAGACTTCGAGTAAGAATGAATGAGCATGATATTCCAGTTGACTACATGGTCTGTTTTCCCTGGTACAATTCCAGCCTAAAAAAATATCATGTGGATACCATCGTTCAACAATACCTCAGTATTTCCAAGTCTGAAATCCCCCATTTTTTAACCAACGGAATAAGCATGGAGAAAAGAATATATTTCAGGCAATGTAGCATTGGGTTGTTGCATGGTTTGTGTTTTGTAGGGTTTTCTTAAAAAGACAAGAAGTAAAAAACAAGAGGGATTACTACTTGGTCAGCAGTCGCATTCAACATTTTATGGTCAACATCAAAGTAACCAAAGACACCAACTAGGTTATCCTGTAATTCTTTTACTCTTTCTAAAAGAGTAATTAGGAACGCAGCCATAGCTCACAAACACGCAATTTAAAAGCAAGAGGGAAACCCATCAGTAGGAACTTTCAGGGCCTGAGAACCCAAAGACACACCATTATGGCATCAAAACACAAGGGGGCTTGAGAACCCAAAGACACAGTGTCATGGCATCAAAACACAGGGGGGAATGTACAGGGCCTCTAAAAGTATCTTCAGGGGAATAATCTGGCAACCTGCTGGTCTATAGCAGCTTTGGATGACTAATGTGTAACTTCAGCACCTATGCAAGTCTGGAAGATAAATGCATGACGTCATACCAGGAAAAAAATTTAGACAACAGAAGGACACTTAAGGCCCATGGACTTTGTAAATCAGGGTCAGTGAGACTTAAAACTGTTAATATATACTTAGAGCAAAATAAAAGCTAAATCTAAGCTCATGCTCTGTAAAAATTAAGCAAGCAAAACTAATCACTCATGGCTCAACCCTATTAGCACTATCTGTAGAAAATAATTCTTGATTTGGAAAATGACAAGGCAGCATTTACAGGAAACAGAGATCTTGTGTTACTCTTGCAACACAAGACTACAACCCCCCCTTTGAACAGTCAGCTGATGCCAGCAGCCATTTTCCACTGTTGCCTTAATTTCTCCTTCCCTGTTCTCTCAAGTTGATATCCATGATGATTTAATATTTCTGAATGTCACGCTTGGCCACCTGATTACAAAATTAAGACTAATTTTTTCCCCACATAAAAGAATAAAGCTTTCCCAGAGGACTTCACATAACAAACTGACAGGCACAGCAAAATAATCTGCAGTATTTTTGGTTATGCAAAGACCTGTAGATTCTGATCTCACTTCACATATTCTTAGATAGAAAATAATAAAATGTAGATATTATTAAATATTTATTTTTGCTGGTTGTTGAAAAGGCCTTTGAAAGTATTGCACAGAGAAGCCAAACATTCAACACATTCAGCACAGCCAAACTGTGCTGCAGATGTGCACAGTGCAGAAGTCAGCACAGCTTACAACATACTGAAGATCTGCCTCAGTTACTCAAACTTCGACTTGCGAATGCCAGTTTGTATTTGGCATGTTCTTGGTAATAAATCACTTCTACCAGTCTGTCAGCAGGTTTTCCTGCTTTTCCACCCCCTCTCCACTTCATCAAGCGGAATTAGCATTTGAAATACCATGCTAGATCAAATAACCAGCGTACTTTGCTGAAGTATTGCATTACAATGAATAAAACTATCACCAAATGCCCAGCAGGAGTGCAAATTCTCTGAGGGAAGACAGTAAAATCCTAGAATCTTTCTGACTAAGAAAGTAAATCACTTTGGGCAACTGCATTGAATGGATGGATCTTGACACATATGTGTCACATACTCCAATGTCACAGCTACCTGTAACATGAACAATATCATCCAGAATCCAGTCATGCAAGATTTCTTTCTTGCCTTTAAGTGAATGGCAAGCGTGATGTTTGGAACACCGCATCTAAACCAGAATTGAGTCACTGGCTACAGGAATAGGAAGCACATTTGATGTACCATCAGTATATTCAACTGCAAAACAACAGGGGGGCTCTTCTGCCACGGACGGGCTGCGGTGAGAAGGCCGCAGCAACATTCCTCTTCCATAACCTTGCTGCTCCCTCTCTGCTGGGCTGAGGTCAAGGCACAGAGAGCTTCAGATCCACCCACTCAAGATGGTGGGATGACCTGGCACCGGAACCCAGCCGCTATCACCCCGTTCCTTTTCTGTAATGAATTATGGCATAACCCTAGAGCATCTCACTGGGCGTCTTCGAGAGCGCTCAGCAGGTTTTCCATTCAGGGGCTGCTTCGCTTTCCAGGTCTCTTCTCTCTTGAGAAGCGGGGCGGGGAAGCGCACGGCCGCCTCCAGCGGGCTGTCCTGCCGGGACACGGCCCCGTGAAGGTCGGCTGCCCAGAGTCCCGGCGACACCCGCTCCGCAGAGCCGGGGGCCGCGCTCCCTCTGGGAGCGGCTCCACGGGGAGACCGCGTCCTTCCCGGGTAGGGTCCGAGCGGGGCGGGGAGCGGCGGGAGCCGACCCCCCCCCTCCCCCTTCGCCGCAGAGGATGGCAACCCCCGNGGCTGGAGCCGTGCCCAACTCCGGGCGGAGCTTCGCCCGCCCAGCCCGGGCCGCTTCCGGGCAGGAGTGCTGCGGGCGCAGTGGGGCGCGCTGATTGGTCGTTCTGCACCACGTGATCGCACCCCCGTCCCGCCCCCGAAACGCG
>VZTD01004011.1:684430-710119 GCA_013397725.1 Rhagologus leucostigma | reverse complement strand
GGGGAGCGGGGCGGGCCCGGGCGGCACGGCGGGCGGGAGGCGGAGAGGGCCGAGCGGTGCCGCCGCCTCTGAGCTCGGGGGGTGTTGCTGCGTCCCTCCCGCCCTCTGGGACCCGGCCCGCGGCGGGTGGGTTCCGAGGAGTCTCTCTCGGCGAGAAAACCGGCGGTGCCGCCGCTGGAGCCCTTCGGGCTGAGCAGGAGCTGCCCGCGGGGCTCCCGCGCCGTCTCGGTTGTGCCGCCGGCGGAGCGAGGATTCTCTCCGCTCAGCCCCGCGCTGCAGCGGGCGGGACGCGGCGGCTCCTCGTGCTCCGCGGGGATCCCGCCCTGCGGGGTCTGGCGATCTGCAGAGCGGGCGGGGGGGATGCTGGCCGGGCTCTCGCCCCTGTCTGGTCCTTGTCTGGCGATAGCAAAGCAGCGCCGCTCGCTCTGTGCGAAAAAGCTGCCAGCCTCGGATGTGTGCGGTTTTGCAGTGCTATTGTGTGTAATATCCTCTTAGCACTTTTGTTGGTTTTTAAGTCTTTAATTGCTACGTGGAGGCTGTACAGCGTGGATGGATGACAAACGAGCTGTGTTCTGTGTCATGTTTCTGTAGCACACCCGCTGCTTTGGGCCTGGCTTCGCTTCTCTCTGTCTCCTGAAAACTGGAGATTTCAAATCTGGTTGGCTGGAAACACTGATTTCCTTCTCAGTGAGGGCAATGAGGTGTCGTTTTTGCACAGGAGAGTGGAGGCCTTTACACTCACAGTTGTGCTTTGGTGTCAGATGACCTGCCTGACCTTGTCCAGGTCACTTTGGGACAGGTTTTTCAATGTTGGCTAAATCACCTAATGTTTATTAATTTCAGCATCACTTGTGCTCCACAAAACGTGGTTGTTCCAGTTCTGTGCCTCAGTTTCTTCATCGGCACAAAGGAAGCTTTCCCCAGCTGTTTCTCAAAAGAGCATTAAACCAGTCCCCTTAGAACTGGTGTTATGCAATGATGGGTATTATTATTCCAGTTTGGCAGCTTAAGGCAGGGTGAATGGAAGCTGAATCACTTAAGCTTTTACTAAGAAATGGTAAGGGGTTTAGCTTATTAGCAATAGGGGTGAGGTCATACAAGACTACTTGATAACAGACTCTTAGCTGGTTCTTACAGCATGTAAGCAGCTTGAGACATCGTGAGGGGCTGGCAGGTGTCTGTAGAAAGACGTTCAGGGATGATTGCAAATAAACAGACTCTCAGCTGACATGAAATAGGTGTGTTTGGGATGGTGGACAACCCTTTATCCACCTGCACCACCCTACATAAAACTCTTAGTCACCTTGTGTAATGAGGACGGCGGAGTTTGCGGGAAGAGCAGCAGCACGGATCAGCCAAGATGAGGTGGCAGTTGACGTGATCGTTGTTCTGCAGCGCTCCCGACGGAACTGGGTTTCCTTTCTTTGTTGACCGTTCTGCTGTTTGCTACAGCTTAGCCTTGCTTTGGTTGTATGTCGTTGGTGGGAGAGGGTTACTGGGACCTGGATGTGTGAGTGGGAAAGCAGCCCAGGCATGCCAGGCTGGAACCATGGGGATGTCGTGGCAGGGCACAGCCAGAGCTGTCTGCCGTGCTGCGGTGCTCCCTGAGGAGCTGAGCCTGGCTTTGCTTGCACTGATCAGAAGTTCTCTTTTCATGGACTTGTTTACTTCTTGTAAGTTTTTTTTTTTTTTAAAATAAAAAGCTAGAGAGAAAAAACCTGCATACCACTATTCTGCTTCCAGAGCACCAAACTTCATTTCTGTTACTTTACTTTTACTTACAGGCAGCTTTTTTACTGGTTCAACTTCAGGACTTAGTGCTTTGGGTTCTGTACTTGGTATTTGTGCTCTTCTGGTACTCTTTCATCTCTTTGAAGAACAGCGTATTCCTGTCTTGCCAAAACACTGTTAGCACCACACAGCAAGTTCTGGTGCAGAATAAATTCATATTCTTGTGCAGATTCTCATATTGAATCCAGGTGTTCTCTAAAAATTCAGTTGGAGGCAAATATGCTGACAGAGCTCAAATTGAAAAATAACCCCATTTAAATACAATGAGACTCAAAGGACTAGAGAATAGTTCAAAAGGAACGTATAAATTACACAGGGGTACTTTGGAACAAATCCAAATTGTTTTTTAAGTTACAAAGATCAGTGAAGATCCCTAAAGTACAAGTACTGTCAAAAGATGGGTCCAAAAATAGATCTAAAGCTTCAGCTCCCAGCACACAGAAACCGATGTGCTTGAAGGGATCTGGTCTGTCTTCAGTATTGAATCCAAAATTGTGGACAAGTCCTTCTGAACAAACTGACTCCCTCTGACTGTTTTTTGTGGGAGTGTATGGATTGGATTGTAACCCACGCCACAAAGTGCAGAGGTGATTTTGGAAGCGCTTAGAGCAGCTGATGTTTTATCAGCTGTAATTATGAAGAGTCTACTTTGGCAGAGAGAAAAATAAAAAAAGAAACTGTCCAGTTCATTGACATGAAATTTCAGATCTAAAAGATTGTGTAGTCATTTTATGTTGCTTGCAGCCTTCTTAGCTCTCTGAGTTTGAAATAGCACACAGATGTGTGTTAACAATGCATAGCAAGTTGTAGTGTCTCTGTCATCAGGGTGTTTGAGGTTAGGTGACGTCTTCTACCTAGGACCTCTGGTTTCAGAAATAGCAGAAGATTCTTATGTTTTCTCAGCTGCTTAAAATTTTGTGGGTTTTCTCTTATTTGATGAGTTAAACACCAGCTTCTGAACTGGGAACTGCTATTAGCTTCCGCTTGGTTTTGTGAGACTTGGCTTTATGTTCACTCTATCCTCACCTTCTGAATGATTTTAATACTTAAAGAGTCTCGTTATGTTTCCCTTTTTTTCTTAAATATGACTTGAAAAACTGAGGTAATTCACTGTTCTGTTAGTGAACCTTATGATTCTCTAGAGATTAATTTCTTTTTTCATTTATTATATGTTATTATTGTTAGTTCTTGAATTTGAAAATCGATTGTACAACTGTGTTTGCGTGAGGGAAAATACCAGTGGAAGGGACTCAGGTTCTACTGTCTGTAGTAATTTGGCTGTTTTTATAGAGCAGATGTAAATAATGCTCCCTGCACTTGCTGCTTTCATGGTGTTGATTCACTTGTTGCTCAGTGGTTTTGTGTTTTCATTACAGTTATGCTGCTGGTTTTAAGGAGAGAAAACTGAAAGTCATGCATTGATTCTTGAGCATTTGCTGGTTGCTGTCTGTGACATTTGATATCTTAAAGTAAGGGTGCATTTCTGAGCTGTTTCAGTTCAGATGAAACCTGTGAGAATAAGGCATCCAGCCTTTCCGTGATGGCCTTCCCTAAAAACTACATTACACAAGGCTAATGCAGGACCTGCGTGCTCCATTGTGTGCATGTACCTGCTGTGTGACCAGGATTGTCACATACATGGAGCATGTAGTGCATGTTACAAGCAGGGCCCAGTGCCTGTGCATGTTTATTTTCTCACATTGACCAAATCCCTCTCCAGTTTTGATGGGAAACACCTGGGAGATTGTCATGCAGCAGCACATGTTGAGCCATGTGATGGAGAACTGATTGAAACAGGGAGTGCTGTGTGTTAAACCAGCCTTAGAAAGAAATGTGCCCTCCTTTTGGGTAAGACGTTCCTAGGAGGTTGCCTCTCAACTTTTATGTACTTGCAGCTAAGTCTCAGGTTTTGTAGTTTCTAAGGGTCCTGACTTGCTCTGGAAGAGTCCTACAGGCCACATCCTACACAACAGGTAGCTGCTGCCCCAGAGAACTTCCTAACCCTAAGGCTTTGCAGGCTTATGCTGCTCTGGCTACCTTTTGTAGGAGAGACATCACAGCTGGGGAGTACTGAACATAATAGAAAAATAACTATATTGTTTTTAAAGTGTAGGGAGTCATTTGGATAAACTGTGATACCTCTGCTTGTTTTGCCCAGATTCACAGAGTAAAGCTTTCAAGGTCCTGAAGATGTGCATGTTTCTGAGGAGAACAGGGAGAGATTTTTCTCTCCTGAGTTAGTATGACAGAGTTTATGCAGAGCTGCTGAATTGTTTCCGTTTGCTCGGCACAGTGCTAAGCTTAACATATATGGGAGGAAGTTCCAAGTTTATGAGAAAACTGCTGAATGGTCATATGCACTGGAGGCAGGACAAAAAAGGTAATTGAGCTTGAAAATCACTTTATTTTTAGGCTTTTTCTGAACCTAGAAATGTCCTAGTGTGAGCTATAGTCTGCATTTATTTTCATGGATGGTAAATTTAGACCTTGCCTATATGCAAGCTTACAAATGGCTTAACAGCTTCTGAATGAGTTTATAAAAAACTAAGTGCAGTTTATTATAGGTACTTTAACCTGATTTATAACTCTGACCACTTTGAGTTCAATGCCATAACCAGATTAAGACATTCCACGAAGTAGGAAGGATTGGGAGGGTAGGAAGGTAGCAGAGGGGTTGTAGCCATTTTACTGAAGCACTTTAGAACCCAGTCTTGTGTTTTGAGTACTGTTTGACCATTCAATTCTTTCTGCATGTGGATGTGGCTTGGTAGTTTGGGACCTCTTGTATGAAAAATGTAGTAACTTTGGTTAATCACCAAATGCCGCAGACTCTGCTGCCATCTCCTGAGGATAAGAAATGATGCATCCTCCTTTGCCACACTAAATCTCTTTTAAAATGGGGAATAATGGGTGATGGTCGAGCCAGAAAAATACTTTAATCCAAGTGGAAATCAGTCAGAACTTGAAGAGCCTGCCCATTTGGCAAGCATTAGAAGTGTTCAGACCAATAATCTGAGAAGGCGCTAGATATTTTTATCCAGAAGAGGAAAGAATGTAAGAAGTTGGATCTTTATATTTGTTTGGGAATTGATAAGACAGAAGTGCAGTGCTTCCTTGCATCCCTCCTGCTCTAAGCGAGGCAGGCAATGTCAGGATTGCTTTCTGCTCCTGGCTGAAAAAGGGGAAGGGAAGAAGTGACCCGTGTAGGAGTTAGTCGTAAAGCAGCAGAAGTTTGTCAGGAGGGAGTTTGAGGTGGGGAAGCCTGGGAGAAGAGAGAGCCTGTGCAGAGAAGAATACCTGGTTACTGGGAGACTCTTGGACTTGAAGACCTGAGAGCAGAGAAGCACAGCACTGAAATGGGGTAACTGTGTATTTGTGTCAAAGCCTATTGAATTAATTCATTATGAGAAGGAAATTATACTTTAGGCTTTATTAAAAACAGAACCAAAACCATTTCCACAACACTGTCACTAGGTGACTAAGATTAAGATATTTGAATTTTCCTGAGGGCAGAGTATTTCTTTAATTAATTGAAAATACTGTGCTTCGTAGTAAGATCTTCATGCATGAAGTACTTCCAGAGCTCACTTGGCCTTCCTTCTCCCTCTCCCTGTTCTTTTCCAGGCTCCATGTGATTTTTGGCCCTTAGCAGACTAGAATCTCTAACTCTGAAAAAAAATTCTGATTTCCACCATCTGAGCACTGTATTTATGTTCTCCTGAGAGTATGGAATGAGACCCAGGCAGCAGTTGAAGGCTTGTGAAAGTTTTCTCTACATGGCACTTGGAATTGTCAGTAAAGATCACAAATTAAATTGAAAATTGCAGTTAAAGGAGATTTATTTGGTTTTAGATTTTTGGCACAAATTTTCATTTGAGAACAATTAATTCTTATTGAAAATTAGGAAAAGGATGGAGGGGGAAATGATTGTTGCCTTAGAAGTGTTTTTAAGGTAGGCAGATAAAACTGATAGCACGTTCAGTTAATTTTTCACAGTATGTTATTAATATAATGTGTGATTTGAACACTTTACAAAAGCCAACTCTGGGAATGAAATCCAAAGTATAGGTAGGAAACCCATCGTGAACTGCCTTTTTCTTTTTTTTTCACTGTTCTAATGGACAAAGGCATTTGTAAAGAAATGTTTCAGTTACCTATAGAAATAGTTGGTGTGAAGCAGAAAAATGATTTTCTTCTGATATGTCAGTTCCATGGTTTGTTACCTGTGTTCATACAAGAAGTGCCCTCAAGCTGTATTTATGTAAATAAGGTACTTTGTAAGCATCACTTCTATTTTGAATTTGAAGGTAAGCCTCTGTTCTTAACCTGATGATCATCAGGTACTTCATGAACACTAATTAGCAAAGGGTCATGATATTCTGGGAGGCAAGTAAGGGTTATAGTTGTTAGATCTGGGGACACTGAGAGTGTGGAAAGGGGCAGTAATCCATAAGGTGTCTCAGGATATAGTTAGTGGAGGCACAAAACTAATTTTGGGGGAAGCTGTTTCAAAATAGTGAATTACTTCTGTTTAGCAATCATGGATCAAAATCAATGCTCTTTTGAGCTTACTTGATTAATAAGGAAAAGTGGTTAGAGCAGCAACGAAGAGTTGGGGTGTCTGGCAGCTCTTTATCTGCTGTATTATTGCAGAGAAGTTGTTTCATTTTTCACCTGATATTGATGTACCTGGGATAGGCTGATGAAATATTTAGGCCTTAACCTTGTGAGGTGCTCTGAAGCAGCAGAGTGTTATGGACAACTAAGTGATGTATGTGTGTCTGCTGTTCTGTTCTAGACCAGCTACATTTATTTCTGATATTTTAGAGTTTGAAAATTCTGTGAGCTGGGCATAGTGGTTCCTGCTCTTTGTATCCATCTGCAGAATGGGATAGCTTATAATTTTCTTGAGAAAGTTTATTTTTCACTTGAAAATTTAAGATCTAGGACATGTTTGAGCTGGAAAAACTGTGAGGCTATTATAGCATAACTTTACTTCTTGCATGTGAAGACTGGCCAGTCTTTTGTGTGTGGTCAGGTTTTCTAGGTTGAAGCAGGGTAAATTATATGATATCCAGATATAATGAAGAAACTTGGCTGTAATGTGCTTTGTATTTTTTTCCTTTTTTCAATGATAAAGGGAGAGACAGCTAGGGTCTGATGTACGTCTAGGGGAATTGTGATGCATGACATTGAAACCTGGTCACAGTGAGATCCAATAGACTTGCAAGTCTTGAATGAAGTCTTCTGTTAATTCTGATTCTAAAATTGCTTCCTTTTCTTCTGTACATTACTGTGCCCTTCTGCAGGCCAGAACTGGGAGTAACTTCCGGCAGGGTATGAGGTGTCATGCAGTTCATGTTTTCAGTAGTAAGCAGGACTAAAGAAGATCAGGGGTCTCAGAGCAAATTGGTAAGACTTTTTGCATGCTAGGTTTGTACTTATTCTTCTGATTTTCTGACAAGTGAAGCAGAGTAGATATGCAGCCCATGGATCTTTGAGATAATTGAAAACATACTGGTCTGCCCACAAGAACTAGACTAACTTGTGTGCCTAGCAAGACAGCTCATCTATAAAAAAAACCAAACAAAACAAAAATAAACCAATCAAAAAAACTTCAAAAACCCCAGACCCCAAAACACTAGAGAGGCTCTTTTGGCCTTGGAGTAGAATCTAAGCAGAGCCACATCTTCCAGGTCTATAGCCTTCATAGTCCTGGTTTGGTTTTATTTTATGAGTGGATTATCCTGTCTAGACTCCTGCTTTGACTTGGAAGCTAAAATAGAAGCAATAAAGCTAGCTGGCCGCTTAGCAGGTGACAAACCTTCTCTGAAGTCTTCTTAATTTGTTAGGGCCCATTTCTCCATGCTGCCTCTCCTGACTTACTCCTCAGTAAGTTTTGCAAGTTTCAGATACAGCTCTGCTAAATTTAGCCTGCCAGATGCCTTCAATAAGCCTGAGCCCAGCTATCAGTTACACGGAGATCTGTTTCAGTCAGGCACATCCCTCTGGGGAGAGACTTGCACTATTTAAAGTTGAATGAGACTGAGATTCTTGCAGCATTAAGAAACTCGAAATTCGCCCTTTTTCTCCCTGATGTTGGTTCTAAACTAGTGTTCAGCACTTGGTATTCCCAGCGAGTGAATCCACGTTTCCTCTTGAACTGTAACTGGAAATTGGCTGCCTCTTGAGCTGCCATTCCGTATAGCAGTTCTCCTTCAGTATCTGTTGAGCAGCGAAAGGCAGTCTTAGCGTAAATAACACTAATGTCTCGTCTAGCCGGTGTTACTTCCACCAGTATCAATGTAAGACATTGTAGGAAAAAGAAACTGTTCAAATCACAGCCTGTAAGCTGCAGGCAGAGCAATGCAACTGCAGCAGGTCTAACTAGACGGCATTTGGTCCTACAAAATGTGTGAGGGTTTTTCTAGCCAGTACCTGGAGGATCTTAGGATCTTAGGACACTGGCATGCAAGAGCAGGAGTGTTAATGCCAGTGTTCTGGGCACGCATCCAATTTCAGGAACTGGTGCATGTCACCTCACTAAAGTCACACTTCTGTTCGGATTTGGTGGATCACTCCTCACTTCCGCTCTTACATCGCTGGGCAGTGTTGCTGTGCACTTTTAACAGATAGCAGCCCATGCCCCACGAACCGGTTCCCTTTGCTAGTGAAATCTCCAAGTGTTTTTTCCCCAGTAACCAAGTCATGGAATGTAGCAGTTGTGAAAAATGCAAACGTAGTCCTAGGATATGTCAGGAAAATGCTTCCGGTAGTGACAGGAAAAACTTAGTGCCGTTGTATAAGACAGTAGTATTTAGGCTGCTGTAAGCAGTTTTGGTTAGCCATGTTTAAGGAAAATCAACTTTAATCAGAAGGAATGTAAGGAAGAGCTAGTATGACAGTAGTAGGGATTAAGAGTAAGTCTTACAGGAAGAGGCCAGGAGCTTGGCTTTAGTTAGAAGAAAGGTGTGAAGAGATCATGGCAACTCTCTGAAAAGGCCTATGCAATGGTACCCATCATCTCCAGACAACATAGAGGTAGATTTGAGTACACTGGAATAACTAACTGAGAATAATGGTAGATTGGGAACAGCCTTACAATGGAAGGTGTTTAAGTGGCTTCAGAAGGCTGGTATTCCATTGAGGAAAGTGTATGGATTTGTAGAACACTGTAGTAGTAAGAGGCCTGACCTTATAAGCCGAGAGTCCCTCATTCTTCTATGCTAAAAACAATTGCTTGGCGTGGGGTGACTGACTTGTCCCAGAAACTTTGACATCTAAGATGGAGTACAGCTGACTATTGCATCCTCCATGGAGTGCCATTTGAGCTGTAGGGTGCCAATAGTAAGTGTGGATCTTCTTAGGAATATTAGTGGCATCATGGAGTCAAATAATCTGTTAAGGAAGGGCATGTCCCTTCTGAGAATTTCAGGTTCTTTGCACATCTTTATGTTCTCTCATATACTAATTTGAGCTCATTTAATTTTTTTCTTTGCAACAGCAGAAGGTAAGTGTTTTTGGTACACCCTCTACTGAGTTGACATGCATAGGACTGGCCTAGTCAGACCTTAGTTGACATAGAAAACTTAAGTTACTGATTTGGCTGAGACATAACTTGAAGAAGCAGGTCTAGTTGTGAACAGCTGTTAAAAAGAAAAAAACTAACCAAAAATAACCAAACCAAACAAAAAAAACCCCCCAAAACAAAACAAAAAACCAAAACGAAAAAACCAACCAAAAAAAAAAACCCACAAAGCTGCTCGCTTTACTCTGGTGAAAAGAAAGGAGTGATAATTTTGAGTCCTTTGTTAGAGATGCTGTGTCTTGGCTATTTAGAGTAGTGGTTTTAAGTCCTTAGGATCAAAGTGCATGTTGTTCTGTGAATGATAAAGTGTAGCACAGTATCTCTAGACTGTGTGCACAGATGTACTGGATAATCTACATCCCTGTGCTCCTCTTGCGCAGTACTTCCAGTTGAAACTGGAAGTGAGCTGGCACTTCTGCTCAAGAACCAATTAGTTCTGCCTATGGCAACCTTTTTTCTCTTTATGCTGGCAGAGGACTTGAGTGGTGAACCCAGTCAGGGGACTGATGTGGGTTAAAACTAAACTTTTTTTGTCTAGGTTAGTTTTAATTGGTGTTGGTTCACCACATAGTTGCACAAACATTTGTGCCAGCAAGAGGATGGAAATGAGTGGCCCGGGGACAGCAAGACTGCTGCTTTGGGTAGCAGTGCCAGCTTTCCCATGATTTTACTCAAGGCCCCAGTGGCACTTTTGCCACACTTCCTCAGGCAAAATTATGAATTCTCGTTATGTGTGTCTTCCTTTCCATGTTCTTATTTAATTTATGTATTAAATGGTTTTGTGCATAATAGACGTGCTGATTTAATCAGCTAGTGCTATACATTAAAGTAATTTATGGTTTGAGTACACACTATTTAAACAGATATATTTAGTGTATTGATTTATGCTTCCTGCAGTGTTTCTCAAACCTGTTTCATATTATTCTCCAGGGTAAAATACTGTCCCTGGTGCAATTCTTGCAAGGACAAACCAGATAAAGACAGGCAGCAGGAGATGGCAAGAGGCAGCAGTGAATGTGGCAAGTAGTGAGAGATAGAGGGGAGAAGTCCAGGGGCTCGAGGAAATGTGTCAGCAAATGCCTTTCAGCCATCTACTAATAGAGCTCATTTCTCTGGCCTGATGCCAGCCTCAGAGGTGATGTCTTGGCTCAGCAGCTACCAGCCTTAGACTCTGCTTCTGCATTTATTTATTTATTCTCTGTCTGAAACCTTCTTGGTGAAGGTCCATCTTCTGGCCATGTTCCCTTTCTTACCCGTCTTGTCCTGGATGCCTGTGGTAATATATTTTTGTCCTGTTGCACTGTCATCATAAATATTTCATAGTGATTGTCTTCTAATGCCTGATTTGTTTGATTAATAACTAATTAATTTTAAAATAATATTAGAAAACACTACCTGGCAATGGTCTGTCAGAGATTTTTGCTCAGAAAGAGACATACTGCATAACAGCTTTGCTGTGAGTTCATCATGCTAGCATTGCTGATCTACTGAAGCTAGGACCTACTGATACTTTTTTGTATCACCAAGGTCAGTATAGTGTTATTTGGAGAAGAGGTCTGGGCTTTCAGTGACGGAGTATGAATATGAGGTTTGTCTCTTCCCTTACTGACTGCTGCACTGCAGCTCATTTGGCCTAACTGGGCAGTTGAGACCTGCTCCCTTTGGTTTCTACTCTTGTGCAGACTGGTGCAAAAGGGGCTCTTCAGTCTTCTCTTCACTCCTAGTACAAGACTACTGAGGTGCCCTACTCCAGCAAAACTCTTTCACAGACACAAATATACCCAGGAACCCACATGCCACATTTTATTCCTGCCCTTTGTGAGGAAAAGGTATAGCAGCACTGCTGGCTGGGATCAGAACTTGCCTTCTGTGAGCCTGAGGAAGCCCTGCTGTGCTAGGCTGAGCAGTTGTGCCAAGTTGGGCATAAAACAAGTACTACAGTTTCTCCACCATATAATAACTTTGATTGCATGCTTGTTTATGCTGTGAGTACTTCTGGAGTGTGAGAACATCATCCTTATTAGCTCGGGACTTACTTTGTGTTGGAATATAATTCTCAAAGGGACTTGCACAAATGGCCATACATGAAGAAAGGAATCTTGAGAGCAAAAGTGATCTAGAAGATTGAAAAGGCTGTGAGACAAAGGGCTGGTTGTGGTAGGACTCACAGAAAAGAGATATTGCAGATTATTTCAGCAGAATATAGTGCTTTATAGCTAGAAACTTTAGAAATACCCTTGGATTTGCCTCTAGTATGCCTGGGTATCTTGACATGGATGAGATGGAAGAATATGGAGTCTTTTGCTTCTTCTATCATTCTTGAAATCACTGTTGGAGAACACACTGTCCATGTAGTGAGATGTCTCTCAGGAGATTGCTGTACCACTGACATGAGCAGAGCTCGGGAGCAAACTGCAGGGATTTGTGTCTTAGCAACTGACCTTGCAATGAGGGAGAAAAAAGATGGATGCGTGCAGTGTGGTAGGGGGAAGATAGGTGAAGAGCTGCCTGGAATAATTTGCAAGAACTCATACTGACATGAGATGCTTGACATCAGAGAGCTTTTTAATCTTTTTGGCAAATGTGTGATGAAAAGGTTTGACTTTGGAATGAGCAACGTTAATATGTAAATGCCATCCACTAATTCGAAGTAGTAACTGGAACATATTAATCTGATGGAGAATTACAAAATCATCAATAATCCCTTGATGCTCAGTGGTCCTCTAAAAGGTAGGCCCAACTGAAAAATTGTTCAGGTTCTGTAGGGCTCACTGGGGACGTTGTCTGGTCTGGGTTATACTGGAGAGTGGGCAATGGTAAGCCTTGCTATCTCTGCAAAACTGAAGACTTAATTCTTTGCTGTAAAAGAAAAGGAGAAAGTGGGTGAAGGTTTATGGTTCTTGAAGTAAAAGTTAAAGGCTCCATTCCTGTAGCTTCTGATAGTTTTGCAGGCTGCAGTACAATGCCTAGACAGTATTACACATTTATCATTGGTAGTGACAACTAAAACTGGTATCTGGAGGGTATCGTTTAAGAGAGTTTTTTAATGTATCATCAAGGTCAGTTAATAAAGCAGAGACAGATTATACTCTGCATTGGTTGGTACAGTTCTTGGAAAAAAAAAAAGCTGTTGGTTATTGTATCTTCTTTGTGTCACTGTATTATTTAAATTAACCTGTGCTGTTGTATCTTAGGCATTAACCTATCTGAAAAAACAAGCTGCCTAGGTGCAAGAGACAGTGGAGGTGGAAAGCAGCTGCTGCACATTACTAGGATGAATTTCAAGCCTGATGTACAAGGATTTTAGAAAGCCACTTCTTTGAAAACGGAATTTGACTTTTTTTCAAAAAGGCAGTGTCTTTACTGCTGTTTGGGCAGAAAACAGTGTGGTTGCCCATATGTGTTCAGTAAAACAGGGCTGATATGAACCTAGAATTGTGTGTTTTTCTAATTCCATGTGCACTGGCTTTGTACTTGTCTACATATTCTGGTGACCATTTGGGAAAAGATTTTGATTATCTTGGTTTTTTTATTTTTCATTCTTGTAGTCCTCATTAACACTGCTTGCACTCTCCCAAGAGCAACTAATCCCTTTATTTTTTAATTTTTTTGTTTTTAATTTGCTTCTGTGTATATAGTGTTTCTTTTGGGAAGGTAGTCTTAGGAAAGAGGAGCTTGGTCTGCTTCTTCTCAGTATAATTCAGTGTATTTTACGGTTGTGATTCTGCTCTCAGCAGGAAGAAATATTTCAGTGATGATCGTAGTAGATGCAGATAGCACCTTGTGAAGGGCACACTTGCATATTAACAGGCTTAGTATATTTGTTGCACACAGTACTGTTGGTTTTTAGAGACAGATG
Organism: Rhagologus leucostigma; assembly: GCA_013397725.1. NCBI lineage: Eukaryota > Metazoa > Chordata > Aves > Passeriformes > Rhagologus > Rhagologus leucostigma. Next base: position 696,881 of record VZTD01004011.1, on the reverse strand, counting down.
TCTAGTAATTACTTTGTCTAAGCATAAACTTTATATTGGTAGGTGGTAAAATTGAGGCTGTCTTTGAAGCCTGGATAAGGACTTAATTTCCTTGGTCTCTGTTCTAGCTTCCTGATCCTCCCATATTTCCTTTGCGGTTTTTCATTTTTTTTCCTTGTGATCTTGATGATAAGAGGGGAAATGAGTGGGATAATATTGAAGCTAATACTTCTGCAGAGATCTCTGTTCTCCTGTCTTGCACCCAGTAAAACCACACAAATGCTATGGTACATTAGTGTTTAGTGTGGCCTGAGAAACTTTTGACTGTATAGAACTGACTGAAAAAACTAGGTTTGGGACTTAAATCAGCCACCAGCGTAAGACTTGATAGTATGGGTTGGACGTGGCAGTTCAAATATGTATTGAACTGACTATTAGGTGGAACAGTTCTCTAAGCATAAGCAAATAATTAATTTTTGGTGTCCTTAAAAATGTTGCAGTATGTCAGATGTTAAGCATGTTTTGATTTGTTCCAGTAGCCGGATCGAGCTGGGAGATGTGACGCCACACAACATTAAGCAGCTGAAGAGGCTAAACCAGGTCATTTTTCCTGTCAGCTACAATGACAAGTTCTACAAGGATGTACTGGAGGTTGGCGAACTTGCCAAATTAGGTACAAATGTTCTTGCCAGTAATTGTGGGCTGTGGTGGCAGAAGTGGTCATCATTGCTATCCATAATGGTTTTGAATAGCAGCTCCTTATATTTAGTTGTTATACATCATGAAAAATAACTGTTTGGGAACCTCAAAAAAGCCGCAGAAGGTCTGTGTTCTAAATAGATTACATCCCACTGGGAATAGGCATGTGTTCTGTTCCAGAAGAAAACAGTTGTGCATTGCCAGCTTACCTCCTAATGTCATTGCTGGTTGGTGTGAACAGTAATTAACAACTACTGTGGCAAAGCAGCATTGGTAACTTCATTCCAAGTGTGAATCCACGATGTATGCTATTTTATTTGGATAGGAGAATTAGCAAGAGGGGAGGGAGGGAGGAAGGAAGATGGATACAGGGTGTAAATGAAAGAGCTGTATGTGTAGTTTGAGAGTTGTTATTGATAAACCCTTGTTTCTCTCCTTGGCAGCCTATTTCAATGATATTGCAGTGGGAGCAGTGTGCTGTAGGGTGGATCACTCCCAGAACCAGAAGAGACTGTACATTATGACACTTGGATGCCTGGCACCGTACCGAAGGCTAGGAATAGGTAAGGAGGGTCTTCTTTTGTATCTGAGTCATCAAAGAAACCAGATTGCTGTCCAGCTTTCCAAATGCTCTTTCAGATTTTTAACCAAGTTAGTGCACTTTAGATTCCTGATGTCTTTGGAAGGGACTTGGGGGAAAGAGTATGATTTATCGTGTGCTCATTTTTCCCTGCCTTTCAGAAATGAACTTTTTGTAGAAATTTTTAATTCAGGATTTCAGATTACTTTAATCTTAATCATATTATCATACTGTGGTGCAAATACTCTTCTTCTATGGATGTGAAAATTGTTGCAGAGAGATATGAAATAATTTGTCAGAGATATGTAGCCAGTATGCAAGCCATACATAAGTAGAACACAACATTCCTTCATTGGCCTCTCCCTTCACTCTTCTAAGTGTAGGGATTTTCTATTTATTTTGTCTTTATCACTACTGGTTATTGCTGTTCAGGGGTAGTACCCGCTTTTTGTCTATGCTGCGTTTAGTTCTTTGCTCCACACTGCAAACCCATAGGACAGATTAATCAAGACCTTAGAGTAACTCGTTTGCTTTGACAAACTGGATTGAAAACATAACTTTATTTAAATTATTTTACTAGGTCTTTAGTAGAAAAGCTTACTAGTGCCCTTACTGCTTTATACAATGTTTTGGCTGTATTTTGAGGTGAGTTTGAGACCTTGAAACTAGTATTGAAATAAGCTGATTTATACATATGCTTCTGGGCTGTTTTGATCTTTATTTCTTCTTCAAAGAAGCAATGAATTAAGGTTTATGGGCAGGCAGAGACAGAGTGAAATACTTACACATCATGTTTTATTTGCCTTTTCTAGTTTTCACACTCTATCATTTTAATCTACCTACAGTTAATGTGCCTCTCCTCAAGGAAGCACCTCACTAAGTATAGACTTAATTGTGCCCTTCTAGTTTTCTTAAGTATCTCTTTATCTTTTGGCAGGAACTAAAATGTTGAATCATGTCTTAAACATCTGTGAAAAGGATGGCACTTTTGACAACATCTATCTGTAAGTTAATAAGTTACACTCATGCATTTTTTGGGAGATGATAGAGGTAGATATGGGAGCAAAGGGATGGAGATCCAAGTGTGGGTTTAGTGTATATTTTAGTGGGGTCATGGAACATCTTGTAAGTACTAGCAGGAAAGCCAGGAGTCGTATTCTGGGCTTGTTGTGTAATGCTGAGAAAACCAAAAGCGTGCTTGCTTTAGAAAGGGTTCTGCAAATCTGCTGAATTTCAAAGTAGTTTAGTTACAAAATTATGTTCTAGAGCAAAATTACACTGTAAGACAAAAAAATGCTTTTTAGAAAGGATTTTTTTTTATCATACAAGATCGTCTTCAGAATGGAAAATACTACAAGTTTTGGTGCATTTGCTTTCTGTCTTTTATGACAGCACTCTGTGGGTTAGACTATCAGAGATATTTGCAAACACTCAAAGTTTACATTCACTTATAAGGCCCAACTGCTATTCCCATTATTGCACACTGCCAGGTCAGCTATTTCTGCAGCAACACGATAAACTAGATCAGTGCCCTGACCCAGCTGGGGAAGCTGTTTTCAGTTTTGTTTCTGGGTGTTGTTTTTGCATTTTAGTGTGTTTTTGGGTTTTGGGGGTGGTTTTCTTGTGCTTTGTTTTGTTGGGGTTTTTTTAAAATCAACTGCGTGTCTGCATAAGCACTTGGCATGATGCAGACAAAAGAACAAGCACAGGGATAGAGGACAGTCAGCCCAGTAGTCCCCCCGGAAAAAGAATGTGAAATACATAAATGCCAAAACTATGCTTTGCTGCTGGTTTCACACTTCTACTTTTCCCTGCACATTGGTGTTAGCAAGTGAGCACATTTGTGTGGTTAGCAAGTGAGCTGATGCAGTTTTTGGCCTGATTGCTTCTTTGAGATAGCTTCTTGTCCATCACTGCCTTGGCCATCACACCAGTGCAGGCACGATGCACTGCTAGGGATAGGCCCACAGGCTTGGATGGACTTACAGTGCCACGGAACTACACTTTGAATACTTGCCAGGACTGTTGAAGATGCTTCATGGGGAGTGTTTCATAGACTGATATCACTGTAAATGGAGTGACTTTCTCCTCAAACTTAGTCCGCTTCTGCCATGAAGGTGCGAACTCTTCCACGTCCTCTACTGTTGTTGCTTTGTGCCATCTCTGTAAGAGGAATGTGTTTTAAAGAGGTGTCTGAGTAAAACTGCTTTTGGCTCGTATTCCTGCTCTCCTGCCTCAGGAGAAGTGGTAATGAACTCTCTCTCAGATGCCTGCTAATGGGACGGGGGCTTTCCATTTTGCTTTTGCACATTACTGTGTGCACAGTGAAGGAACTGTTTGCTAGTTCTAATGCAAAAAAAACCCCAAATCCTTCATAATCCTTCTTTACACTTCCCAGACTAAGGATTCTGGCATGACAATAAATAGGCCCCAAAATCGGGCTAAAGTTCTTTTAGTAGCCCATTGATTTAATTACTATGTCTATTGTTTGTGCATCTTCTATCCGAACATATTATGCAGCTTAGCACCAAATTTGGTATCAGTGCCTAAATTTGTCACTATAATAAAGTTCCCTTTTAGCTTTTTGGTGCTTAATGGGCTTAACACTAAGATCTTTTGTTTTGTTCTGCTATTGCTTCCACAGTTACTTTGGTTCTATGGTTATGCAGCGTGTTGTCATGACAAAGTGATTCATGAACTTGTGCAGTGTCCACTGAATTTTGGGATGTTTAATGAATGCCTTTTGTTGAGCCAAACATTTTTTTTCTTTTCTTTCTTTCTTATTTTTTCTTTTCTTTTTTTTTTTAACAAAACTTGTGCAAATAAATGCCCTAGTCACTTAGGATAAAGAACTAATGGCTGTTTGTTTTGGAGACCTTGAAACACACTAGCAAAATCTGTAAAACTCTAGGGGAAGTAAATACAAGGGAAAAGGACTTTGTAAATCCATGGGACTTTTTGGTACTACAGCTTTTTGTGGGGAGAGGGGAGTAGTTAGAGGAAGTTGTTAAAGTCATATCAAACACCATTGCCAGTTTTATGTTACAGTGTGTTAGGATCATCGCTGAGACAACTCTTCTGGTCGTCTGCGAAGTGTTATTACAGGAAGTTAAAGTTGGCTTTACAGTGAAACTCTGTTATATATTTCCACAAAATATCTGCCGTGTTGCTTTAGTAAGAGAAATTGAAATTACTGAGGTAGTAATGCTTCAGAGTTTCTCTGCTATTTTGTGTTCCCTGAAAGTTTTACTGAGGGGAAACATTTACTACTATTGACTGCCAGGGGCCATCCAGGAGCTGAGTGTTAGCCCAGAACTGAATTGGGAAGACCAATAGATCCAGTCCTGGATTTACACCGCTGTTCCTGTCTCTATCTAGACAGCTGCTTTTCTTGTCTTTGACTGTGCTGAGTATGGAGGCAGAGTACTGACCTCTGTCTCTCTATCCCCTTTTCTGTCTCAGGCATGTCCAGATCAGCAACGAATCTGCAATTGACTTCTACAGAAAGTTTGGCTTTGAGATCATTGAGACGAAGAAGAACTACTACAAGAGGATAGAGCCTGCAGATGCTCACGTGCTGCAGAAAAACCTCAAAGCCCCTTGTCTCGGCCAGAACGCAGATGTGCAAAAGACCGACAACTGAACAAAATCCCAGCGGACACTTTCTTGCACTTGCTTGTCGCCAAATAAGGAAAGAGAGGCCTCTTGATTTTTTTTTTTTGGTTGATTGGTTGGTTTTTTGGTTTGTTTGTTTTTTTTTTTTTTTTTACTCCACCCATTCATCTTAATTTTTTTTTCTTGACCTCTTTCCAACAAAATGTAATGCTTCCTCCAAGGATTGTCCAATCATGTTTGGGGTCGGGTTTTGGTTGGTTTTGGATTTTTTTTTGAGCTCTCCTTTCTGGTGTTTTTTTTGGGGGAGGGGGTATTTTTTTGTTTTTGTTTTCTGTTGGGGTAGGAAAAGGTGTGCAGATCTCTTTTAAGTTTGAGGTGTGGAGGGCTTGAGCAGGTTATCCTGATGACAAGTTTCCTTCAGAATTATTCTTTCAGTAAGCAGAATGTAAATCCAATGGGGGGGAAAAGGCAAAGCAATATCTTGTCCTTTGACTCCTACATTATTGTGTTTTTTATAACCTACAGGGTACTTTACTCTCCCCCAACCTTTGAATGTTACTTCAGTACTTCCCACTCTTCCTCTTAATCCCCCCACCTCAAAAAAGTATATTTAGTTCTTCCCGATAATTTTGAGTATGGCTTTTTCCTCCATCTTTTGCTGAGAAGGGTGGGTTACTTTACCATACCTTTTCACTCTGCCTGGGCTGATCTTTTTGAATGCTTTTTTTAAATACTCCTCACCCAAGCTGGTGCTACACTTCTTAACTGACTGAGAGGAGGATTTAGAGTGGTCTTTGTTTTTTCTTATTTTCATTTACCCAACTCCCAGCAGACTTTTGCCAGAGTAAGAGCTAGATCTGGTGTTGGCAAGAATAACCTTGTAAAAATATGAATCCTGAGGCAAGACCCTTGCTTTAAAAATGGGTGAAATTCTGCAGGGCTCATGGAGAATTAGTTTTGTCTGTGTTGTTGGGATGGAAAAAGTTACTGTGACCACCTTACCAGCTTTGATGACATTAAGGCAAGCACCTGTCTCCAGATAAATTTGTTACTAAATCTGTGGTGACAGAGGTAAGGGTTGAGGAAACCAGGCAGCAAGGCTATGAAGGCAGACATGAATCTGAACCTAATCACATAGCTTTGCAGGGGTCTCCTGGATTTGCTTGGGATTGGCTTGACTTGCTGTGTTTATGTGCTCCTTCGGGAGGAGGTGGTGAAGAACTGCGCGGTTTTGCTCCTTTGAAGATTATTTTCCCCTTCCCCTGTTCAGTAGTAATAATGCAGTTCTCCTCTGGTGAGAGGGTGTTCGTGGAGCACCGGAGAAAGCAGCATATATTAGAGCATTTTATGGGTTTGGAAAATAGGCTGACTGGCTTCTTCCTAGTACTGTAACTTTGAGGCTACAGTAAACTGTACTAAGCTCTGCTTTGCATCCTTTCATGCTTTGTTTGCCTGAATACCAGTGCTCCTTTCTAGGCACTGTTGCCAGCAATTTTATGTATGCCAATATAAATACCAACTTGAGCTTGGACTCTTCTCCAAGCACCTGGGAAAGTGCACTGAGCTGAGACAACACCAACCTGCCCCATCCCCCATGTAGATGCTGAACTGTATTCTTTTCCTGTTTGTTTTTTAAAGTTTAGATCTGCATCTTGAATTCTTCTGCTCTGAAAGCCTCCAGCCTGTAGTGTGCATTGCAGCATACATCTGGTTAGTAGGTGCTGCCCAGTCATTAGAGGGTGACTTGGGAACCAAGGATTCCAAGACGGGAGTTGTGGTGAGGCAAGGGATGGCACCCCTCGCTGCGCGTTATGTGGTCTTTGATACCCAAGGAGTGACTATGTGAGCTGCTACACGATTACTCCTTCTTTCACAGAGGTGTGTAGCATTTGTTGGAGTGCATCTTGACAGTCCTGTGCTGGAAAACGGCTACTTAATTTCCTGGGTTTGCACTAATGGAGTCCTGGAGACGGGCAGGTGGCCAACACCAGCCCATCTGCATGGCCTGAGCGCCTGCATTTGCAACACTCGGTGGCAGACTGGCTAGAAAGATGCAAACGGTTCCCTTGGCCAGAGGCAGCCTAGTTTTGACAAAAGCTTATTTTCAGTACAGCTAGGACCTGCTCATGGTGGTTATGTTGGCAGTCCAGCATCTTTCTAGAAGGGGATGTATTGAAGCACAATTAGCTTGTCATATGCCAACATAGTTTCCCTGGCCATCTGTAGACCAAACCAAGAGAAGTATGTGGAGGGAGAGAGAGATAGTATTGTATTTGAGGATGTTCGTGCAGCACAGCTGTAACTCAGACCATAGCTGCCTCTGGTGCCAAGCAAAGTGCTCTTCATTCTTCTAGAACTAAGTGGTAAGTGTTTGGGTTGGGTAGATGGGTGTGGGGATATGAACTCTTAGGATTTGCTGTTGTCGTAGGCTTCCACAAATCAGTGTGTTTCACAGACAGGTTTTCTTCAGGTTTAAAAGTACAAGTCTGATGTCTGAACTTACTTGGATTAACCTTTGTTTCTGTCTCTTTTTGCTTTGGGCTGCCATCATTCTATGAATGTATCCATGAGAACAATTCTTAAAGCTCCTATTCCACAGCAGACCTGCCTCGTTGTAACTTCTGATAAAATGTTTTGTAGGAGGTGGAAGAGAGAAAAAATCTAAGACTCCTTTTCCCAGGCTATTAATCCTGGAAAACAGTTGTTGAATCTTGAATACAAGGTTTAATCTGAATCTTAAGAAAACTGTGTTCCCTGTACATGGATAAGGGCAAGTGAAGGTCAGTAGTTCTGGATGACAAACAGTTGTATTTTATTAGTCTATCAGTTGTGTTGAGTGAGGGAGGAGAGTGCTGTATCTTAGTGCTGTTAGCCAGAGACACTGAAATTGTGTGAAGTATGGGCTTACTGCAGAGAACTTCAGTTACTTTGGTTGTTGCTGCAGGAGGACATCCTTCTAGCTTGAAAATAACAGCTTATGAACAACTAAATTTTTCAAAAGTTGGGAGTTTCAGTGGGAAAAAACCCACCAGCACTTCCTGTTCTGGATGAAGATCTAGCAAGAAAAACGTATGTGACTAACAGCTTTAGAGTGTAAATTGTGTATATACAAGTTATTCCTGAATCTCTGCAACTGGGTTTGTCATACATCGGTTGAAACATGAAGATATTACCTACAGAAAGACTCCTACTTGAGGAAACCATGGTACAGGAGAAAAGGAATCATCCAGAAGAGAGAGATCCCTCATTTTTGGGAGGGGGAAGGGAGAGAATGTATTTTGTGTATACAGAAACTGGCTGAGTTTACATGATGCAGCTAGTGGTTAAACCTGCCAACTAAATATGACATACTGTTATGATTGAAACAAACTTATGTGGTATTTTGTTAAATCTTGATGGTGCCCTGTGTCTAGTAAAAATTTGATAATTTGATCCCCCAAATTGTTTTATTCTCCCCCGTGTTGTAATCCAGGGTCAGCTGCTATGCACAATGTCTGTGTTCTGTAAAGTGTTTGCTGACTTGGATGTTTCTTTTGAATCTGCAACTGCTTCCTGATTAATTTGGCTAAGACCACCCCTGGTCTCTTGAGTTAAGATTTAGTGAAAGCTGTATGCAGTTTACAGATGCATTCTCAATGTTACAAGTTAAGTTGCAGGGGGAGCAAATTCTTTACAATAAGATGGTCCATTTTTAATCTATATCATTGCCCTTGTTGTACATCAGGAGCATGTTTTTGTTTTTCTCAAACTCTTTAGAAATACCGTTCAGAATAAACGTGCACTATTTGAGTTACGTCATTTACAACTTGTCATGTGCATTTTTTTGCAGTCCAGCTGTTTCCTTCTGAAATCAGATATAGACTATTCCTCAGATGTTTCATAAACTGTGTAACTCAGAAGATTTCTAACATGAACTGTGTGTTGAGCTGCTGTGATGAATGCCAGGGGTGTCTGACAACTGAGCAGAGTGAGGTCTGTTTGTTTTCCCTGAAGTTACGAGTCTTTCCTCAGAAATCCTGTCTTGTGGAGTAGGAGGGAGGAGAGGGAGAGGAAGAGGAAGAGGAACTGTTCTGGAATATTTCTGCATTGATTAGTGAGCAGTCTGGAAACAAACAGACCGGGTGTCAAGAACTCTGGTTTGGGCTTTATAGATTAAAAAGTTTAAAGTATTCAAATTAGCTGCTAGTTATTGCTAATCTTGACCACAGTTTTTGAAAAACTATGGTCCACACTTGTAAAACATGTCTTAACATGCAGCATATACTCTTCCATACTGACTTTTCTCAGAAAGCTATTTAAGTAAAACTCATCTTTCTTCTTAACAATTCCAGTCTCCTGTTAAAGCCATTTTTATCTGTAGTTTCACTATGCTCCTCGTCTGCTTTGAAGTGCCATTTATGAAGCGATGAAGTTGCACTCTGGACCAGGTTCTGGAGAAAAAGAAGTGTTTCCCTAAATATTCTATAGTGTATTCTATTCAATTATTTAAGTTCCTCTGGAAACTACTTTATCAACAGATGGAGTTGCTGCATTCATTAGAGTAACGTGCAAAAACAAAGCTCAGGCTCTGAAACTTGTCTGTAGTCTTGAGTGGCTGCTTCCAGCTGTCTTCCCTGACCTCTGCTGGAGGGGGCCTGGAAGGCACAGCTGGAAGTGAACTGCTACCAGAAGTGCAACCTTCATCACTCCAGCCTCACCAGCAGCTGCAGAGGCTGGAAAAGCTTTGCTGTACTTAAACTGCTGCAGCTGTTCTCCAAACCATTCAGCTTTTATTGGTCTCTGTCGTGTTTCTTTCCTTCTCCATACTCATCCCAGTTGCCACTTAGAACAACCTGTACAATACTAGACAATTGAGTTGTCCTTTACAGGGAAACTAGCAGGTACTCCTGATCATTTATGTTGCCCTTTCCCATAGCTGTGCTGGTTCTACAGGCACTCCCATTCCCCTCACTGCATTCAAAACGTGGGTATTTATGGGGCCTCTGGAATTACTCAAGGTGTGCTGTTATGGCTTAGTTGTAACAGTTTGCTTTGTTACTGGTACAGTTACTTAAAGAACAGTTACCATGCCAGGATCTAGTGAGTGAGTGGTCAGTCATTCACTTCATGTGAAACGCTGGGATTGTTACTCTTTCCCAGTATGTAAATCACCGTATTTACCTGTGGTGTAAGTAATTTGATATTACAGTGCACGGTTCCGTGACATTAGAAGATTCACCTGCCATTCCTCATTCTTACTATGCTGAGTAGCCTCCAGCGATTTGTCACCTCACTCTGCTTCATTTTTTAAAGTGTTGAGGAGTATAGGCCCCTGCACAAATCTTTGACTCCACTGCTGACCTCCCATTAGTGTGAAAACTGATCTTTCATTCTATGCCCTGTGATTTCTGTCTTTTAATCAGTTCTCTGTCCCTGTGAGGACATTATCCTCTGATCCTGCAGTATCTTAGATTACTGTAAAAACTCCCTGTCCAAAAGCTCTTACATGAAGTGCTTTTGAGAATCTCCCAAACCAGTCTGTCAGATGAGCATTGTGATCTGTTTCTGGCAGTATTACTTTCCTTTCCATAGGGGTTGTCTAAGTCTATTCAGCCCATCTAATCCAGATGCTTTGTAAGGGACAAATGCCTTGCCTTATGTTCTTTTCTCTTGCCCTTAAAGAGGCATGAATTCAAACAGATAATGGAAAGGTTACTCTATCCCTCTCTTCATTCTGCCTTCTTTCCTCCTCCCCAGTGCTTTAATACTGTAAAAGCATTCAGCTTTACTACCATTCTGCCTGAAGGCATTGTGGCACCACCAGCTGAAGCTCTCTAAACTGCTGAGTTGCCAGCTTTCTTTCACTCACTTGAATGTGCGTGACCCATAGTCCAAGAAACTCCTGTACTGGGAAAGATTCACTGACCTGTGTTCTGATTCCCTGCCAGCTGCTGTATCACATCATACAGACTTAGGCCAGTACTGCTCATTGAATTATTGAACCCAAACCTGCACTACAACCAAGAATTTGAAAAAAAAAAAGTTGAAAAAATAGCACTGAAGTTCTTGGTTAAGACTATCAGAAATAAAGCTGCAAAACCACTTGTCAAAAGAACAGCAAATTATCTATTCAATTTAAAGCTTTTCTTCCAATTAATTGTACAAAAGCTGTTTGTTTTAACCATCTTGCCATATGATTGTAAATTTATATTCTCCGCTAGAGACAGGCTACTGATACTTAGCAGGTTCCTGTTTGTATGTGATTTCACCTGTGGATTTTTCCTGCTGCTGGACTTTTGCCACAGTATTTCAGATATTTAACCCTGTAGCGGTATTGACCATTTATGAGCTCGAACACACTATAGAGCACAACAGAGTGTCAGTAGGTAAACTTGGTTTTGCTGCTTTGGATGGGGGGGGGTGTGCCTGTTTAGTGAAAATCTTCACCAAAAAAAGCACACTACCCTTTAGAAGAGAACCCCCTCTCCTCAGTTTATATTGGAATAAATGGATGGAGCAGTGGTATTTCAGATTTCGCTTGTCTTCCAGTTTGGTTGTGTCATATCAGAACTAAAGATTATGAAAAGCGAAAAAGTGCATTTACATTCCTACTTAACACTTTCAAGCTGCTATTTATAGTAACGTTAGAATTTCTCTGCATAAACAGCTTGGGTCTCAACTTTCTTCACAGCTCGCAAACGGGCTTTCCACTTAATGTCAGCTGCAAGGTTATTTTGCAAGTGGCAACTATTCAAAATAAAATGGTTTGGGTTTTTTAACATCTGATTGCTGCTATGATTCATTTCAGCAGCAGAGGAGTTCTTGGACACTGCTTCAGAAACTTCTCCGTGCTCTATTATATTGTAGGAAGGCACATGGATACAAGATGCTTTCTCAGGGAAGCAGTTGAGGCTGGAAATGGGAAGCTGCCTTATTATGTATGGTAATTGAATTAGGTGTTAGCAGAAAGTAAAAAGTGAGGTTGTGGGGAGTTGTTAATGATCCACAGTCCCTAATTTCACGGATAAAACAACACTTTTCCTAAACTCTGATTTAACTCACGAGGAAGATGGATGGAGCGCCTTCCTCCCTAGAACTAAGTATGAGCACAGCGTGTGACAAATTTAAGGAAAAATGTCTATTAAAGAATCAGTCAGAGCACAGAACAGTCACAGGACGTGGTCGGGCTCCTCACGAACAGCTCAGTGTGGCAAATCTTTAGCCAGCCTTTATCTTTGCTCTCCATTCCTTTCCAGAACGCTGCCGAGGACGCAGGGCAGCAGTTGAGTGCACAAACGCTGTTTTACACTGCTGAGGTCTCTCATACACCCCGCTGGTGAGGTCGGGGAAGGGCAGCGCTCGGCGGATTCCTGGTATGCCCACCGCGCCGCTGCCCTGGCAGGACGGGGTTGTTTCATCTGACAGCAAAACACACACAGACACACATGCACACAGATAACACACGGTCCTTTCCCCAGCACCGGTGCCGATGATGCCGCGCGGAGCCGACCCAACACCGCAACCCTTCCCGTCCCAGCGCGGCCGCTGCCCCTTTAAGGGCTGCCGCCCGCCCCTCCGCGCGCCTCTTCCCGCTGCGCT
>VZTD01004011.1:531639-676322 GCA_013397725.1 Rhagologus leucostigma | reverse complement strand
TTTTTTTTTTTTCCTTTCTGAAGTTTTCTTGGGCAGATCTGGCCAGGATTTCTCAGAATGACCCTACACCTATGCTGTCCTGAAACTGCGTATTAGTAAATGGTCAGAGCAATTGCCTTTGATATTTTGAAAATTACAAATGGAAACAAAACTAATGTAGATAAGAGGGAATATCACTTGAGTTATTATCCTTTCTCTTCCTCCAATGCTGTTACAAAAAAAAAACCCAAACATTTTCTTTCTAGTTTTCTTGCATGTTCTTATATAAGAGTCTTACTAAAACTTATTGCTTTAAGTCATGAGGAGGAAAAATACCAATGTATTTGAGTTTAGATAATGCAAACAAAAGAGGCAGAGTAAAAATGTCTAAAAGCAGTGTAGTTTTCTTTCTATCTGTTATTTGCAAGCACCTTTAAAAAAAAAAGTTGCCCCATGTAACAAGTTTTGGCTTATTGGCTTTGGAATTCTTTTCTTAACTTTTGCAGAAGCTCTGGGAACAGTTTGGTTGCCCTGGGAAACTCTCAACTGGTTTGCATCAGGAGTGTGTATTTTGTGAAAAGTCGAAAGGACACTCATGCTGTTTAATCCCTCATGCATCTTCCTCAGCACAAGGTGGCTGTGCCCACTCCGAGCCAGCTGGTCAGCCAGCACATCCGTGCTGCAGAGCTGGTCACTGACCCAGCTGTGTCCAATCCCTTACCTGACATCACTGCTCCTCCTCTGCTCACTCCCAGCTTTCTGTAAACATCTGGGAACTTCATCTCTTTGAGAGGTTGCAGTTAGGTCAGTCAGTGGCCCCAGCTGTTGTTGTGAGGAAGTGGATTAAGGGACACAGTAACAGGGAAATCTCGATTTCTTCTGAAACCAAACTGATAGATAGATTTTTTCCTCTTACCAGGAAAAATAGCCCTTTTCATTTTCCTATGTGATAATCTTACCAGGTTACTTTGATAGGCCACAGTAGTTAATACACGCAGGTAACAATCACAAAGGTAAGCTTTGAGTTGCATTTCCTGCAGTCATTTTATTAGGTAAATACAAAATTAGAATAGAACCGTTCCAAGGGTGAGTAAAGAAAGGGCAGTAAATTGTGTCTCTTGATCTCAAGGGCACCTTGCTTGTCATTAAAAGCTTGGTTTAAGTCCCTGATTGAAGCTGGCCTTGTTCTAAAACGTGCATGGAAGACTGGACAAGTGAGCTCCAGGAGCTGCTTGGATGAAGAAGACACTCTCACAGGAAAAAAGCATTTGAGTAGTTCTTATCTATGCCTTGGGATTGATCTTAGCTTTACATTAAGGCTAACTACATGAGGTATACAAAACCAGTAAGAGCTGTGCGATTGCAGCAGTGTAACAGCATAAGCTTGCTGAAGGAAATTAAGAGGAAGAAAGATTTGGACTCCTGGTAGGTTTGCAGAATATGTATAGCTGCATATTATAAAGATTCTTTCTGCCTGATACAGAAGAATGGAATGGCTTTACTAATTTAAGGAAGATTGTCTTGTACAGCCAAAGATAACAGATTGGAATAATTACTTTCTTTTTTAAAGTGAATATTAAGTTTGGAAACAATTCCTACGTAAGGAGTGAAAAAACAATGCCAAATAATCTAAATTAACTTTTTCTTAAATTTGCTGAGTGCATGTTTTGAAGAAGAGATTTCATAAAATTTGCTGAATAATACCAGCAAAGATGGGTGGTAGACAAGAAGACGCTTAAACAAATTGATTTTAAGTTTTATACCCTATGTTTCAGAACTACAGAAGAGATTAAGCTATGTTAAACTTAAATCTTCAGAACACAGAATCTTCAGAAACTCCTTTAATTTCTGAGGATGACATTGCATTTAAATTAAAATCAATATTTTAGGTTGACGTAAAAGCTATTAACTACATAAAGCTTGAGGGAAGCTTGGTACTAAATAAATATAAACGATGAGTTACTGCTTCTTCATCTCTTTTAAGAATTTGGATTTTGCTACATTTTCTCTGCAGGTGACATTCAGCTGAGTTAAGTGAGCATATTTTATGAGTGAACTTAAAATACACTTGTCTCTGAGCTTATAAGACAAATACATGTCTTCTGCTTTAGAGAATTGGTGAAAGAATTTTGCCATGAAGAATCATTACTTGATGTGGAAGAAGTAAAGAGAAACCCACTGTCAAAGCTCTGGTCATAAAAAAGCTTAGGGGAAGAAATGGAGACAGCATAAACATTCATCAGCCCTCAGAAGTCTCCACTTAGGCAGTATTTGTATTTTCTTCTTAATTCACAAAGCCCATCTTTTCAGCAGCCCTTAAGAAAAACCTCCTCCCTGGTATTGCGAGCTTGAGCTGTTTTATGGAGTATCAAGTAAATTGCAAAGGTTTCTGTCCTTACAGAATAAGAATGGGAAAAAACAACTTCAGTTCACCATATTTCTCATGGTACAATCTATCAGTAGACAGCCCGGCGTTTTATACAAGTGTTGTTTAACAAATTTAACCACCTCTTTTCAGTGGAAATTGAAATAAACTAACTGGTTAATTAGATAATGTGTACAGCCTTGCTTTTTCCTATCGGGACCACAAAAGTGGGAGCATTGGTTGAGTGGTAAACTGATAAACTTCACCTAAAATAATTCCATAGTAAAGTGAAGTTAGGGTAACAGTCACTGCATTCCTATGCCCTGTTTCCTATATGAAATGGGCTGCAGATCCCAGTGGAACTGGAGCATTTCAAATACAGACTTTAAGTTCACATTTGTGAGGCTTATACACCTAGTGTGGCAGCAAATGGCTTGAAATGTGCAGGGAACAGCATCACTTGGAAGAAGTTTACTGACATAATTTTAAAGAAAGAGCAGAGGAGGAAGAAAGAAGTGGGTCTTTGACATGTAATAAAGATTCTTTCTCAGGATTAAAAAATGGTTAGAAACTGTATTAATAAATTTCAGCACAAATTTTCACTAAGGCCTCGTCTAGCTATCTTCCACAATACTATATACAATGAATTGCTGAATCATTTAAGCATCTGCTCAGCATGAAGAAATAAGGCAATTGGAATATTGTGTATGTCATCACTTTGAGAGATGGGGATGCTGCTGTTAGGAAAAAGAATTTTGCTGAGTGGACACAGAAGACAAAATGTAGGAGTATGGAGAACTCATGTCAGGAGGGAGAAGTGGGTGCTATGGCTTAGGGCAGGGGGAAGATGGGGTCGTGAATGTATTCTGGACTGTGCAGCTGGAGTCAACAGCTGTGTCTGTTCTGGGGAAGGGTATTTGTGGGTGGGTGCTTTTTTACACCCTTACCTTCACATAGCTGTGCTTTGCCTGTAGCCCTGCATGGTAGCTGGCCATCTAAATCCACATTAATGCTTTCTATGTTAAGTACACTATAATACAGAATTAGTACACTATAATACAGAATTAGTCCTTTAGTTCTCAAGCTGTATAAATTTGTGAGATTAAAAAAATAGGGTTGCTTGGTGAATACATTAGTCTTTCAAAAATGCTAAGTTCACCAAAACTAAGACGTCTTTTATCTTTTTGCTGTGACTTGCAGCATATTTGCCATGGTCTAATAATGCCCAGTAACAGACACATCAACTGTGTCTTTATAGGTGATGGCAGGAATCAAGAAACAGGATATGTGACTTCCACACGATAAAATCCAGCATCTTTCTTTTTCTACGCGTGTTTGAGAGCTTTGCTTTACCAGAACTCCGCCCATGTACTCTGTGCTCGCATCCTCGCTAAACAGGAACAGTACTGTACACACTAAATTAAATGTCCCCTTTGCCCCCTTGAGTAGTTATTTCTCACCTGATACACAAGGTACTGCCTCAGTGATGGATATACAAGTGTAGCGTCACCAGGTAGCTGCTCTGCTTCTCCTGTCTCTGCTGGCAGCTTTTATGGATACAGATTCTGCTGGGCTGCTTTGGCGCCCTGGAAACCCTGCTGAAAGGAGGTGTGCTGGCCTCAGTCACTCTGCATACACCTGAACATCTCTCTGGTTGCCAACAGCGCCCAAGATGGCTGGGCTCTAACCAGGTTGTATTTTTTTTTTAATAACCAGAATTGCTCATCTGCTAAAGTCTCCCAGCTAACCCCTTCATCATCACCTGGTACAGTGAATGCAGCTGGAATCAGTGAGTAAGTACTACTGACCATCACCAGCTGTACGCAGGAGTGATAAGTTATAGGTGCCTTGGTTGGGAAACTGGCTTTCCTGGCTTTCAGAGTTGTGAGTTTTCACTAACTTGGACGACAACTGGATTAATCTTACTACACATACATGAGAATAAATTTGTTAGAGAAGTAAGCTAAGTGGATTTAAAGGAGAAGAAATCTTGTTTTTAAGATGAGGTGACACAATTTATAAGAGAGCGCATGGAAGTGCTAAAGTTGCACCACTGCTTTCTCCCACAGTAAAAGACTGTTAGCTCTGTCAGGTGTTTTCATAATTTATGAGGAGGATGGTCAGTGAGCACGGAGAAAGCAAAGTCTGTGGAGGGATATAAATAGAAAGTGATATGCTCCCATTGCTGGGCTAGGGAGGGCTGTGGTGGCTGTGTTTAGGTAGGCTGTGTGTAACACCCAGTGGGGCAATGGAATGCTGTAACCCATCTCAGAGAGGATTGTGTCCAGTTTTGTGATGGTGTGAACACTGTTGTGTAGGTGGAATTGAATTATGTTCCTGAAATCTTCAGGCACTTTGAGTTCCCTGAGTTGGATCTATTCATAGGTTGCTTCCTGTTTGCTTTACTTTATGGTTTGCCAACATCTCCCTAGTCTTCCCTGGAATAGAGAAAGTACTTAAAGGTTAGAGTGGTAAGCAGCATCAGCCCTAATGCTTTTCCTCCTTTAATCCTTATGGAATGCTCTACATTCAGTTAACTTATAAAGGCTGAAAAACAAGTATCTGAATTCAGTTCTGGTACAATACAGATTATTTCTGTTAGTTTAGTTAGTTAGTTAGTTAGCATGTGCACCCACATGCACCCAGGTTTGTGCACAGAGCACTTTGTGTGAAGTGTGTGTTTCGTGCTTTGGGAGCTCTATAGGTGACTGGCTTTCTGGTTCGTAAGGATATTATTTTTGGGGTTTGTTTTTGATGTCAGTGTCAGTAGTGGTAGGCTACGTTTACATTAAGAACTGCTTGGTGTTGAAAGTGATATTAAAAACCACCCCCACTTCCTTGCAGTCTGAACAAACAGACAAAAAATACCCTAAAGATATGAAGCCTGTTAAAAGAAGCCGATGAGCTTTCCAGGAGGAGCCAGGGAAAGGTGAAGCCACGAGGAGTCTGAGGGCCCATGGGAAGAGTTGCAAGAACAGGTTGGTTGGTGAGAGAGTGAAGAGAAGCGTGAAAGTACGGAGCTCAGACATATCAAAAAACAGATCTATTTTTTCCTGTTGTCATCTACAGCGTACTTACATCACTTGCTCTCTAAAATTCATTTCTCTGGTAGATATGTGTTCAACCATCATTACTTAATCTCATATTTTGTGTATTTTTATAATTTTTTTTCTCTAAATACAGACTACCTATCTGTTCAAGATGAGGACATGTTAGGTGCAATTTATTATGCTGATATGTGTAACTTTAGTTCATAACTTTAATTTTAACTGAATTGCACGTATCTGAGAACATAGGGGTGTCATTTTTGGTCATTTTAATCTGTACAGTAATTTAATAGCAAGTAAGATTTGTAATCTGCTACACTAAGAGAACTCTAAATTTGTAGTTAATGAAACATCCTCGTTGTAGCTTGTATTTTGCTTAGCATTCATGCTTTATTTCGAACTGAGAATTGAATGCATATTCAGTTAGGAAGGGCTGATAAGAGAGAGTTCAGCTGTTACTCCTCCCATCTGAAAAACAATCATATACTCTTAACTTTCCTTCTTGTTTGCTTAAAGTGGTTTGGATTATAATTGGTTTTATATTTAAAGTAATTGAGGAAATGGAAACCAGTTCATCATAGACAGGTTTTGCAGAACATCTCGATAGGTCACGTGCTTAATTTTTAATGCTCACAAAATCAACTGCTCTGAGTCAAGGGAATGGACTTGTGCCTGTGCTGTAGTAGGGCCCTGTCCTTGTGGCCCAAGGCAACGCCGTGTAACAAATGTCATGTGCTAAGAATTCAGAAGAGTGCAGGAGTTGTTGATTCCTTCCATGATTTTTCCTCAGGCTCTCTTCTCCGAAACCATGCCAGAGATGACAGAGAATGAGACACCTACTAAGAAGCAACATCGGTGAGTTTCTGTGGGAAAATGGCTTATTTCGTACTTCTGTGGTCTGTGGTCACATTGCAGTTACGGAGTTTCTAGCTAAAAGTTTGGCAGTCAGGGTATGGACAAGAAGTTCAGAGTGTTGATCAGGGTTGATCCAAAAGTTTTCTCTTGCCCTGTGTATTTGTTAAAGACATATCTACCTGGGTCACTTAGGCAAAAGAGATTCTTTAATTCTTTCACTGTCTGTTCTGATGTGTGTAAAACTGCGTCTCTGCCTTGGTTAGAGCGCAGCCTCTATTTTTCTGGAGACTCCTTGTAGATATTGGAGGTAATATAATATATAACTATACTAATTTTGCCACAGTAATTTAGATCTCTTCCTCAACTCCCAGTGGAATCTGGATTTTGCATCTCAAATCTCTGCTGGAACTCAAACTACACCCTGAGGTTGTACAGCAACACTATGACCAAAATTTGTAACAAAGTGAATCAGTGCTCACTACAACTTTTCCAGAGTTTTGTTCCTTTGCAGTAGCGTGGTTGATCTAATGCCTGATTGATAGGGGAGTTCTTCAGTCCTTAGTTAAATGCAGCATTCATCTTATATTAGGTAACCATGTAGGATATGATTTATGATCAAGAAAAGCTCAGAGAGAATACTGATTTTTCCTACAGAAAGTTTTTCAGTCTTCATGGATTTTGTGACTCTTTCTTACCCGACTAATACAGTATTTTGTGATCTGTATTGGTAATGTCAATCAAAGGACAGCTGAGTCTCTCTGGGCCGTATATTCTTGTGCACATTTAGTGTTAATGATCATCTTTAAGCATTACATCTTAGCAGATGTCTCTGGGTCTGACCTGTAACAGTAACATTGCTGTCTCATAATCACTGTCTAAGTTACTCCAGGTGCACGCTATCTTTCGTGAGTTACCAGAAATAAGTATCAACTTAAAGCATAAAGGATACTGTGCCTCATAGTGATCACACGTCTTCCACATGTAACTTGCATTCTTACCTCAGATTCCTTGTTACATCTGGACTGTTCTGTAACAGTCAAAAAGGACAGCAAAAGATGCTGCTCTGCTCTTTGCATACCCTAGCAGACATCTAGACTGAGAGTGTGCTGCTGGACAGAAGTTTTTTGAATTTTTTTTTCTGGAATGTTGTTTTTTCCAGAAAACACATGCTTTGCTATACTATACTTCCTGAAGGTATTTGTCGTAGTGCATGGGTACAGTACATCTTATTTATATATGTAGAGTACACATTTGGAATTTATTGACTGCCAGCAAAGCAATTTGGGGCATTGCACAATAATTGTTGCCATCAGTCTGGTAGTCCCAGGTGAGCATCTGAAAACAAAGACAACCCTCACATGCCCAAATTACACCTATACAGAATTTTGAGACAGTAAAGAACAGCAGCTGCAGAGGAACAGTATTTCTGGTTTCTCTCATAAAGGAAGCATCTTTGAGACCAGAAGCTATGATGTTTGAAGGCAATGTGGCTGGAAAATCAACGTGCATGGTAAAGTTTTCTCCTGGTTCAGTGATCCAGTGAATGTAAAAGCTACATCTCAGACAATTACTTAACTGCCTTGTTCCTCAGAAATAGAAAGATTTTTTTTTAATCTTTGGCCTTATTGAACACTTCATAGTGTAACAGGAACATAAAAACTCAGCTCTGCACTATATTAATATGTACCAATAATCAAGTGGAATATTACAGTGTGCTTTGTTGTATTGAAATTGATTTAAGTCTGAACACAAATAAATTTTTGTTAGAAACTATTTAATACCAATGTCTAAGAACATCTAATTGTGACTTCTGCTGTTCTTTTTCACAGAGCAGACTGTAATGTTTAGTATTTTTAGCTGTGATAGAAATAATAAAAGAAATATTTGTCTGTATGCAGATTTTTTGCCTTCAGTTTCATATCACTCTTTTTCCTTTATATTTCACAGAAAGAAAAACCGGGAGACACATAATGCAGGTAGGAACATTATGCTTTGTTGTTTGGTCTGGAAATAAGCACAGATACTTTGGAGTAGTAAAACATATTTTGCATGGAGAAGGTTCCTCCGTAGGAGTTTAGTACACTTAAAAAGCCTCACCCTATCAAACACCTTTCTGTGTCATTGCATAAAATATCTGTGCAGATTGTTTCTAGTTTGCTGTTTTCCACAGTACAAAGTTAAAGTATGAAGAAGCACCGTGCCCCTGCCTTTCCAAAGCTAGTAAATTAAGAAGTAAACAATTTCAGCTGTGTTCAATTCCAAAGGAAAATAAGTGCGCAGGCATTCACACACAACTAATATCCACCTCTCTCAAAATAGAGACAGGTGTCCTACCTAAGAGCTTTAGAGGCTCCCTGGATTAGAAGTGTTCCTCTAGCCCATTCCTAAGGCACCCACCTGGATGTTGACACCCCAGAAGTTCTGTGCAAATGTTGGTTATATGTTGCAGGAGTCGCATCCCTTGGGCAGTACCCAGTCAGTGTCTAGCGCCAATGGCATATTCTACAAGCAGGAACAGAAAGATGGACGGGGGAGGAGTCTGGCAGGTTTTGGCCTGGTTTATCCAACGAAATTGATTGCAGTTCTTCTTTCACTGAACAGCACTATTGCGTGGTCTTCACAAACTCAGCTGGAAAAACCACTGAGCAGTTTCCATGGGAAGCCTGTGCAATGTAATGCTTGTTGAGTGTGCTCAGGGTGTGGCCAATTTCTTAAGGATTAAGAAGAATCAGGAAACGGTCTTATCAGAAGTTTATCTTATTAGAAGTTTACTTCTAAGATTGCTGGCCTCATTGGAATTCCCAGTTCCTGTTTTACTTGTTGATAGCTTTTCAAAATCTTTATCACCTGGGCTGAACTCTGCAGCATGTGGGGACCAGCGCCCTCCAACCCTGTACTTGCTTAGTCATTAATATCTGGACAAGCTGAGTAGAGTGTGGCAAATATGATCAAAACAAAAGAGTAGCACTTCACAAACACTGTGATATCTGTATGTTTTAGTAAGATATATAAAGATTAAGTCCCAGGTGTCCTGTGTTTTAATTTTTACAGATCTGCTCTAATTTATATGGTAAATTTCTTGCATAAGAAACTTTGTCTCGCTGTGTTTAGTGTATTTAGGCCAGTCTCTGTCAATGCCAGCAGTGTCTCCTGAAATACAAAAAAACCCAGTTCGAGAGCGGTAAATTGAAGTCATGGGCTACTGAAATAAGACTATTTAAATTAAATTAGTGAGTCTTCTCTGAAGGAGCAAACTGAAATACACTCACCTGCAGGTCACGGTTTGTTTGTGTGTGCCACCAAAAGCAGAGCAACTGCACAAATCAAAAGGTTCATTCAGCACCATGAACGAACAACACAATGGTTTGAATCCTAACAAAGCCATGACAGAACATTTTTCCCTTTTTTTTTTTAAAAGACATCTAATAGTTTTAATTTTGCATAGAGCATGAAAATATCTCCGTAAAAAAAAAGTAGTTACATGAGAGTTAACTATATTTGAAAGAGGCTGACTGTGGTGGATGGAAAACAGAGATACTGTCTGTAAAAAACATGCCCAGAGGTATTTACACTCCTAGACTTAGAGTGTAGACCCTTTCTGCCCGTATTCAGACCTATTGAAGAGGCAAATGATCTCACTAGAGGACTATAAATGAAGCATTTTCTGACCTTCTCCAAAATAGGTAATTCACTGGAAGTACTCTCCATTCAGTATTTTCTTTACTCCCAGTCAGGTAGACCTTGTGGAACAGTTAAACCTTTGGACATAGAAAAGAGTAACAGATAATCCATAAAGCTAAAGCGCAGCTATGTTCAGTGTTGGCTGGCTGCTCTGTCAATATAAATTTTAAATTAAGCCTGGAGACTGATAAAATCTACATTATTTCTGTTTTGGTGCTAAATTGGACTTTAGTATTTAAGAGGCATGGGTTTGCTTCCCAAATCTGAAACTGATTCTTTCCGTAATCTTTGTTCATTTTCTTTCTATATGCCTAAATTTATTCAGTCTGCCTCACGAAAAGGGTGTCATGAAACTGTGTTAGAAAGCAGTTTCAAAACCTGAATTTTGAGTTGTAGGAACTTCTCTTTTTCATGAAGGGGTCCAAAATATCTCCACCTTTTAAAAATATTGCTGCTTATGTTACAGCTTTCGATTCCACTGAGTATTAATTTAATCACTTTAGAGGGATTTTTTCCCTCACTCAAGTTACTCCGGGTTCCAGTGTGCAATGAAATAATGTATTAATGAGCCCTTGCATTGTCCTAGTTGTGCTGCTGTTGTGCTGACTTGCCCAGCCAGTTGACACAGTACATATTATTTTTGCTTAGTGGAGAGGCATCGAAAGAAGAAGATTAATGCTGGGATAAACAGAATTGGAGAACTCATTCCCTGCTCTCCAGCACTTAAGCAGGTGAGTGTCCATCCAGAGGTGCATACAAGTTTCCTGTCAAATGTTCAAACGTTTCTTTGTCTGTAGAAGTATAAATACATATTTTACTATTTGTATTAGGAAGAAGGCAAAACTGAGTTTATATGCACAAAAATATTACCAGTTATTAGTATTTTAAAAACTACTTGTAATAGCATTCCTATTTGAAAGTGCAGGGTCACATAAATGTAATTACACAGATTTTGAGCATTTTATCTGAAAGTGTTGCATATAACTTCTTATTTTTGTCATCTTTCATATAACGGCTTGAAAACAATTCAGAAACTGAAATTATAATAATAGTAATTTAAGACACTCTCCTTGCAAATGATGAAGCAAGACAAACGGTCTGAGGTTGATGCACAGAAGCATCTTTTTCAAGATAGAGGAATCTTCTACTGAACAGTAGAAGAAATTAAGAAGTGAACAAAGGTTTTGCAGGCAGAATAAGCACAGTTTCATAAAAAGATGATTGTGGATGGATTATTTTCTCTTCCCATATTCCCCAGTATACTACTTTCAAAATTATGCATATATCTCCCTGGATAGTTGTTCCATGTTTGTTCCTTTCATAATAAAATATTTACAAAGCAGTATCCTGGAAATTTCATGTGATGTGTATGTTTATTAGTAAACATGAGTTTTAGGCTGATCAACAAGAAATTATGCTGGCTGTTCAGGATCTGTGGCCTTAGTATTATCTACCTCTGGGCATCAGAAAGTGTCAGCTCCAGCACTAAAAATACTATTCTGTAAAATCTCACAGCATTTTAGGGTCAGTATCACTCACAAAACCTGTAGTTCATCTTAGAAAAACAACCAAACCGAAAAACAACCTCCAAAAAAACCCAACCCAAACCAAAAGAAAACAAACCCTACCCAGTGATATTCAGAGCATATTTTTAAAGTAAAGACCTCTTGGAGTAAGTGCAGCCTCATCACTAATGGATTTACAAATTCTAGACCTTTGTCCTAATTTTATGTGTGTTTTCTTTTACAGAGCAAGAACATGATCCTGGATCAGGCCTTTAAGTATATAACAGAAATGAAAAGACAGAATGATGAACTTCTGTTAAATGGAGGGAACAACGAGCAGGGTAAGTACAGATGCTGTTGGGGGCTCTAGAATTTCTGTCCCTCACTTCTGCTGTGTCTCTGTACTGACTAACAACAAAGCCTGGATCCACAAAAGGGAATCCCAAGACATTATGCACATACAGGAAAAATACAGCTGCTTAGAATATCTTGAAACAAAAAGCCAACTGAATGCCCAAGTGAGTGTTCTTGCACATAGCTATGAGATAATGAAGCAATTGCATTGTGATATAAAGTAATTACAGAGCTTATAGGTGATGTGGCATCATCTGGTAAATTCTGTCTCAGTTTATTCTACTGCAGTGACCAGAATTATTTCTGACAAACTTGTTAGATTTTTTTTTTCATCGAAAAGATGAAGTTTCCTTCATTCATAAAGCTTTCTTTTTTCCCTTTGAAAAGCTGTAAAAGTTATAATAGTTCATTCTATAAAAATATAATGTATCATATAAAATTTACTTGAATAGATGTGTAAAAGTACAGTGATGGCAGTATGACAGAAATAGTCTCAGAGCTAATGTTGTGGTTTGTGTTTTTTACTTCTGCTTTAATGTGATTTTCCCAGTTTGGTGAGCCATCTCCCAAGTGCATTGCCAGTTTTTGTGGCTTTACATGAGTGCTTTGTATTTCATTTTGCCCGTAATTTTTAGATGTAATGAAACTTAATTCTCCTGGAATGCTGTAAGATTATAAATTAAATAAAAACAGTTTTGGTATTCGCAAAAGAGCAGGGAAAAGAAAAAGATTAATGTGCTTGTCTTTCCTTCAGGAATTAAACAATTTTGTTTAGCATTCAGTTTCATCTGAGTTAGTCCTAATGTTTTTTTCAAAGTAATTTGACATATCCTGCTATTGGTAATGGAATACTCTGTGAAATTCATTCACCTCCCCGCTCAGTAGGGAGACTTATCAGGATGAGAGTCTTCACTTAGGTTGTCCTAACCATTTGGAAAGAACATACATTATTAACAATTTATTCAATTTATTTCCACAAATTATTTCATTACTACACAGCGTTTACTCTCTAAGTCAAGTAGTAACGTTATTTCATTAATTGCTCTGGTGCTGATGTAATGGAGTGCTCTCACTGTTTTGTAGCTGAAGAGATAAAAAAGCTCCGGAAACAGTTGGACGAACTGCAAAAGGAAAATGGGAGATACATCGAGCTACTGAAAGCAAATGATATTTGCCTGTATGATGACCCTACAATCCACTGGAAAGGAAACCTCAAAAATGCCAAGGTCTCAGTTGTTATTCCCAGTGATCAGGTTCAAAAGAACATCATTGTCTATTCAAATGGGACTCAACCCAATGGAAATAACCAGGGAGCATCTGTCCAGGGAATAACGTTTAATGTTGGTCATAATTTACAAAAGCAAACAGCCAATGTTGTGCCAGTTCAGAGAACTTGCAACCTAGTGACTCCTGTGACAATTGCTGGCATTTATCCCACAGAAAATAAGCCGTGGTCGCAGCCTACGGTTTCTCCACTGGCATCTGCTCAGACAGCTCCAGCAGGGAATGTTCTTGAGCTCTCCACCCCGGAGAACGAGCGAGGTGTGCCCGCCGCTGCTCCTGCCAGCTCACAGAGCACACCTCGACCTGCAGCAGAACAGGAACTGCAGTGTTCTTCAAGTAATGCACCACAGAATGAGCAAAATCCCCCCAAAAGTAAACATGATGAGGAGGGCACTAAACCAACAAAGAAAACACTCCCGCAGGGAACCAGCCTTCCTTCCAGTGCCTCTGTGGAAGCCTCCCAAGTTCAACGGGTGAATGCAACTTGCTCAAATACACACAATTCTAGGAGTGACCTCCAGGAGAGCTGTGCTGTTTCAACCACGGACACAGCTTGTGTGCCACCTGTGAAACTGTCTACTGCAGAGAGCTGCTCTTCTTTAAATGTCCTCAAAAGTACGGACGTGGTCAGCAGTGCTGGGACGCCTGCGACGTCTGCAGCAGAAGGAGTTAAGGCTGTGACACCGATAAGCACTCTGGCTGCCAGTCCCTTGGAGAACTGCTGGTCTTTTTCAGGCTCTTCAGGTGTTGGCACTTCAGACTTGAAAAACATGAGTAGCCTTACCCGGATGCCTTCAGCTGGGAACACACAGACCACGTGGACGACTTTGCAGCTGGCAGGAAACACTGTTCAGCCACTGAGCCAAATGCCATCCGGGATAATGACTGCCCTCCTCAACGAGCCAGTCAGTGGTGCTGGGACTGTGTCTTCTGCCCACAGCAGGCCTTTGACTACAAGTATCAGTTTGCATGCTTCTCTGCCTGGGGATGGCCAGGCAGCTGAACAGATTGTGGTTACCTTGCCCTCGTGCCCACCCGTACCTATACAGCCTTTAATCAGCCAGCCACAGGTTAAAGCTCAGGCTGCAGGAAATATCCTTCCATTAAACTCAGCTATGCAGGTGATTCAGATGGCTCAGCCAGTTGCCTCAGCTGTGACAGGAGCACCAGCTAACCAGAATGTCATCATTCTCCAGCCTCCAAACCCTGCTCCGTGCCCGCCCATTGTGAGAGCAGAAGTTCCCAGCCAAAATGTTAGTCAGCAAATTGTAATTATACAAGCTGCAAATCAGAATCCTCTTCCCCTCCTCTCTGCTCAGCCTTCTGCCTCTGTAAGAGTTCCTGTGAATGGGCCGACTGCAGTCGCCAACTCCAGCAGCTCCATGCAAAATGCCTCTCTTCCACAGACTTTTGGAGGGAAACACCTTGTCCATATATTACCAAGGCCATCTTCTTTGCCATCTTCTAGCTCTACGCAGACGTTTTCAGTGACAATGTCCAATCAACAGCATCCTCAGACTATCTCATTAAATGGGCAGCTTTTTGCATTGCAGCCTGTGATGTCTTCATCTGGAGCTTCAAACCAAGCCCCTATGCAAATTATTCAGCCCACCACCAGCGAAGATCCAAATACTAATGTTGCCCTCAATACATTTGGTGCTTTAGCTAACCTCAATCAAAGCATATCACAAATGGCTGGGCAGAGCTGCTTGCACTTGTCTCTCAGCCACCCCACCAATCCTGCAACTGTCAATAACCAGATTGCCACAGTCAACTGTGTGTCATTGCCAACTTCTGTGGCATCTTCAGTGCCTGCAGAGGTTTCGGTATTAACCAGCGCATCTAATTCCATAAATGCTTCCCCGCAAAAAGCGGCTGCTGGCTTGCCATCCAGTGCAAAATCAAAAAGGACAAACAAAAAGCCAAGCACAAAGAAACACCAAGCAGTCAATAATAAAGTGTCCTGCCCAGCAGTTCCTTGCAAAGATGCAGGGAAGGTGGACTGTGCTCCTGTGGAAACGGTGGCAAAGCCTTCAAATGGCGAAGGGCCGTCAGAAAACGCCCCGGCAGCATCACAGGCTGTAACCATATCGCAGGCAGGCGGCGCGGCTGCATCGAGCGGCGTCAGCATTTCTGACTCTCCTTCCAAAGAGACTGCAAGCTCTGAACAGGCAGTGAAAACCCTCTCTGCTCCTGAGCCGAGCTCGGCAGAGGCGCCTGCTTCCTCACCGCTGGAGTCTGTGGTGTCAGAGCAGCTGCTGCTCGCTCCACCGCCAGCCAAAGATGCTGCTCCTCACCAGCAGGCCCAGGGATCTCAGAGCCACCCACCAACTGCCTCTGCTTTGTCAGAGTCTCCCAAACCCTGTGAACCTCTGAACACCTTAACATCCTCTCGTAAAGAAGCACAGGTGACGCATTTGCAGGTTGCTGGGACTTCAGCAGCACAAAGCAACACAGCAGGTCATGGTTCCAAGGCAGGAATGATTTCGGAGTCCTGCAACATTGTGCAGGATTCCTCAGTGGTAATGCAAGATGCAGACTTGTTAGAAGGACAGGGTCTAACCAAAATGCTGTCTGATCTCACAAAAGAAAGAACAGCTGTGGAAAAAACCTCTTCATTTACTGTTCAGGGGGAGCATTCTAATTTTCCTATGGAAAACTCTAAATCAGCAGAATCAAATGTTGATTTGCCTGAGAAGCAGGAACTCTTGCTGATGAACACAGAAAGTGACACTCTCTCCCAGCATCACTCCTGCATCTCTGATCAGGAAGTAGTCAGTGCTTCCCTTATCACTAGCAGGCAGGCAGACTCCCCGATGTCAACCAGCTCTGGCAGCAGTCGAGGCTTCTCAGTTGCATCTATGCTGCCAGACACCACCAGAGAAGATGTCACAAGCAGCACCGCAACCAGTACCTGTAACAGCTGCACGTTTTCAGAACAGACTGACATTGTAGCTCTTGCAGCGAGAGCTATTTTTGACCAGGAAAGCCTTGAGAAAGGTGGAGGGGGAATACAGGTTAACACAAGGGATGTCATCTCTAAGTCTGAGGTTGCACCTTTGGAGAGAGAACAACAGCCTTTTAAACCTCAGTCAGTGAAAGAAAACAACGCAGGGCCGCTGGAAGCAGCACCAAACAAATTCAGCGCTCATGAAACAGTACAGGCAAATGTCGACAGGCAGGTTGAGAAGCCAAGCTGTTCTGTAGGAGGTGTGGAAACATCAAACACTCCTTTGCAGATTTCCACTTCCCAGACACCCAGCATAACCAGTCTAAGCGTGAATAATCTGATACACCAGAGCCGCATTGTCCATCCCCTGGTGAGCTGCTCGAGTTTATCCCAGTCTTCAGAGCCTGCAAGTGTCCCCGCAACTGTGAGCCTCTCCCTTCCATCTAGCACATACATCAATCCATCTCCGGGACCTGCTCTGATGAGTGAATATGCTCAGGAACAACTGAACGCTATCAGGGCAAGCACCATGCAGGCTCCCCAGCTGCAGGAATCACACTTGAAGCAGCAAAACCACGAAGGTCGCAAAGACTCTGCCAAGAGGGCCGTTCAGGATGACCTTCTGCTTTCTACAGCAAAGAGGCAAAAGCAATGCCAGACAGCACCCATAAGGCTTGAGGGGATGGCGCTGATGAACCGAACACCAGAGGGTATTGCTGATCAAACACAGATGCTGGTCGGTCAGATTCCTCCTAATTCATCCAATTCAGTGGCACCAGTGAGCAATCAAGGGCACGCCGATGGCCTCAATAGGTTATTCCCACCCAACAGCAATTTCGTAACGCCAGCTTTGAGACAAACTGAAGTTCAGTGTGGTTCTCAGCAACCGCTTTCAGAGCAGCCAGGCCAGGCAGGGCAGCACTTGCAGCCAATTCAACATGTTCCTGCCCAAGGCATCTCTCACCTTCACAGTAATCACCCGTACTTGAAGCAGCAGCAGGCTGGGCAGCTAAGAGAGAGGCACCACTTGTACCAGCTGCAGCACCACGTCACCCACGGGGAAAACTCAGTCCACTCTCAAGCTCACAGCGTCCACCAACAGCGAACGATACAGCAGGAGGTGCAGATGCAAAAGAAACGGAATCTCATCCAGGGAACACAAGCCACACAGCTTTCTCTACAGCAAAAGCACCACGGAAGTGATCAAACACGGCAAAAAGGTGGTCAGCCCCATCCTCACCACCAACAAATGCAGCAGCAGATGCAGCAGCACTTTGGAGCTTCCCAGCCTGAAAAGAACTGTGAAAATCCTGCAACAAGCAGAAACCACCATAACCACCCTCAGAGCCATATCAATCAGGATATTATGCATCAACAGCAACAGGATGTTGGCAGCAGACAGCAAGGTTCCACTTCGGAACACGTGTCAGGGCACAATCAGATGCAAAGACTTATGACCTCAAGGGGCTTAGAGCAGCAAATGGTGTCCCAGGCCAGCATCGTAACCAGACCATCAGATATGACATGCACCCCTCACAGGCAGGAAAGAAACAGAGTTTCCAGCTACTCTGCTGAGGCCCTCATTGGGAAGACGCCCTCTAATTCGGAGCAGAGAATAGGAATATCTCTTCAAGGCCCTAGGGTTTCTGACCAGCTTGAAATGAGAAGCTATCTTGATGTTCCTAGAAATAAAGGGTTGGCAATTCATAATATGCAGGGCCGCTTGTCAGTTGACCACACAGTTGGCTCGGATGTGCAGCGTCTTTCTGATTGCCAAACGTTTAAGCCCTCTGGACCCAATCAACAACCGCCAGGCAGTTTTGATGTACAGGCTTCAAGAAACAGTGAAATTGGCAATTCTGTGTCATCCCTCCGGGGCATGCAGTCACAAGCGTTCCGAATCGGTCAGAATGCTGCGCCATCCATAGAGAGGCAGAAGAGACTGCCCTACCAGCCAGTACAGGGTATTCCAACAGGGAATACCCTGCCGTCAAGGGAAAATGAAAACACATGCCACCAAAGTTTCATGCAGAGCTTGCTCGCCCCTCACCTTGGAGATCAAGTCAGTGGAAGCCAAAGATCAATCCCAGAACATCAAAGGAACACGCAGTGTGGTGCCTCCTCCACAATCGAGTACAACTGTCCCCCAGCGCGAGAGAGCGTCCACATCCGAAGGGATGGTGATGGCCAGAGCAGGGAAAGCTGTGACATGTCCATTGGGGCAATTAACACAAGGAACAGTTCATTGACTATTCCTTTTTCGAGTTCTTCTTCCTCAGGAGACATTCAGGGTCGCAATACAAGCCCAAACATCTCTGTGCAGAAGTCCAACCCCATGAGGATGACAGACAGTCATGGAACTAAGAACCACATGAACACACCTGTTTCCAGCAATATGCATGGAGTTGTGAGGCCAACTCACCCTCACCCTGCAGTTTCTCACGGAAATGGCGAGCAAGGGCAGCCTTCTGTTCGTCAGCCAAATTCTTCGGTCACTCAGCGCTCGAGGCATCCTCTGCAAGACAATGGAGGTTCTAAAATACGTCAGCCCGAAAGGAATCGATCCGGAAATCAGAGACATGGCAATGTCTTTGACCCTAGTCTTCCCCATCTTCCTCTGTCCACCGGTGGCAGCATGATCCTTGGGCGCCAACAGTCCACGATAGAAAAAAGAGGAAGCATTGTCCGATTTATGTCTGATGGCCCTCAAGTGTCTAACGATAACACGGCCCCTGACCAACATACTCTCTCCCAGAATTTTGGATTCCCTTTTATTCCGGAGGGTGGCATGAATCCACCAATAAATGCTAATGCTTCTTTCATCCCACCTGTCACTCAGCCTAGTGCCACTCGGACACCAGCTCTAATCCCAGTTGATCCTCAGAATACACTGCCATCCTTCTATCCACCTTACTCTCCCGCCCACCCTACCCTCTCCAATGACATTTCTATCCCTTACTTTCCCAATCAAATGTTTCCGAACCCAAGCACGGAGAAGCCGAGCAGCGGAGGTTTAAACAATCGATTCGGATCCATTTTGTCTCCTCCCAGGCCTGTTGGTTTTGCTCAGCCAAGTTTTCCTTTGCTTCCAGATATGCCACCAATGCACATGACCAACACATCGCACTTATCCAATTTTAACTTAACTTCTTTGTTTCCAGAAATAGCCACAGCTCTTCCTCCAGATGGCTCAGCGATGTCGCCTTTGCTTTCCATTGCAAACACATCTGCTTCAGATTCTTCCAAGCAGCCCTCAAACCGCCCTGCCCACAATATAAGCCATATTTTAGGTCACGACTGCAGCTCAGCTGTATGAAAACTGGCAGACTGACTTCTGGTCTGATGTGTTGTTTATATATTTAAGAAGAAGGAAGTGGATCTTACTGGCACCCCTGGAGAGACCATTCATAGCATCACTGTTAATTTGCCTAAATGTATGTAGATGGTACTTTCCATATTTATATACATGTTGTATTTCCACCCACCTTACTAACTCTAAAGCACCAGTGCCTATAGCAATGCTTACTTACTAGGAAACGGTAAGGATGCAACATTGAGAGCTGTGCAAATACTGGTTGTTGATTTTCCAACAATCAGGTTTGATGTCCAATTGTCCCAAGGTAAGGGCTGCCCTCAGTAATGCATGGAGTGAGAGCATCCGTATGGGAGGCAGGAAACAAGTGCTACAGGTGTCGGTTTGTTCCTGATATGTTTACCTGAAACTGCACAGGAGCTTGAAATGGTTTGGGTTTCTCTTTTTCCTTTGTAAAATATCTTCAAGAGCCTCAACGCAAGTCAAGTCTGTGTTAACTCAGTGCTGATTGGAAAAGGCATTTGTTGTGCAGCTTTTGTCTGTCTGAAGCTTGTCACATACACTTGACTTAAGGCTTACTTTACATGGTGAAAATTACTCTGTGCTCCCATGGTCAGCAATTAAAAATACTGTTTTAGGAAATTTAGATTTCTTTAACCCGTGACTTTCTGTTTGTAAGAATCTTGTTTGGATCTCTTTCAACAGTGGCTTCAGTTACTGCTGAACTCAGTCAGTGTTTTAGTGTAGCTCACAACTCCTGGTGCAGTCAGCAGAGACAGCAGCCATGTTTGTTGCCATTTCATTGTTGGTTGCTGCAAGTTACCTCAGGGTGGGTTTTGTACCTTGTTTAGCACCTTCTTAATGTCCTTTTTTTTCCCCCTCTACTTTTCTTTGGCCCATGCTCTAACACCAGCTTTCTGCTTTCTCTGAGTGACAGCCCTTTGTTGTACCAGGCAGCACATGGGAGGAGGCCTCAGCATCCCACAAAATGAGTGGGGATTCCTGGGACACAGTTTTTACTTGATATTGCTGATAGGATTGAGCCCGAGTTAATATCAGTACTCTGCACTTGAATGCACCTTTTACCTAAACCTGTGT
Source organism: Rhagologus leucostigma (assembly GCA_013397725.1). NCBI lineage: Eukaryota > Metazoa > Chordata > Aves > Passeriformes > Rhagologus > Rhagologus leucostigma. The sequence continues at coordinate 655,891 of VZTD01004011.1, read as the reverse complement.
GGCTGTATGGCTGAAGGAGGAAACATGGATGAACGTGGATGTGTTGAGAGTGCAACACACAGAAGACATTGGGATTTGAGGAAGGATGATGTGTTTGTAGATGCATGAGAGATAGAGCGAATGTGTGCGCGCTGGCTGAGTCTCCAGTACTTTCACAAAGTTTGGTCCCATTTCTTTTAAAGGAAATGGAACAATTAGGTAAATTTTATTTATTTAATGTCTCTGCAGTGTGCTTTTTCTCCTAACAGGACAGAAATACTTGTCTTTTATGTGTTTGGAAATACCAATCTGGGTTTGATTCTTCAAACAACATGGTAACTTGAGGTTCCCTTGCATGCAGTCATTCCCAGGCTTGAAATGCTTCTATGTTGCCCATCAGTACATCTTGTTGCTCCTGGGACCTGTCAGAAGCTCCTGGTGAGGCCATGGGGAGGAGCAGGCTCCCTGGGATTTTTTGTTTTGTTTTGTTTCTTTTTCTTTGAAAGGTGGAAAGGAAGATACTCCTCCATGTGCAAGAACAGGACCCACAAAGAGGGACCTGAAACAGTTTTCCACAGCTTGACTGCCCAGACTTTGGTTTTGCTAAGCCCTTTTACACTGATGCAGGAAAGTAAGGAGGCTTTAACATGAAAAATAATTGGGCTGTGTCTGTAGTCTGTCCTGACAATGTCTCTGCTCTTGTAACCTGCGGTCTGATGTTTTCCTGCGAGGTGAAGCAAAACAGTTCTGATCCTGGTTGGGAATCATGGTTTAATTCAGGTGGAGCTTATCTTAAGACACTAAATCTAAGTGGTGCATCAGTTCTCTGTTTCTTATAAATAATTATTTCAGTTCACAGCAAGGCAGCTCCTCTCTGCCACAGTGCAGTCACTGCCCAAGTGGCAGCCACTGGCCTGTGCAGGGGGCAGGGGTTGGAATGATTCAGTTCTCAGCCTCAAACCAACTAAGCCAGGTCTGGGTGTGCCCTAGTGAGACTCTTGACCAAAGGGGTGTCTGTGGTGCAGTAGGTCTCAAAGGGTCTGTCTCAGATGGTGAGGTGAGTTCCATAACAGTGACTGTTCCATGGGTTCTGGATGGTAAGGATAGGGGGATTGAAGCAGCAGCCATGCTGTGCATTGCACACTTGTGTGGTCTTTGAGGAGGGAAGCAAACCTGCTCATTCTTGCTCTCTTTAAATGGCATTCTGTGTGCAGCAATGGGTTTGGCTTTCAAGACAAACTAATGAAAAATTAAGCCCTGGCTTCCAGGACTTTATTATATAAAGATGCTAACCCTGCTCATCGTTCCAGACTCTCACAGAGTACATTAGTTTCCTCTGCTGGGAAAACTACACTACTTTATGATGTCTGTGAAAACTGGAGGGACCTTATAAACTTAAACCTGTTGCAATGCTTGAATGTCCACAGATCCACTTGGCCAGATAGGATTCATCCCAGAGTACTGAAGGAACAAGCAGGACATACAGTAGGACCCTGCTCGATCATCTACCAAAGTTCTGGGAGTCTGGACAGGTCCCTGCTGATGGGAAGGTAGCCAGTGTTATTCCAATCTACAGAAAGGGCAGGAGGGAAGAACCCAGGGAACTACAGACTGTGAGTCTAGCCTGGGTTCCTGGGAAAATCATGAAGATTATACTAGGTGCTGTTGAAAGGAGTTTAAGGAATAATGCAGCCATCAGGCACAGGCAACACGGGTTCACAGAGCGAAAGTCCTGTCTAGCTAATTTGATACTCTTCTGTGATAAGGTTGCCCACATAGTGGGTGAAGGGAAGGCAGTGGGTGTAATTTTTCTGCATTTTAGTAATGCTTTGGATACTGTCCCTCACAGCATGCATCTGGACAAAGCTGTCCAGCTGTGGGATGAACAGGTTCATGGTGTGCTGAGTGAAGAACTGGCTGAAGGGCAGAGCTCAAAGGACTTACAGTGAATGGGGCTATGTCTGGCTGGCTACTGGTCATCAGCAGTGCTGCTCGGGGCTCAGTTCCAGGGTCAGTTCTATCCAGTGTATTTAGCACTGATCTGGATGCAAGAGTTGAACACACCATTGGCAAGTTTGCTGATGATACCAAACTTGGAGGTGCTGTTGACAGATGCTTTGGAGAGGGATCTGGATAAGACAGTCAACCTCCTTGCTCTCTGCAGCTCCCTGACAGGGGAAGTGCAGAGAGGTGCTGATCCCTTCTCCCTGGGATCCACTGACAGGACACACGGGAATTGCTCAAAGGGGCACTAAGGGAGGTTCGGACTGGACATTAGGAAGCGTTTGTTTACCAGGAGGGTGGTCAGACACTGGAACAGGCTTGCTAGGGAGGTGGTTGATGCCTCAACCATGTTTAAGAGGCATTTGGACAACATGCTCAGTCCTGAAGTGGATGAAGGCACTCCAGGCAGCTGGAGTGGATGATCACTGTAGGTCCCTTTCAACTGAAATATCTATTCTATTCTCTTATTCCTCCGTATTTACTGCTGTTGTCTCAAGGTTAAATGCAGTCCTGAGTATTCACGATAGGATATGTCAGCTGTGATTTTATTTGGGGTTTTTTCATGCTGCACATCATTTTCTGAAGAGGCAGTAACTGTGTCAGTAACTTTCACATGCCCGCTTTCTCTTTACAAAGACAACCAAAACCAGCTCCTCCTTGCTCACAGGATGCCTGCAGTGCAGGGAATCACAGCACAGGCATTTCAGCCATACAGACACTGTTGGGATTTTGCAGGAACTGCACAATTTTGCGGTGTGTGGCTGAGAAGTACTTACTGTGTGACCCTTGGCCTTCTCTGGAGGATTGTATTTAGTTGTGACAGGGCATTTTCTTGTCCTTCTCAGGGCTTTTCTGAAACCTGACAAGACTAGGATGGAGAAATACAATTTCATTCCCCTCCTTGAACATGGCAATTTCTGTTGAAGTTCTGTGTGAGTCTCTTTATGTGCTGTAAGTGATGCTAAGTGATCCTGTTGGTGCAGGATCAGGAGATTGCTGTGAGAAGAAAGGTAGGCAGACCTCTCTGTGAGGGCTTCATATCAACACATTCATCCAAATTCTGATATCTACACTGCTGGCTGGCCTTTAGATAAGTTTATTTAAAGAAAAATCTGATCTGTTGTGTAGCCTTTTGGTCTAATGGACTGTCCAAGATGGGCTTTGAATGCTGAACCTGGCTTGGTGCCCTGGTTTGAGAGCAGCTTGTGGGTTTCAGCTTCTCACATGTTCACGCTCTTTTGCTCTTAAGAGGAACAGTGGAGGGACTGGACATTTCACATCAAAAGAGAGGAAATCAGATGTTAAATTTCTGTTAGTTTTTAATTATTAAATTGTTTGGGGTTTTCCTGGTCACTGTAAACTAATCCCACCTGCCATTCCACATCCACCAGGCTTCTTGCACTTAGTTTTGTAGGTCAGTTTGTGGCACTGACACGTCTGTGTCTCAGTCCTTCCCAAGGGCCACAGGCTCTGCTCTCAGGAAGAGGAGCAATTGCAACATCTTAGGAGTCCTTCTTTTCTTTATTTTTCCTTTCCCCTCCCATTGAACCTGTTGTGCTTAGCCATCAGGTTGGTAAGGCTCATCTTACCTCGATCTGTGCTTGGAGAGGGCAGTTTGAAAAAGGAGCTTCTGCAGATGGAATGATTCCGGTTTACTTGTTATGAAAACCATTTGACAAGCAAATACATTTTCTTCAGCAAGCATCAATGACAACAATTATTCATCTTTTTCTCCTGAGGACTATCCAGCAATTAATAGTTCCTTTGTTTTTCAAGAAGTACTCAGAAAAGATTTTGTGGGTTTAGCTGCAATTTGTTAGCCTGAGAATGGCATTTTCTCTTCCATAATACTTTTTTTGAAGGTTACTTACACAGGGTTTGTTTTGGCTTTGAAGGAAGGTAAAATACCCAGTATTGCTTTAGAAAAATCAACAGTGGAAGGGAAAGGTTGGGCACTACCTCTGGGGTGGGACTGCCCCAGCTGACAGGCATTGTGTGGCTGTGGGTTTCAGCTTGGCCTAAATGACTTCAACAAACAATAATAAATAATAGTGGTCTGGATTGCATGTATGTCAGTGTAGTCCGTATTAATCCCTTAAACAGCCTAGGAGAGTGAGAGAAGAGACAGACTAAGTTGAAAGCAGGCAATAAAATAGTAATGTGTTAATATTTATATACCTTTTTCTTGAGAGAAAGGACCTCATTTAGGAACAGTTAAAAGAAAATAAGAACTGAAGTGATTCACGCTGGCAGCTGAGCCTTACTGGAATGGGTTTTCCAGCTCGTGCTTCCAGCTCATCACTGTGCTGCTGCCCAGGTGTAAGAGCACCTCTCTGAAAAAAAAAATGCACTGTGCGAGTCCAGAGCCTCCTGAACTTTGCACAGATTTCCTACTGCACTTTAAAGCTGTGCTGCTGCTGTGGTTGGTGACTGTAGTGCTGTTGCAGGAAACAAGTCGTGTGGCAGGGCAACTTGCAGAGGGCATGGCTGGAGAAGAGGGGCCATTTAATTATTTCTGGTGTCCTGTTGTCTTTTCACCTTTTTCTGAGGTACTTGCGCAGTCCTGGCTCAAGGACTCAGTCAAACTCACGCTGTTTCTGGATGACTGAGTGTGCTAAGAGCTGTCATCTTTTGCTGTTCGTCTAGTAAGTTTCATGCTCATTACTTTAATAATGATCCCACTTCCACTGGCAAGACAGAGTAGAATTGAATCAGTTTATACCAGATCAGTCATATTTGTTTTGTTTTCTGATACAATGCTACAAGGAACTCCATTCCTTGCTATCACCTGACCTGTTACCACCTACTGCTGTTCCCTTCTCCCACTGCCATGATCCAGCATGGATAGCAGACACAGGTTTGTGTGAGGGTGTTTTCAATTTCCTACTGCCTCTGCAATCCGTAAATTGGAAACCTCAGAGTAGGTTACTCCGTGAACTGGTGAAAGATTTAGCAGAGATTTTTGTTCCTGACAACACAAATTCATACTCTCTGCAAGCAAGCCCTCCTTAGTTACACAGACACCATTTATTATTTGTTGATACCAGTTTTTCTGAGATAAATTTTTTTTTAAAAGGCTTTTCTTTCTGCTTCACCAAAAGTATCTTTACAAGGTTTTCAAGTTTTCAGTATGTGCTGCTGTTCTGGCAATCACAAGTGTGAAACAACAGAGCTCGTGGGAGGTTGGACCCTGTTCCTGCCTGCTCACTGTGAGAAGGGAAGCAAATATGGATTTTGCCACAGGAGATTAATCAAAGATGCTGTTGCCCTCCACAATGTAAATTATTTATATTCGGTCCAGAGTATTCTGCTGTGCTTCTGTTTTATACAGCTGTAAATGACTTGGATACAGTCCAGTGGAAAGTCCTTACTATTTTGTAATGGAAAATAGGAACTCTGCAGTAGAAATCTATAATGAATGAACAGGAACATCATCTTTCAATTGTAAATAAGATCTTGCTCTGTTTATTTTGACATCTTTTTACAAATGTGTTGCATTCAGGTGTAAATATCCCAAACCATGATCTTGTTCAGAGTTCTGAGATTTCTATTGTTAAATGTAATACTTTGTTTAATAGTTGTAATAATTATTTGTATAGATATGAACATGATAGTATTTTATTAAAAAAAAAAGAAAAACACTCTTTGAATATTGTGTTCTTGTTGGCACAGCTTCTTTTCCCACGGAAAGCCATGCCATTCACTCTTAAGTATAGGTAAAAATAAGAGCTTTGCTTTGAGACTGAGAATTTACAGTCAAGAGTTTTCCACTGATGTACATTCTCTGCCTATACCAGAGTTATGCACCACATTATTTGGAGATATAAAACTGTGTAATTCAGGAGAAACAAATACTGATCCTGTAGTATCTAAAAATACATGGCAGGTGCTGTCCCTGCCCTAGTGACAGCGATCGCTGTTGAGATACAACTTCATCTTTATAAAATGCTTCTCATCACAGTCCCTTGCATTGGTTTTGAAGTGGTCTAAGACAGTTGTTTTGTCACAGTTTGAAGCTAAAGGATGTGGTTTGGATGAGAGCGGTACAGAGACCCTGCAAGGTAAGTAAAGGCTTTTTTGGGAGATTGCACAATGCTGAATTACTAGGAAACAATTCTTCTCAGAGGCTCCAGAAAACCTGACTTGTAAACCTCAAAATTCTTGCAGGCATGGAAGTTGCCTTTAGGGAAGGTCTTAATTTAAAAAAAGGCTGAAGTTTAGTGTTAAGACAGAGAGGCTTTTGTTCCTTCAGTGACAGCTCGTGTGTACAGTTCAGTCATAGCAGAGGGGAAGGGAAGCAGGACACGAGGCAGCTGCCTTCCTCTTCCACACTGCAGTGCATTTCCCCCTGCCTTGGCTGCTCTTCTGCCAGCCCAGAGGCTCGAGGGGGAGTTGTAACAGCCCACGTGACCCTGGTAGTTTTCCTAACCTGTAAGGGGGTATTAGTAGTATACAGAAGCTGTTTCCTTCTCCTTTGAGTTGTACTGGGCAGAACAACTTTACCTATATTTCCTGAGGAATATATGGAATGTAAGGAAGAAGTTTTTTACAATGAGAGTGGTAAAACACTGGAACAGGTTGTCCAGAGAGGTGGTGGATGCACCATCTTTAGAAAGGCCTGGATGGATGGAGCTTTGAGCAACTTGCTCTAGTGGGAGGTGTCCCTGCCTGTGGCACCGTTTGTTTCCCTTTCAGGAGTTGTGACAGCAGCTTATCCCCAGCAGGGGGAAGGAGGGACTCCACTACCAGCCCACGGGCAGCAGAGAGGCCCCCTCACCTCCCAACACCATTCCACGGCTGCTCTGCTTTTACCCCTACACATCTCTCTCAGTGAGCAGAGAAAGGTGAGGAAACAACAGCATGAGCCTGCAGATCACGGAATAAGGGTCCCCATATACCCAGCAAGCTGATCATCCTGCCCGAGGGCAGTGGCCCGGAGAAGGACAGCAGCACTCAAGACAAGTTCCATTTCTGGGGCAAGGGCTGCAGAGCCAAGTGTGCCTGGGACAGCTGGGAGCACAGACTGCCCGGGTGCCCAGCCAGACCTCCAGCAATCGAGGGCTCAGGTGGCCACTAGGTGGGAGAGCTGAAGCACGAACAGAGCCCAGCAGGCAGGGCAGAGCTAAGAGGAAATTTTAAAAATTGATGCATCAAGCTGGAAGCACAGAAGCAGCAGGGAGACGATTCCAGCCCTTCCTCCCATCTCTCAGGCTTGAGGTGCCTTTCCTTGTATGTAATTGAATTCTGTCATGTTTTTCTGTTCATTCTGTGCTGTTCTCCAGCCTCCCTCTTCCTCCCTGCTACCACCTTACCCTTCCATGCTGTGCTCATCTCTGCTCAGCCCAGCGAGCCCATATGCTGTTCTACCTCCTACGTCGAGCCTTCCAACTGCTGTTCAACATTATTTTTTCTTCCCATTTCAATTTAGAGAAGATAACCAGCTTCCTGGCTAGAAACAAATACAAGCTTGTAACAATGAGAGATTATGAGAGGTCATACAGATTATGCAAGACACAGGGAGAAAGAGTGCATTTTATAAAAATGTGTCCCCAGAACTGGACAAATTTGGGAGCATACAGGTCCTTCTTCAGTCTGGCACAGCTACCCTGACACTCTCCGGAGCAGCACAGCTCTGCTCAGAAAGATAAAGGTGAGCAGCCTCTTGTGTCATTCCTCCTGCAGCCCTCTCCTCACCCTGCCCAAGGGACTACAGTGACAAACGAGTGTCTGTTCTTTATGTAGCCTCACAAAGGCAATTTGGTTAAGAGAAGAAGCAGGTCACCCACACCTATACTCAGGAAACGCCTGTGACAGTCCCAAGGATGGTTGCAGCTGTGTGACAACACTGGGCACCCCTCTGCCCTGACTGCTGTCTCTGCTGCTGCTGAGAGCAGGAGCAAGAAGAATTCAGATTAACCTGCAGAGCAGGTAACCAGGAACATCCATTTTATTGACCATCTTGACGAACTCCAACTTAGAAAAAAATAAAAACCAGCTGGTGCAAAACTATTCAAGGAGATACAGACTCTTGGAGTAAAACATCACCAGAGTCATCTGCTTTAGTAAGCAGAAGTGGAATGAAACCGTTGCATCACTGGCTACATGCACATACACAAAGTAAAAATGCTCAGGCAATGACAAGAATAAGGACAGCAGGCCTCAAAGAACACTTTTTAATTGCAAATTAGCAAAACAGATCCCATTTTAGATGCAAGGCCTGAAATAACTCACACCTTATTCTTGTTTTTTTAAATAACTAAGAAACTGGAAAGAATGCAGAAGCCATTAAAAAACTCATTTCAGATTCAGACAAGTTGGAGAAGAAAGTTTAGTCCAGATCTTTAGCTAAAGAGCTCAACCCCAACTGCCCCAAAATCTCCTTCACACTCCCAGCCCATAAGGGAACCTGCTTTGCAAAGGTTGTCCAAAGCAAGCTCATGGGAGGAGAAAGCCTGAGGCTGCTGGAAAACCTCCCTGTTCCACCCTGCTCCTTTGGAAAAGCAAACAGCAGGAGCCAAGGGCTGCCACAGAAGACTGTGGCTTTGCTGTGCGGTGTCTCTTAGGGTCGCTTGAGGAGAGCACTGGTGGTGCTGTGACAGACATCAGCACACTGACAAGTGCCAGCACTGGAGCTGCCAGAGGAGTGTGGCTGTTCAACAGGAGTGACAGAGAGGCTGCAAGAGCAAGGCAGGAGGCTCTGAGTCTTGCAGAGCCCTCACGGGCAGCTCTGGTTCACCACCTCCCACCAGCGCCGCAGCCTTGGTACCGTGGCTGCCCACCAGCCACCAGACGAGTCTCCAACAAAGAGAAGAAAACAGACAATACAGTCTCCCCACTGCCACCTCAGTTTGGAGTCCTTTGCTCCATCGGCTGCTACAGAACAGGAACCAAATGCTCTCCCTGTGCTGCCGAAGGGACTCTCTGAGGGCAGCAGCCTGCAGGGTGCAGGCATCAGCTCCCAATGCTGGAGGAGCTGCATGGCACTTCTCAAGCCTGCTCACCAGAGAGGAAGTGGACATCAGCAGGAAGGAAGGGAAGCAAAGGTCTCTAACATGCCTCCCTCCTGTTTCCTCCCCCATCACTGGCTCCAGCACCCACAAGCCAGAGGGTTTGTGGCCTTGGCCTCTGGATCAAGCCTGCCCCAAAGGCTGCGGCGGGAAAGGAGCAAAAAACGTCGCCTTCCCTCCTGGTCCCACCTCAGTTGCCACAGCACCCCTTCGTGCCTGCTGTGGGATCCAGCTCCCCTGCGCCCACTGGGCTGTTGGCTACGGAAGCAGGCTCATTCCCCACAGTGGCCCGGTGCCTTTGGCTGAGCGGTTTGGGACACCTCTGCGTCCCTGTCCCCGGGGACTCAGAACACTGGGATCTTGTCCCTGCGCACCGTATCCAGGTCATCATCCAGGGTCAGCAGGACCTGAGGAGGAAAGTGCAAGCCAGATTCAGGTCTTGCTGGCCAGGGAGGTCTTCCTTTCAGATCTTCAGGCCTTACTTTTATGGGAGGTATTCACAAATCCATGAGTCACTGGTCACAGCAGCAGCCCTTCAGCTTCCCCACAACAGCTGTGTGACCCACAGCCCCAGAGGGAATTTGAGGCCAGGAGGCACTGGGAGAGAAATAAAGCAAAGGGGAAACCCTGATCCCTGATCCCACTGACAAGGAGCATCCCACTGTGAAGGATGTCTGAAGGTAGAGCCAAGCAGAGAAATTGGGGCAATTCTGTGGAGTTCTGGAGCAGTCACAGCTTCATGTGGATAGAGGGGAGCAAGGTTAAGAGGAGAGGTGAGGCCATCCAGTAGAGTGGGAGGCTCAGCAGGACTCACCAGAAAGGAGAAGAACAAGGCAGCTGCAGAGAGGAAGTGCCAGACATCGTGGTCATCAAAGAATCCCAGCAGGATGCACGGCCGGTTCTTTTGCCGGGACTCTGCTGGAGTCTCCTAGGAGGGGCAGGCAGAGGGTCAGGACCTGATATTCACCCATACTGGGACCTTGCTGGCCACACTGGACCCTACAAGGATCACCCAGTCTTAACCCTCCAAGCAGGATCCAGGAAAAGGTGCTGTGCTGGCCAGGCATGTGGCAAGGGCAAGCCATGAACACAATGTTATACTTGGACCTCAGAATGGATCTCAGACCACAACCCACATATCCAAGGGGAACCCTCTGGTCTCCACATCTGAGGTCCTGCATAGCACAAGCTGCGCAGCCTCCACCAGACCACCCTGGAGCAAGCCCCTCGTTTCCATGGAGATGGATGTGACATCCTGTTAGAAGGCACTCAGTCAAGATTTCATGGCCTCCCGGGTCACCAAAAGCCCTAACAAGCCCAGGCAGGCTGACCTGGTTGACCCCAGGTGGCCATCTGCTCCAAGGATGTCTTCCACCCAGCACTGGTCAGGATTTCCCCAGTTTTCCTTCCAGATCCCCAGCTCTTTCTCTGTCCCCTAGGAAGAACCAGTCACCTCCGGATCACCTGGGTCATAAACAGCCTCTACACAGCTACAGTCATTTTTGGCTCAGCACAGCTTCCCATGCTCCTTTCACAAGTCTGCTAAATGAGTTGAACCATTTCAACTCCCCATGAGCAGCCCAAGACTCTTCTCCAGAGTCTTTTTTGTGCAAAACAAACACCAGGAAGGAAAGATGATGAGACAGAGATGGACAGAAGAACAGAAAAATGGAAATTTACCTCCCAGCTGCTGAGGGTCTGGAAGAAGAAGTAGAGGGCAGCTGCCCACACCACTGCCGTGGCCACGATGCAGAACATGGGGATGGGCAGGAGCCTCTCAGAGCTGCGGAGCTGCAGACAGGGACACACCCTGAGTTCTTCCCAGGGGACAGAGCCATGCACAGGGCTCACACACCAGCCTGTACCATCTGCATCTGTGAAGGGCTGCCCACCCCCGAAGACACAGCCCAGCCACCCCTGAAATGCCTACACACCATCCCTCCCCAACACCTTGCCCCACCCAGAGCCCTATAAAGGTCCCTCCACATCCCTCTGCAGCACCACAGGAACCCAAACTGCAGCCAGAAAAAAGGCCCGTCCCTTCCCCTTTGGAGACAGGGGCCTCAGGGACAGCTACAGCTGCCTCCCGTTACCTTCATGATGATGTAGAAGGCCAGATACAGCAGCAGGTTACAGATGAAGATGCCCAGTATGTAGGAGGCGAAGTCTCTGGGCCGATACACCAGCCCAAAGATAGCACTGAGAGAGAGGATAAAAGGGACACCGGCCAGCTTCTTTCACTGGGGACACAGTACATCCCCAAACTGACAGCCACACACTGCTCCACCCCCCACCCAGGACTGCAGGACACAGCACCACAGTTCCCTGGAGGAAATGCACTGTTTGCCTCTGCTCCCAGCCAAGGAAATTTAGCCATGGTCAGCTGCTGAAGCACTAGAGAGCCCAGAGGACAGACAAGGGCCCTGGATTGCTTCCAACCCATGGCCAAACACATCTCACTCAGTAGGGTTTGGTCCTAGACATGTACATTTGCCTGAAAACATGTCCCTGACAAGCAGCTTCAGTGAAAAGCAAGAGCCTGGGGCAATGATTTTAGGTCTCATCCAAGAGCTGATCCCTCCCATGCAGATACTGCTCAGCCAGGCTCTGTGACTGTCTGTCAGGTCTCCTGCACTTTGGCTGTGCCAGAGAGGTCTCCCAGCTCTGTGGGAAGCACAACACAGCAGCACAGTACCAAGCCAGCCCTGCACAAACTCCCTCAGACGTGAGCCATGAGACAGCCCTGGCTGAAAAGCTCAGGGATGCTCCATGTAGCTCTAGTGCTGCACTGCATCCCATGGATCTGCCTACCACCCTCAGATCAGCCTGCCAAAACACGTCAGAAAGGCCCCAGCACAGGATTATTGCACAGACACTGCTGCATCTCCCCATCACTCCAGGCCAGCTGTGTGCCAGTACCAAATCCTGCTGCCCACATGCACAAATACACAAGGCACCAACGTGCCAGCACTTACAAGGACCAGTTGACCACGTTCCCAACAATGAGCAGCACCATCCTGTCCTGGAGAAAAGACACTGATGATCAGATGAAATGAAAAGGGCATGCAAAAAGAGGCCTTTGCCTCAGAAATTCAGGAGAGCATTATGTGAAGATTTGGAGTCTGGTTCCTGCAAACACACATGCACCTTGCTCTGCGGGAGCTTTTTATCAGGTGGAAACTGCTCTGACCCTCAAAAATTTTAAGAAAGTGTTGCAAGGAGACTAAACATCTAAAAAAGGACAAGCTCAGCACTTAAGGGATCAGCCTCAGGAGGTTCTGTGAATCCTTTGACTGCTTCTACTGTTTTTCTAGTTAGATTCCTTCCCTCCCACTACTCTACAAAAGAATTACTGCAGAGAGCAAGGACGTGCTTGAAAGAGGCAGCAGGGGAAGCTTTGGACAGGCATCCTGCCCATATTCAGAGAGCCCCTTTTTCCTCCCATCCCACCATTAGCTCGGGAAGCACTGTAACTACAGCAGGCAGAAGGATTATATCTGTGGGGCATGTGCATTTATGCTTACAGCTGCTCTCATGATGTAGCTATTTCAGACTGGCCAGGCTTACTTCATGCCTGGACCGAGTTTGCTTATTCAGAGATAGGAGAATAAATAAAAAATTAAGAAAAAGGATGCTCATGGGTGAAAAACTCCATTTGGCTTCAAGCCCTAATTAGCACTCTATGCCAAGGAGAAAGCAATCAGTGGGACACAAGGTAACAGCCACCTTTTCTTACCTTTTTTGCTGTCTGCCCTGAGGTGCTGCAGAAACGGCAATTGCTTTTGCTTAAGCCACAAAACCAAAATAGCTGCAGCCTTCCCCAGAGAGGCTGCACCGCACAGAGCCTTGTACCTGTTCCTCTGAACGGATGCTCCCAGAGAGCAAGTGCGAAGGCAAATCCTGTAATGCTTGTATCACCTTTGCTCTCGTGTTTTATTCACCAAGGCTGAGATCAGAGGAGGCCCCTAGGTTGGGGGTAAACCACTCCAGCAGAGACCTACACTTCCCCAGCCATTTTGGGGGAGGGAGAACAAGGGAAGCAAGGACCATCACTTCTTCAAATAGCCCCACCTCCTTCATCTGCACATTGCCTAAAGAGTGAGAAATTGCTGAGAGGTGCTGGGATGAGAAGTCACCTACCATGTACATTGGTCGGCTGCACTGCTGGATACAGTCCGTGTACAGCACCATCACTGCTCGCCGAAATATGCCCAGGTCTGTCAAAGGAAAGGATAAAAAGCCAGAACAGGCAGCACAGTGAGTTCTAAAATGCCTATGAGGAAGAAGCTGACACCCACCAGCTGACAACAGAGAACCCAAGGTGTCAGCAGATTCATGTCTTGCCCTTTGGGAGCAGTCTGTGCTGAGCAGGAGGGCAGCCACCACAGGATGTGGATGGCATTTGGACAGAACAACAGGTTACAACAAAAATAAATTAAAAAATCTCTCTATTCAGAAGTCACACAGGCCCTGCCTGTATGTGTAGAGGCTGGCTTTGCAACCCCATCTGTGGAAGAAAGGTGTGTGTATGTAGGAAGGGGGAGAAGCACCTTCCATGGAACAAGCTGCCAGAGCAGGGAAACAGCAGAAACAGGTCCCAAAGGCTTTAGAGGGTCCTAGAAGGGCAGAGCACACTCAAGACACTCCTGCTCTCAAAATCATTGCAGAAGCTTCACTGCAGAGCCATCAGTGGCAGTGGGGATGGACGGACATGCATGAACACAGATGTTCCCCTTTAGCCACAAGGCAGAGCTTGAAAAGGCTCCTGCACCACGATCTGAGCTCTCCCGTGCTGCATCACTCCCTTCCTGCCAAGGAGCAGGACTGGCAGTGCTGCTGGCAAACTGGTTTCACTTCCCAAGAGCTGACCCCAGGTGGCACACGATCCTGCCTCCTCACACATCCCTGCAATCCCTGGCTGCTACACCTGAGCACAATCAGTTCAACAGCGAAAAAGGAAAGCTGAGGACAGTTACCTGAGTCGGGGCCGTCTGAGGCAGACAGGAGCAGAAGAGGAAGGAGAAATAGGTTTATAAGCAGGGCACAAGAGCCAGGCTCCCCAGCAGACCCCCTCCCCCCTCAACCCTGACAGGGTGTAGGTGACCCCTCTGAGCACAGCACTAGGGAGAGCTGCAGCAGAAGGGCAGCTCCCTCAACACCCAGCAATCCTGCCACCACAGAGCACACAGCTCCTGCTGATTCCCACTGCTCTGGGAAGCAGTAGCACAAGGACTTCAGAAGCCAGGAAAGCATCAGATGGATGAGAGGACAGGGTAGCCCAGAACAAGGGCCACAGGACTGTGCTGCACAGGCAGCTGAGGACAGGAGGCACCCGCACACCCGGGAGGAGACGGTTCGACGGTTCACAGCACTCACCGATCTTGAAGCGGCCCATGTAGTAGATCTGGGTGCTGAGAGCCAGCGAGGCCAAAACGTGGATCATTGAGAAAATAACCCAGAACCACATGTCATTTTTCCCAAACACCTGAAAGCAAAGACATTTTAAAAGCAAACTGAGCCCCCTTTCAGCAGGACAATCCTTTCCCGTCCTACATCACCATGGGACATTAAACAACCTTACTGAACATGGAAAAAAAAACCCTAAAACTTCCAACCAGAAAACAGATCTATAAATTCAAAACGAAGTCCAGAAAAGCAAGAGGAGCTCAGCATCCTGGAGACGAGACCACTCTTTCTGAATGCCCCTTTAGACAAGACTGGAAGGACAGCAGCTAACCCAGGGAGCAGCAGGTGCAGGGACTCCCAGGCCAGGCAAACTCTCTCTGCAGAGCTGGGCAGTGGCTCTCCAGCCAGGAGGCAGATTTTCACAAAGGCAGTCAGGGAACCAACCATTACTTTAACAACTGAAGTAGACCAAAAAGGACAGAACTGCTCTGCAGGCAATTGCTCTGCTCCTACTGTGCACCTTTCATTTTATTTAAGGACTGAAAGTAACCTGCAAGCGCAGGTTAATGCTATACTAAAACCTTAATTTTTCATTCATACAATAAGGAGTCCAGAAACTCTTGATCGGCCATCAGGCTGTGACCACGCCCTCTTCCCTGTGGCAAAGCACTCGCCTGAACTTTTCACTTTGTGTGGGCAGAGAAAAAAAACCACACACCAAAAAGAAAGCAGAAAAGCCACCTCTCCATGAATGGAACAAGGGACACATGCTGCTTTCAAACTCCACTGAACAGCTTCAAAGCATCCCACAAAAGAAGATAGAGCAATCCATAATAAAGACTCAGTGTTTTGAACCTGGGTTGTCAAGATTTACTACACCTATCAAAGAAGTCCCAAGGTCACCAGCTCCTCCTGCATGCCTTATCCCACAGCCAGTCTCGTAAACAGAGACCTCTGCATTATGTGGTAGTGAGGAGCTGTAAGCCCACTGGGATCTAGCTGCTAGTTCAGAGCAAGAATTCCATGGATTTTGCCTGGTTACTGATGAAGGAAAATGAGTCCTTCAAAAGAAGGGAAGCAGAGACCTCCACGGTAAAGCACAGGTTGGGGATTCTGGTGAGCCCAGCTCAGTACTTGCAATGCTATGAGCAAACAGGCAAAGTCCTGTAGCTTCTGCTCCAGTGCCCTTCCATAGGCAGGTACTCCAGGAATTTGCCTGAGAGCCCCCCAGACATTATCCTAGCCTGACCCTCTCCAAAGATTGGGAGGCCAACTGCAGGAGCTGTGCCAAACATAGAGTTTTCCAAAGGGAAGAAATAGGCACAAGCAATCAGGTATAAGATACTTGGTCTTGGAAGCTCAGCCAGCCTCACCCCTCTTTCCTCCAATGTGAATCATGCCACAGGAAGACCATCTCTTTGCTTGGACATGCACATCTGGATGCATGAATTTCTCCTCTTGAGAAGGATGGCATGTGGTAGTCAAAGCCCAAAAAAAGAGCCCACCTAGAAGAAACTGCTCTTCTCTTCTCCTACCTGAAAGCCCAGAGGAAGGGAGGAGGAAAGCCCAGCAGAACTGAGAATTCAAATGCTAACAGCTGCTTAACACACTCTTATCCTACACTGCTGCTTTCCCCAGTCACTTTCACACCTAAGCCATGTTCCCAGCCATGCCACCTCCTTCCCTGAGAAGCAGGTGGGTAAGAGGGAGCCATACCACTCCAAGGACAGCCAGGGAGATCACCACAGCAAACGAGGCATAGGCGGAGTAGGCGCTGGCATTGATGTCTGGGTGCCGGGTCTGGTAGAGCTTGAGCATGCACAGTCCTGCGATCATGTACATGAAGGAGGTGTCTGTGGAGGGACACAACAGAAACAGTGCAAACAGCTACTGCCAGTGGCCCCAGGAAGCTGCTCCAAGGGCACACGAAGCATCAGGGATCTGTGCCCGCCAGCCTTGGGTTTGGCCCTGCTGCTGCACTACACTGTACAGCACTTTGTGCTTTGCCACCTTGCAGCACATCTTCCTTGCTCTGGGGAAACAAAAACTAAAGGGGATCAGAAAGCAAGTGCCCACAGGGCATCACAACCTCCTGACTGAGCTTTGAAACAGGCAGGCTCCAGGGAGACTTGCAAGGGTGGAGGGATGGGAAACGTCAGCAACTCAGCAGGAGACAGAACATGGCAAATCCTAGCTCCAGCTCAAAAGGAGAAAGGAAAACTCAGCTTACCAAACTGGAAATTGGAGTAATTAGGGCAGACGTGGTAACAGGCACTGAGCACCCCTTCCATCATCAGAGCAATGCCCATAGCATAAAAGAGACCAAAATGCTTTGGGATCCCATAGTCCTGGAAGAGAGCAGAGTAAGTACCCTCACTGTCCTGATCACAGGCAAGCTCCCGTTCTCCATCACTTCATCCCTCCTAACTCCTACACAAGTCCTCCAGTCAATAGTGCAGCACAGTGCCCTGTGTGCAACCACAGGCTCCGGATTTAGACACATGGCACAGCCAGGTGAATCCACAGGCAACAAACGCAAGCTAATCACGCTGAAAGTTCTGGTCTGAAGACCTCAGTGTCTTGGTACCAACATCATGAGACGGAAAATCTCTGTCCTGTACCTCATTCTGTGTTACATCTTCCCCAAAAGTGAGAGAGGACTGCAGACCGAGAATTGCTTTTGTGGTCAGTACGGTGCTAGAAGCACCTGAGGAGCAGAGCCCATCAGCCAATGTGAGAAGGCATTTCCATCACAGTTTGGCCAAGATCTCACCTGAAAACCACAAGCAGCAAACCCTTACAACTGCTAATGCCTTTACTTGCTACCAAGCCCACGAAAACAGAGCTGTTTGTCTCCACAAACCACCAGCACCTCTGCCCAAAGAGCTGCAGATTTCTTCATCCTCTCCCACGAGAGATTACAAAAGCTCTGACTACCAGCAGCTCTGTCTCAGAGACTGAGGCAGCCAATTCCTCTGAGTTATCATAAGCAGCTCTTGTGTAAGACAAATCAAACTCCACTATAAAGAGAAGCACCTTGGGACACTCCTACCGTCCCTGTTCCTCCACAGCGAGTGCTGCAGGAAAAGCCAGAGCCATGGGAATCCTTCCTCTATTAATCCCCTTGTCTTCACAAGCCCAGGCTGGGTCACCACAGCAGTATGGACAAACTGTAAGCAGTAAAGCACTGGGGTGTGCAGGAACATAAGCGTCCCTCCTTTTGCACAGGAGGAAAAGAAGAGGAAGATTCAGCCCTCCAGTGAGGAAGGCAAGTGGAAACCCACTGTGTATCACTCTGGTTTTTGAGTTCACTCCATTTTCCCTGCCTCCACTCAGCCCCAGGCAATCACGCTTCCTACCAGGGTGTAGATATCTTTCATCTCCATGGCCCGGCGGTGGAGGATGTCCCTGCGCAACACAATGAGGAGGAAGAGAAAGCCCAGCATCATGTGGCCCACGTTGCTGAGGATGTTGTTGAAGGCACTGCAGGAAAGAAGAAGGTTTAAGGCAAAGGCAGCACAGCAGCAGGAAGCTGAACCCTGAGTTGTGATAAGCCGAGTCCATTTTGCTCCCCCCTCCACCACCTTCCAACTCAGCAGCTGTCAAACTGCAATTTCACATTTTAGATGACAATTTTAGATTGAATAGTTCACCTGTCCCAGTGAATTTAACACTTCTTCTGTGACATTCCCATCTCTGGGCTTTGTTTGCATTCCCTCATTAATTTAGAGAAATGCTACACTGAACGGACTGATCTGAACTGCTGCTCCTTGGATACAAGTGTCCAATAGAGCACGGGAGCACCTCATTGCTGTGCCAAAGATTTCCAAGGGGTGCCCAGGTGCCACAAGTTCCAGGGTGCATGTGTCTCACTGCAACAGACCACCACTGCTGAGCAAAACAGAAAGATCAGAGTCCTAAACTCCCAGTGGTCTTATCAACACTGCTACTGTGAGCCTGGCAAGCATAAAATCCTGACCTGGGCACAGCACAAACACTCAGGAGGCATGAGACAAATATGCAGGGATGAAAGGGCTCACTCACCTCAGCACCCCAAGGGGATGAGCACACAGGAAGTTGTAGTAGCAGATGTCCTGGTTGCCCGTCACATTCACTACCTGGACAGAGAGCAGGTGGGAGACCTGGCATTAGCAAATCCTCCCTTCTCTGGGGGGTTTGCCCCATGCAAACACTGCACAAACACAAGGTGTACCAGGACACAACCTAGCTCAGGGGAGTGCTGACATCTGCAAGCAAAGCTTTTAGGGTAGGACAAGATGTTGTCACGGGCCACAAAGCTGATAACAGTCTTCAGACGAAACACTGTGTGCTCTCAACCCCACCACTACTAGACCTGCTTGCAGATATCTGCATAACAGCAGGATAGCAAGGGTTGGGAGAAGGGAAATGACAGCAAACACTACTTGCTTTCGGCTGTCTCTTAGAGATAAAATCAAATTCCTCCTGTCTCTAAAAAGAAACAGGACCCAAATGAGACATCACTTGAGCAGGAAAACAGCAGCACTCCCACTTCCCAAGTAAAAACAGCAGAACTGCAAGCCCAGTGAGCGAAGCTCACTGTAATATCAGCACAGTGCAGAGAGAGCAGCTAAGGTAACCCACTCCTCACACAGAGCAGAACTCCTGGGTGACACGTTTCACGGTGACTGTCATCCTTGCACAGCACAAGCACAGAGCAAGTTTAAAGCAAGAGGGGACAGCCGTGGAGCCCAACGCACCGTCTGGTAAGTGATGACGAGCTGGATGACCGGCAGGGCATAGAACACCGCAATGGTGATGATGTTCCTGCAGAGGGGAGACAGCAGCAGCAGTTACACACACACCAAAACCAGGGGTGCACACCCAGAAGAGAGACCCACAGTGCCTGTGGAGGAATGTGCACACCTCATGGCTCCGGGGTTATGATCTCATTACGACCTCCTGAAGCAGAGGAGTACATGTGCTCATGCAAACAGGAGGCAAATGCTAAGGGCGCAGGAAAAGCCAGGATGTCAACCACAAGCTCCTGTGTTTGAGTGCCAGTTTCTCCCCCTTCCCATTATGTTCCAGTACACTGGTTGTTACCACGTTTAACAGCAATGATGCAAAACAAAATCCATTGCCAGGATCATGTGTGCACTGGTCCACAAATATCCTTATTTGAGATATGTGGGATCTGCAGTTACTGGTTGGAACAGGGTCAGAATAGGTAACAGGCTAGTTCAGAAGTGGTTCAGAAGAAGGGTATGTGGACAAACTCCAGAGACTCTGGGTCCAGAGTTTGGGCCTTACCAGTTTGCCTTCTCCTTACCAGAAATAGATTTTGTATTTTTTGCTGACAATCCTTCTGTCTTTCCTGGACAAGTCTGATAGATAGAGGAACACCTAAAACATTAGTGGGTGGGAAAAGAGGGGAGAAAACAAAAAGAACAAACGAAGATTACAGATGCCAGTAGAAGATCTTGACATATTTGCAGCTTGGTGCTATTTGGACTGGTTTTACACAGTAAACTCACTGTGTCCCTTGATTCTATGGGAATGAGTTCTGCAAAATCCTCTGGCCTCCAGGAATGGCTCCAACCACACAGAGCAGTGCGGGATGACAAAAGGAGGCAGTTTGAGAGCTGCTGGCTTAAAGCCCCTCTGTACATCCACTGTAATCACACTACTTGTGCTAAACAGCCACCTACTGTTGCAGATTATTTTCTTCCTATCGTCCTTGAACCTCCTTGAACTTTCTAGGACGCTCTCTGGGCATTTTCCTCCTTTCTCAGTAGTCCCCAATACATTTTGATTTTCCATATTAAAGCGCTCATTTCAGCAGCACTCCTAGCACAGTGGGAAAACTTTCAGTGACTGAAAAAAGACTAAGAAGCACATTCGGCTTTATTAGATGAAATCCACCCTGAAAGGGAACAGGATTTTTTGAGATTTCACTGAAGCGACCAGTGCTGGTGGTGGCCCAGACATGCCCAAGGCCCAGCATGAGGGCCACAGCTGCAACACCAGCCCTACCTTAGTACGGATGATGTTCTTATCGCTCTCGATTTCCGGCATGGTGTCGAAGTCGCTCTCCTCCTCCACGGAGCTGTCTGTGTCAGAACCAGCTGGGGGCCGGCGCTCGGGGGAGGACAGCTGACGTCCACCGCTGGAGCTGGACTCATCTGGGCCAGAGCAGGGAGGAGGAGACAAGCAGGGTAAAGGCTAAATCCCTCTGTGCACAGCAAGAATAAAGCTGTCCCAGATGCTTTGGCAAGTTGATATGGCCAGTTCAGGGAAGAAGGTTTTCCGTGATCCCAAACCTTCCTAAAAGTATCAGGTGATCAGCTCAGAGCAGTTTGAAGGACGATTATCTCCCCCTCTCTGCAGCATTTTAGTTTTTACTCTACTTTTATTCTGTTACCTTTCATCTCTTAACATTTTCTACTCTCTACTAGCCCAGGCTCTGAAATCTGGAATTCTGAGACAAGACAAAAAGTTCTAGAGAAAGAAGCAGACTGTTAGGGGTCAAAAACACACTCACCTAGTTAATCTTCAGATTTTATGTAAGCTTTATATATATCTAAGCTTTTCTAAAAATATTGTAGAACAAAAGACAAAGAAGAAAGTCGATTTTTCAAAGCAGGCAGAGTACCAGCTTTGCTCCCATTGCATCCCCAGTATTGGTCACACACAGGTCAGCCTGCACTTCCCACAGGCTGGGCAACTACCAGCTCATTGCCCGTATCGACCTGGGCAGAACACAGGTTTCTTCCTCATTTCCCACATGCTTTTAAAAGATTTCTTTGGAAAAAGGGGAAGGAGGGTTAAAGTGGTCATTAAGCCCTCAGGAAGTTTTTTCTCCTCTGCTGCCAAAGCATGATTCACCTGTTGACAGTATAACATTATTTCTTCCCTAGTGAAACCCCTGGAGGCAAGAAACTCCGATTCTGCCTTGCTTTATGGCACACAACCTTTCAGCCTCCCAGGGACAGGCATGCTTTGGTTTAAAGGCAGGCTGTGAAGTAATTACAGGCTCCTAGAAGCTTGCTTGCAAGGGACTGCAGTCAGTCACTAGTAAATGTCCTGTCTGAAGCAGCGTTGTCACTCACAGCTCTCAAGTGACTGTAGCTTTGTCTAAGACAAACATTTCCAGTGACAGTCTCTCGGGGCACCTCTTTCAGATTTGCCACTTTTATTATGTAGATGCTTTTCCCTAAAGTGCAACCTGAACCTCATAAACTGCAGTTTGGCTAGTTCTTTGTTTTAAATAGTTGCAAGATGCTCCTAAAGCTTGCAGCTTTATTCTCCTCTGGCGCTAAATCGCCCTAAAAGTGCCTTCCCCTACCCCGGGCAGAAGCCTCCCCTGTGCCCCAGTTCTGGAATATACTGTACCAATAGCACCATAGCTGCTTCCCTCAGGAGTGCTAGCTGAGATAGGGTGGGAAGAAGTCATCATCCCAGATCCTGCAACGGAAACAGACCCAAGAGGGACAGTTAGTTTCACATCAGTGCATCAAAACATCTCTGAAGTGAATACAAACAGCTTGAAGAGCTGGAGGGGCTTGGGAAAAGCAACATTTCTCTAAACAGATGGCAGTCTCCCTCTAGAGCATACTGTGCAAAAGGGAAACCCTTGTTTTGCAGTGTGAAGCAAACCCATTCCCTTCAGCCTCCCCACACAGGTTGCCAGTGAGACTGGCAGCGTGAGCCCCCCTCCAGCACCCTGTAGGGATCACACTGTGGGGCTGCAAGACTTGGTACATTTTAGAGCAAGTCTCATGATGTTCTTAACAGCCTTCTGAATTTCTAATTCTTCTCTTTCCCCATCTCATGCAACTCTTCAAATCTCTTCAAATATTGCTACCTTTAGCTATCCCTGCAAGAGTCATAGACTTTGGCAAGACAGCTGCTACGTAATTTTAACCAATCAAGGAGAAAGAAAAGAATGCTCTATGCAAAAAGTGGTAATGATCTTGTGCTGATGACAAGAAGGGCAAGCCTTTGAGGGCTAGGAACATCCTGCCTCCTTGCTTCATGTATGTGGGCAGGAGGAGTGCTCTCCTGCCTCCACATTCCCTCTTTTTGCTTCCCATGGTGGAGCTCAGCAGCTGACCTGCATGGCAGGAAACAAAGCCAGCTGAATCCTTTCACTGAGAGGTCAGACACCCGTAGCCACAAAAGGGAGGGAAGCAAGGGCAGCAGGAGCAGGACCGTGTTTTCCAGTGGCGGCACACAGTGAGACAGATTCAGCTGCTTTAAAGTTTCACCCTTCCAACAACATCATGTGGTCAGTCAGCAGCAAAGCAATGCAGAACGTGGCATAGCATTTAAAGCCTTACTGCAGCCTGCCAGTGGCCTGGTTTCCCAAGCTGCATCTCTGGCTTCCCAGTGCATGACTGGTCTCAAAGTGACAGGCACAGGCAGAGTTCCCTTTCCAGCTGGAATTTCTGGGCATTTCTGTAACACCTTGCATAGGTTTTTATACCATTTTCATTAGCCACTTACGTAAAGAGATCTAAATCTTCTCCCTGACTGAGCCAAAGTCAAGGAAGCACCCATACAGCAATGATATTGGATGTTTCAAGTCCCAATTACTGCTTTTCTTTGGCATGTCTGCTGTGCTTGTTGGCCTGGGGTTAAGACCCGGTCTCAATTTCGACTCCTTTGCTCTCCTGCCCCATCCCTTTAACAGAGAAAGTAAACAGCTCAGAGGAGCATCAGAAGTGAACACGGCATGGACTGAGCACCAGAGGGAGGGCTCTGGCACACTGCAGCTCCCAGGTGACAGCCCTTGAGCCCTGAGCTGAGATGGGCAGGATGTTGTCGCAGGTTGTTGGAGGAGCAAGATGCAGCTTCTGCTCATCACCTCCAACCCAAACTCCCTCTCTCATGGAAGTTTTTCCTGTTGCATTAAAAGGCATTTGGAAATCCAGATCACTGCAAAGAGGGCAAAAGCATTTCCCTATGCTCACAGCACCAAGGCACATGCACAATTCCTAGTCTTGTCAGTCCTGTCCCACGGGGATACTCCCTCCTAATTTTAGACCAGGCTTTATTCTCTCAAGTGACCTGTCAACCTTCTCTCCCAAGCAACCAAAGGAAGATTTAAATCTGGACAAAGCAGGCGAGCCAAAGACAAAAGACATTCTGTCCTGTCTCTAACAGCCGCTTGAGACCCAGCTCACCCACTAATTTCAGTCCCACTTCCCACTGTGAGAGTGAGTCAGCAAAGTAAATGTAGCACACCAGGCGTGGTTCCTCCAGCTGTTGCCTCCACCAGATAGTGAGGATGTGGAAGGGAATTGAAAAAAAAAAGTGAACCACAGAAGCCAGACATTAGATGGATAACAGGAGCAAAGGGGCACGTGGAGTGGCAGGATATTCAAAGACAAATGGCAAAGACAGATTGCTGAGCACTTCCATCCAGTTCCTTGGTGGGGAAAAGGAGCGGGGAGTAATGAAGAAGCCAAGATCTAGGGGTACTTGGGAGGGAAAGAAATTCCAATGGGTGGGGAGGGGAGAAAAAAAAACCAGAGAAAGCCAGTGTGTCCACTGATCCAGAAGACAGGGAAGATGCTCATTA
Source organism: Rhagologus leucostigma (assembly GCA_013397725.1). Lineage (NCBI taxonomy): Eukaryota > Metazoa > Chordata > Aves > Passeriformes > Rhagologus > Rhagologus leucostigma. Next base: position 631,930 of record VZTD01004011.1, on the reverse strand, counting down.
CCATTTTATAAGCATCAGTCGGACACACCCCAAAGAGACAATAGATGAAGAAACAGTGTGTGGGTAGGACATGATTCCTCCCCAGAGGAAAGGACGTGGCTGCAACATGCAGTGCCAGGTATGTGAAGGTGGCAATGGATTACAAGGGAGAGGACAGGTCACAGAAGAAGCAGGTGCCTCGGGGAGGAAAGCTGTAAACTATGAAGGAACTGTGCTCCTCTCTCCCTTCACAGGGGTGCTGTTCAGCAGTCCTCCCTGCTCAGCAACCCAGATCTCTACTCTCCAGGTCCATACTAAGTACAGCATCTGTGCCCTGCAGCTTCTTTGGCAATTTTCCAAACACCAGAATTTAACTTCCACCTCTCACCAGGGCAGCTTAGAAGGCCACTTCTGGCTTCAGCACATTAAACCTCAGCTGCAGCATCAGCAGCACTCCCTGGGACTTCTGGTCTCACCTGACTGAGACTGAGACTGTGCCTCCTTGTCTTAGACAGTGACTCCTTGTCAGCACCCTGGAGCTCTTCCAAAACCTTGGACAGGTCCCTTCAGCTTACCCAAACTCCCCAACACATAGCCCTTTCCCATTTCTCCAGTGCCTTAAGACCTGCTCTTGTTTTACAGCAGGAACCATCCCAAATGATATAAAACTAGAATATATTTACTGACATTTTTACAGTTCCCTGTTCATGTTGTGAAAAAAACCTTTCACACATATTCCACATACAGGAATACATGAGGATCTTAGTGGCTGACAAAGCAAGTCTAAGAATTCAAACGCCCCCAGGTCCTCAGCAAAAATATTAAGCCAATTAATGCCAGTCAGAGTGAAGTTCCACTGCTGATCCTCTAAACACAGCTCAGTTATACTACCATGCTTACCTGATGGTATGTAGCAGACCAGAGAGACTGAAAAAGCTCAGCATCAAAAAAGGAATAACATCAAGAACCTTTCAGTGCTGCCAAAACAATGCCCTCCCTTCCTCCAGGAGAGAGGTACAAATGACCTCAGCACCAAGGCTTTGAACTACTTTGCAGGCACTAAATGTTTAATCAAAATGAAAAGACTCCCACACTTCACTAGAAAGCAAGAACTCCTGTGCCCCCCATCCACATGACAAAACCTTCCATCTTTCACTGGTAGCTTCTTAGATGCAGCTCTGTTTTTATAAAGCAGACAGCTGCAGTTTGTGGAAATGTGGGTGCAGCACAAAGTAAACTGAATCCAATGCCAACACAAATATCATAAACACCATTACCTAACTCTATTACTCATTCATTCACCTGGTTGTCTGCAACTTCCAGTGAAAAACAAATTAACATTTAAATTCAATTAAGATATTAAAAGACCCCATGCTTAAACCAGGTAGGGGAATTCTTAAAGCATAAGAGCTGACATACTCAAAAGTGCCTTGTTTAAAAATCAACAGACCTGGCATCAGGAACATTAGCCTGTAGCCAGGTCCAGGCAAGGCTTGGCCTTCCTCCACCCCTTTAAAAGGCAGCTCCTAGCGGTAGGGGTCAGGATCAGGTTCAGGGCAGCTGGCTTCCTCTCTTGTGAGGGCAGAGAGGAAGCTCTAACATCTTTCCTCAGCACCAGAGACTATGTGAGCTACCAGGGAAGACAGCTCTAGGACAGAAGGTACTCGACTGACAGCCTGTCCTTTGCCTGGCCTGGGGCCTGTACTGTTCGCTCAAAGCTGTCACACAACAGAGGAGAGACTTACCATGCTCAGGACTCAATCTCCCAGCTGAAGCCTTCCTCTGAACCCTGAAAAGCAACAGACAGCACTCATGAGACAGCCAACAAATCTCATCACCTGCCAGCCGTGGCAGGATTATCTAGAACACCAGTAGGTAAATATGGTGCAAGCTCTGAAAAAACAAAACCAACAAAAATAAGCACAAAAGAAACAAACACACACAACAACAAAAAAAGAAAAATACTGTTTGGACTAGACACAATTCAGCCATGACTGCTTGCTGTCCACCTCTCTAACTTTCAAAGCAACAGAGGGCTTTTTTACCACCTTGACTATCCACCAGAGGCAGGAGAACCATTTCCATGACTTATCCCATCCTACACTGCTCAGTATGTTGGCAGAGACCCACACACCACCTTTCCAAACCCAACTGCCCTGCTCAGGGGACCAAGGACATATGAGTCTACTGAAGGCGGAGCAGCAGCTAGAGGCACTCATCAGCACAATGCTTAAGAAGCCCATATCACCTCTGTCAATGCAGACATCAAGCAGGAGATGGTAAAAAATCCCCAAAAAACCCCACCAGCATATTCCCACAACATAGAAAAATAACAGCAAATAAGAGCACATACTTAAGTAATTTCAGTGAATTGTTCCAATGAAATGTTGTTTCATTGATGTGTCTTGAAGTTAAGCCATGCCCATGCAGACACTCTTCTCAACACAAGCCCAGGCACCACAGTCTGGGGCAAGGGAGGCAGGTAAGGAAGGAAACCAGCCTTCATGGGACTCCAAGGCCCTATTTGAGTCACTGCCACTTATTGCAGTACTCAGTCCAGCAACAAAGTACCTCGGTTCCTCAATGCTCTGACACTCCATATCTCAGATTGGCCCCTTCACAATTCCCACCTGCTGCCCAGTGTCCTTATATAAGGAAACACAAGGGTGGGGCACTACAAGATGCAGAGGGCAGACCCTTAGATTTTCATCCTTCCATGGTCCCCATAGCAGAGGAAGAAGTATTTTCTGGCTGATGGCCAGCAGGAGCCCACTGAGTAGTCATGGACTTCTTCAGCTGCTCTGTTTAGATGCTTGCCACCCCACTCGCCCCAAATTTTCAGCAGGGTGTGGTGTCCCTGAGGATGATTAGAAACAGAAAGGCTGCTCTTGCATAAGCCCTCGACTCACCTAATGTAGTGCACAAAAGCAACAACCACTGAGCCCAGGTAAAAAGAGAGGAAACTCAGGAAGCTGAAGAACATGGCCTGGACATAAACAGACTCTGAGGAAAGAGAAGGCATCAGTCAGCTCACAGAGCAGGAACAGCAACTCTCAGGGTCAGCACTCGTGTCCTGCTCTTCCCAATGCCACCTGGTAACAACGCCCAGCCCCAAACGGCCCTTCCAAACCCATCTGCTTTCTTCAAAAGGAATTGACAGAACCTGTTGCAAGATTTCCCCCCATCTCTCCACCCCCAGTGCTAGCTAGTGTGCCACACAGCCTTTCCTGGAAGGGACCAGGGCTCCAAGTGGTTTTGTCTCCTTTGCTGGTGCTTTCTGTACCATTCCTTCACAGGCTGCTGACCCAGTCATACCCCTATATTCAGAAGTGCCAAGTTCCCCTGTTAAGTTGCATTGCTCTGCCCAAAGACACTGACTTTTAATGGAGGGCACAATCGTCACTTGAAGGTTCTTTGTCCGCTGCAGGTTCCAGGTACGGTTGACATTCCCTGTGAGATGCAGAGTGTACAGCAAATATAAAAACAACCAACGTTAATGATTTCTGGCACTGATCTTGGTTGCACAAACAACAGGGCCTGGCTTTTTACTAAAATCTGTGTGCGGTTTTGCTTTAAACTGTTCTCTGATCTGTCAATATACAGCCTTTCCCAAATGTTTCCACCCTCTTCCTTATTCACAACCTGTTTTTTAGACTAGAAATCCCTGCTTGAGCCTTCCGTATATTGCCTAAGTCTGCATGTCTGAATCCCAAAGGCATCTCATCTCCTATTCATTTAATCCCCAAAGGAGAGATTCTCTCACTGCAGGGAGTGGGAGTCCATTTTTGCCTTTGGCCAAATGTCTGTGAGTAAAACACTTCCGTGCAGGATGCTACTCTAGAAACTCACTCTGTTTCTGCAGGGCTTAGGGCACCTGGCCAGTATAGCTCTGCTGACAGCATTAGGATGAGAGAACGACAATCCAAAGGGCACAGGTTTTTTTTTTGTTGTTGGTTTGGTTTTTTTGGTTTTTTTTGTTTGTTTTTTTTTTTTCTGTGGGAAAATTGGGGCAGAAAGGTGGCAGGGGAGTAGTAAAAAGCTGTTGAGGGAGCCCAATACATCTGTTGGTTGCAGTCTTGCTTTTTCTACAGGGAGGAAACCTTGGGTCTTTGAGGATAGGAATGTTCCCACTCCAGTTACAGCCACCACATGACTGGTGGAAACTCTGTTTTTACCACTGCCCAGCAAGTGGATACAGCGTTTTCTGGTTGGAAAAGACACTAGAACAAGTCTTCTGTAAAATTATTCTCCGAAAATTACCAATCTTTCCTGTTCCCCCCAGTTCAGGGCTGTAACAGATCCCAAGATAGCAGTGGGAGAAGATGCTCTCTGCAAGAACTGAGCTTCCATGGAGCCAGGAGGATAATACAGCAGCAGGGAGCAGGGGTGAGAACCAAACAAAAAGCTGTAAGCAGCATTGCCTGGATATCTCCAGTGTCTCCCAAGGCATCAGTTGTGCTGCTGAGAAGCACATAATCCCAGCACGCCCAGCACTGAACTAACCAGCCACCTCCTGCATTCATCAAGACTTTTAACCTGCTCAACAATACCAAATTTGTACTTCACTGTTCCTCACAACTGCCTGGATAAGACAGACCTACATCATCACCTGGTGGCATCCCATAGGAATGTCCCAAAGGACACCCACTGCTCCACCACTCAGATGCAGCAATCAAATCCACCTCCCAGAACAACTTACCATGAATTGAAGAAGGCACAGAACCCCCACAGGCATAATCCTCCGGCTTGATGACGAACACAACAAAGAACTGCTCACCTGGGAAATCTTTTCTCTGCACAGAAGGATGGAAGAAGACAGAATCCATGAGACACAAAGCCTCTCCCCCTCCAATAGGCCAGAAATCAGGGCTTTTTGCTACACAAGCACCAGAAAACACTGTGACACAAATCAGCATCTCACCTGCACTGTTATGGCTGCCTGCTTTGTCATAGACTGATAAACTCCATTGAACTCCACGTTATGGTCCAGGTCATACACTGGGCACTAAAACAGACACAGCTAAGTGTTAAACCAGGGACAACATCCAAACTATTTTCAAAGGAAGCCAGCTGGAAAACACAGCACAGAACAGCAAGAAAAGGCCCCAGTTGGGGTATCAAAGGGAACAAAACATCTTGCATCTCCGTCTGCTGGACTGCAGGACTCTGCATTATTCAGGGAGGTGGGCAAGGAGAATAAATATGGGGCTATTTCCCAGCTGCAAGCAACAGCCAGCCTCCATGGGAGGGAACACCCCAGGAAAGCGGATGAAATATATAGAAAGGAAATCAAATTGAAAAGCAGGAAAGACAACATGTCTGAAAATCAGAAGTTCCCCAAGCTGTCATGAGCCAGAGGAGAGTCAAGGGAACAGCACTGTTCCTTCTCTCAGCCACCAACATTCCACCCAACACCCTCCATGGAGAAACAGATCCATATCACAGGGCAGCAGGGAACCTCACAAGGGGGACAAAAATTCCTTATGTGGAATGTGTCCCCTGTGGATAGGCTAGAAAGGAACAGCTTGTTCACCTATTTACGACAAAAATCTCTGTGTGAGCTGCTTGAACTCAGCATCTCTGTCTCAGCCTCCTTCCAACAGATTTTTCATTCCTCTTCCAAGGGCTCCCTTCACCACCACCAGGGCAAAGCCCTGCCTTGGGTTTTTCCCTCTGCAAAGCACAGACCCCTCACAGCTGGACACAGCTCCAGCAGGCAGCTCCTTGTCTTTCTCTGCTCAGACTTACCACAATATCCTGGACAGAGACAACTGAGCATGGGTAGGCTGCATCAGACACCACGTTAATAATGACTGAATCGACATCCTGAGGAAATTTGTACAGAAAATACTGCAGAGAAAGCAGAGTGCAAGAGTTATGATCCAGAAAACACCCTTGGCAGTATCTTCAGCACGTTTCTAAGCTACCTGCACAGCCCTAGATGGGCTTTGGGGTTGGATGTGGATGGCTTTCACAAAAAATCAGATTTCAAATATTAGGGCCTTACACTACAGAAGAGCAGATTAAATACATGCAGGCAACTGTCTTCCTTGCACAGTATGTTATTAGACACATATGTTCAACATGCAAAATACAGCATAGCTTCTGCTCTCTTAAGCTTTTTTCCACCTGATGAAGCTAAAGTGACTTCATTTTACACCCCATTCCATTTTATGTTAATATGAGCAATTTCTAGATGTTTCTATACTGCTAGCTGTACTTTTATATATGGAACACATTATGGAGCTTTCTCAAATGAGATGTGTCAAAGACAAACTGCAAACAATATTAGGTCAAATGGCTGAAACTCTGTCAAGAGTTTCATAAATAAATGATTGATATTAGTTGTAGGATTAAGGGTTGTTTGTTTGCTTTGATGGCAAAGCATAATAGGGGTTTGTCTTTGCGTTTCAGCTTTGAAAATAATTTAGCTGTAGCTCTGAAAAAATGTGTGAGACACTAACATCTGGTAGTATTCCTACTTTTCCTCTGGGGGTAAGGAGTGGCATCTCTTGTGCTTCCATGCTTTGAGCAGGCCCACAGGACAGTTTGTGGGGTCAGAAAAAGCTGGCTTTTCAGATCTGGACCTTTTCAGATCTGGGAAAAAGATGTCCCAGGCAATATCATTATTTGTATATTTTTCTAGTAAAAAGTTTGATGTACTAGCCCAGTCAGCTGCCGGAGAAGCGAGATTCCTGTGCCTGTCCCAGCAGGAAGGCTTGCTGCAAGGGGTCCCATCATCCCACTTGGAGGCCAGACCCTGAGAGCTCAGGCTCCAGGCCGCAGCTACCATGAGGGGCTGATGGGCACCTCACGCCCCCTCAGAGGGACACAAGGCTGAGAACACAGGGCTGCCACCAGCGACCTTCCTCCCTTCCATGTGGTCACCAGGCAATCACTGCTGCCACACCGGAAGCTACCACTGTCCTCACTCCAAAACCATCCTCTGAGACTTTCAAACTGTAGGGCTCCCTTTATGGCACACAAACCTTAGTGCTGAGCAAGGGCCAGCTGTTTCCTATTTCCCTTCCCCCATGCCAATCCCAGGAACTGGGGCCCCCAAGCGGAAGGGCAGGGATAAGCAGGAAATCACCCAAGCTTTTTTCCAAGTTGCCCATTTCTACTAAAGCATTTATTCCCATCACCCCTCTCCAAGCAGGGTCCCTTCCCTGCTGAAGGAGCGCTGGCTCCAACCACAAGTCCCTACAAAGTGCAAACTCACCGAGCCGGTTTCCTTAGCAGAGCATGTTTTGTCTGCACCAAGCAAGGACACTGGCACACTGAGCTCCTTGGTCTCCCAGGGGCACTTTTTCTCCTTGGAAAGTTTTACGTGCATGAAGACCACCTCTCAGTTCATGAGGACTCTGCTATAATTTCCTTTAAACCATGCTTGCACCAGGGTACAGAATTAACACAAGGGCATTGAGGCCGGCAGTTCTCTGCTGCACACACTGCAAATGTTATAAACACATCCGGCCAACACTTCTGACCTAGACAAGCATATCCAATTTCTGCTTCTGCCCTCAGGCACAACCTGGGTTCCAGACGACATCTCCTTCAATTGTTTTGTCTTTCTCCAACACCCATCTAGATTTTGAATCATCTTTTTTTCCTTCCCCCTGTAAACTGCTTAATACTTTGATTTACAAAAACCTCAGCATTATACCAATTAAGAAGCAGTCTTCTACTCTGTACACCTGGCTTTTAATTAAAAGTCATAAATCTCATATTATTAATTGTGACAAAAAAATCAGACCACAGTCACAAAGTTAATTTCATATCCTAATCACTCTATATTCAAATTACAAAATCCTAAGTAATGAGCGTTTATAAAGAGTCACCATCATTCCCTATGCTTCTGTAGTATAAAATACTGCATGAATCTGCAAACCAGATTAAGACATTTGACAGCAAAAAAGATTAGCTGGGATGCCTGGTAATAGGAAACCTAAAATTAAATGGCATTACTAACAGTGAAAGCAACAACAAAAACAGAGTCCCATACAGCCTGGGTAAATTACACACCTTCCCAGCTCTGCAAGTTCCTGCATCTCTACAGTTACTGCCAATAGCATTTTCATCCAGGAGAGGGTTTGTATCTGCAGGGCTCTAAGCAAAGCTGTTGAGCTGGAGGTGCTGCTCCCATGTGCTTCCTTCTGAACTAACACACATATCAGGCATTTCATTTATCACCTTGCAGCCTGACTTGCTGCCCTGAGCAAGGAATAGCAGTCTGAGTTCTGCTGCACCATTACATCTTCTTTATTTCTGTATTTATTTTGTTTCCAGTAAAGACTGCATCTTGACAAGCCATGCTCAGGCAAGTGCGTCGGAACTGGCAGGAACAAGACACTGGTGTGCACCACCTCATTTCCTGTGAAGTGTAGCAGTTCAATGGCCTCTGGACATCTGGACATTTCTGCCTGCTCATGGGTTTTGGGAGGACCCAAATGTGTCCCTACAGTGACTGAAGCACTATTACCTCTTCACTGTACCCACAGAAAATTCAACAGTAAGGAGGTTTCCCTGCATCCTAAGAGGTAAACTACCTAGTCATGAAAGACTTGCTATCTCTAACAAAAGATCACATCAATCACTTGGATGTGGTAAGACATACAAGCAATCTACACAGGATTCCTCCTTACCTGGGGCTGGGAAGGGCTGGCAGTGAAGTTAAAGGCTTTGTTGGTCCTAGAAAACAAATGCCAGAATGTTGAAGTCTAAAACTTTCAGAGCTAGAACACACACAAAGGACCCTCAGATTAAACAAAAGAAAATAATAATTTTTTTTTTTTCCCTGGGAAGGAAAAATAAGGAGAGAGTAGGCAGATGGACCAAATCCCTTAAGTGATGTTCAAGGGATACGTGAAAAAATTGCATTTGTTTTCTCACACCCCAGCTTACTCAAGTTGGAAGTTCTCCAGCCTAGTCACCAGCAGCTCATACGCAATATTGAATGGTGCCATGGAAGCGACGTCCACAAATATAATCTGGTCAGAGGGTCTTGTTTCAGGTGTTGGCTCAGAGGGACAGAGGGTCCGACTCACTTCTTGGTAATTGTATGTCCTCTGATAGCTACAATAGCCAGGGGAAGGAGGGAAGAGAAAGTTGGATGGGAAAGAGAGAGAGAGAGCAGTTAAGAAGCTGTTCAGACCTACTAAGAACGGCATCATTTTTCCCCTGCTTGCATAACTGAAATTCTCATCTGAAAGGCCAGGAGCATTTGGTCTTTTATTCAGTGTTCAAGCTTCACCTCTGTTGCCTCTTGCACTCTGCACAACGGACTGGTCATCCCCAACATTTCACTTTCCCTCAGGGATGCCCACGACAGCTGTGGATCTCTAACATCTGCCATTTAGTGGAGGCAAAGAGAGCAGTGACAGCCACCGCTGTAACCATCCCCTGCATCAGGCAAAACACTGCAGGATATCTGCTGCTAGCAGCAGGATTCAGTCACATGATGAAGCTTCATGTTTTAAATGGTCTAAGGTACCTGAAAATTCTCTGTATTTGCATCCCAGCAAGCATCACTTTCGCAAAGAAGCAGCCCCAAAACAGCCACCCCCTAGAATAAACTTGACTTAGGTGTCCCTGAGGCGAGAAACAGAGGCTCTTTTTCCCCAAATGCACTGTAACATAGAAGTTAGGGTGCTCTTTCAAGAGCCTGTTCAAACCCTGCTCCAAACTAGAGCCCAGGAACTACGTGCACACATGGTAGGCAACCGTGAAATGATAGCAATGACATGTGGTAGATTCACTGACTGGTAACACAGGCCGATCTCCTGCAGACAAGCCTCCTGGTACTCTGTGTACATATCTGAGAGGCTAAGAGCCAAGAGCAGGCTGCCAAGTAAGAGGTTACGCATCAAATCCCGGCCTTCCTAAGCCCAGCTGGCAGTGAGCAAGAACGCTCTGCAACCAAGCCCTGCAGTCTACACAGGTTACAAGATGTAGCACTTGAGGGAGGCTGCTGATGAATGCAGCTGGTAGATGAGTGTGTCACAAAGAAGAGACTCCAGTACTCACAGGCCTCGAAAAATCAGTGGGACCTGCCATGACAGCACTCCCTTCTGCTGGCGAACCACAAACAGGACGGGGTATTGGAGGTTCTCGGAGCTGCTGTTCACGTACACCCGCACTGCATCTACCTGTGGGAAGTGAGAGTACAGAGAAGTATAAGCCAAAGGTAGAGATCAAGACAGCTCCAGATCTAGGTGGGAGAAGCTTCTCCCCCTTCCTCAGTCTGACCTAGGTGCTGACAATACGCACAGGGAGATCAACAGTGTTTATCACTAGACTGATTATTTGGATCCAGACGTCATTTACAGAAGTGCCTCTCTGCTGATCCTGCAGTCAAGAATCACAACCCTGGGCCCAGGTCAGAGGTGACTGTCAGACAAGAAACAGTGGACAAATGAAGAATACATAAGAGAGTTCGGTAGCTTCTGCTGGGAGCAACCTGAATAACTTGCCTTACAAAAATCAAGCAAACACACGCAGACACACAAGACAAAGACCCAAAGCTACAACTAAGAATTTTCTTGCTGGGACTCTTACGTACCCAACTCAAACAACATTACTGGGAAAATCACAAAGACGACATCAATAGCCAAGGATGAAAAAGCAGGTTAGCAGCTGGATCTCAGGTAAACAATTCAAAGACAACCATAATCCCACCTAACAAGACAGGAATACACTGCTAACTGCTCTCGTGGACAGGAAAGGCTGCTTGTGAGAAAGGAAGCAACTGAAATTTCTCCTTACACTATCTGGCCACCACATGGTTGCACAGGTAGGACAGCTGTGGTGTAAAACACCCTCAGTTCACTATTTGAGAAGCAAGCAGCTTGTCTGCACCACATGGAAATGTCACCATTTCGATTTAAAAAGAGCATCTCTTCAGCTCCCTCTCCACAACCGTAGATATTGATCAAGAAAACAAAATATGAGAATCCATAACTTATCTCAATTAGAGGCCTTGAAACAATGAAAGGATATTAAGTAGATAATATATACACATTTTAAACCCACCACATCTTGAAAGATTATAATGGACTCTAACCAGATCAGTAAAAGACTTCTCACAGATATTTTAACTTTATACCCACCAAGAAGAGTAAAGGTACTAGGGGGTACCACCTTCTGAAAAGAACATACAGAATTAGCAAGAAGCAGAAGAAATAGAAGAAGCAGAGCTACCAGAGACAGCAGCTTATTCTTACCCTGAGGACACCAGTTTCAGAGGAAGGACTAACATCTGCAATTGCAAGTCTAAAAGAAAATTTCCTCTTTATTCTTGTTCAGTGGTTTTAGGCTCACATGGGAGTTTAGTCTACTAGAACAAAACACCTTCCTGAAAGCCATAACTATTATCAGTTTTCCTGACATTATCACCTTGGTACAAAGGCAACAGCTACCAATTCCTAAAAAATTAGGAGTCTTCAACAAAAAAATAAAATCATAATTAATTTAAAACCTCCTTGAAATAGAAGGGCAGACATTATAATTTTTCCCATTGCCTTCTGGCTTCTAAACCTTTGCAAAGCTCTTTTGGCCTGCTTTCCAGTTTTTCCTTCCAGTCACAAAAACTACATATGCAATTTTGTTTCCAAGTATATTTCACCATAAGCTGCTAAAACAAAGTTAAGAAAAACAGCACCACAAAGCAAAACACGCAAGGAACACCTGAAGGGTGTCACCACCACCAGGCAGCACTGGAAGGTAACTCGGTGGCTTCCTTAGCATCTGTAGCTGCCCTGAGGGAGCTGAGCCAGCCCACTTTGGTATAACTTGGAAGCACAGGGACTGGGCTGAACAAGGTGATGGTTGTTTGCCAGTGTTTGCTGGGACAAGGAATGGGAACACAAATGAAGCGACTGGAACGGAACAAGAAAACAAATCTAAGGAGCATGAAGACACGATGGTCAAGCCAGTGTCCTGCAAGGACATGGAGCAATTCTCCACCCATGGGGAAAACAACTATCATGCAGAAAGGACACATTTCGGCTACCTGTCCAGCAGCTTTTTGCCCATGAAGCAGTTCAAGCAAGCCCTCCTCCACAGGTGAAATGATTCTCACTTGCCTCAGGTTGGACATGGCTCTGCGAACTCTCCAGGACTCAGCACATCAGCTCAATGCAACGGGGAGCTCACATCAAACTCACAGCAAATAGCACTAGTGGCTTACGCATCCTCAACTATCCATAAATACAAGCCAGAGATTGGGAAATTCTCTTCTCCATGAACTTCACAAATACAGACCATAAGCCAGGACATGGCTACGCATATATTGCAGATAGTCACGTTTTCTTAATCGTACATCACTATATGTACATTAAATGAGCACAATTCATTCCCAGCCCTCTCAGCCTCTCCTTACAGGAGAGGTACTCCCGTGCTTTCGTTGGCTGTGTGGCTCTGCACTGGACTCACTCCAGTAAGTCCATACCTTTCTTATACCGGGGAGACCAGAAATGGACACAAGCAAGATCACCTAGAGCCAGCTGACCATGGATGGAAACTCCACAACCTCTCTGGGAGACCTGTTATTGGGACTGACCATCCTCAGCAAGAAAAAAAAGCTCCCCATCTATCCTAGAGAAGGGCAAGGGAAGGGAAACAAAAGCATTGGTGATCAATGCTGATAGAGAAAAGCCTGAGAGGTGGGAGAAGGTCCCTTCCCTCTGCTGTGATCCAGCAGCCAGGCCTCTCATTTGGTTTTCCTCTCTCCACAAAACTAAGCTGATTATACACTACCTGCAACATTTATTCAGCTTTGCTGCTGATTCCATTATCTTATAATACTACTAGGAAATAGGAATACCAGGAGAGGGAGGCAAGAGTCTCAAGACTCAATAGTCTTTTAAATCTAAGCACTTACCCACATGAAAACTGGTATATGCTATATTACTACCATAATGACTTCTCTACATCCTTACTGTGTTCAGCACTCTGTATTTGCTCCCTGTAACAGCTGGTTATAGCTCCTTTGCCCTGTTGCCCTAAAAGTCCATATTCAGGTACCTTCAGCTCTTCTTTGTCTGATAATATCTGGGGCAGCATCCAGCTGCATCAAGGCAGGACCACCTAGGGCCTAAGTATGGGCTCACAGGTGGGATCCCACCACACTTCTTTCCCTGCTCCCATCTTTCTCTCTGCACTCTACACAGGCAAAGCTGCTTCCCAGGCTGCATCCAAACAGGGTGCCTCAAACAGAGAGAACATGAGAAAGTCAGAAGCAACAGTTACAGAGCAGCTCATTACAAAGATGTGCTTTAAATTTCACCTCAATGTATCAACAATTCACTTGCAGTGAATACCTCTGCTCCTCCTACATTTGCACATACCCAGATCAATCAGGAGCATCACACTCCCTAACCCCATCAACATCTTCATAATAAAGTCCAGGGAACAAACAGAGTGATTAAGAAGCTGGACAGATGGCAATTAAGGTTCCAGTCCATCTAGTTATGTACCCTGCTGCCATCACCACAGCAACACAGGGCCTCTTGTGGGCAGATCCTGCACTTCCAGTGGAGGGGCCAGATCTCAGTCCCAGGATGCAGCTCTGCTCTCCCCTTCACAGGATCTCAGGGATACAGCAGCAGCTCCCAACAGCTTTGGTTGATGGGCATCTTTCTTACACAACAGCTATTAGTCCCAAACACAGCAATAAAACAGGTGGGATTTGCCTGTTGGCCAAACCTGCACAAGAAGTTCCCAACTAATGGTTGGAGACTTGGAAATGAGCTCGGGCATAAGTCCAGCAAAATGTAGGTGCAATTATGAGGAAGCTTGGGAAAGTGCAAAAAGAATTACCATTTAACTGCAAACAGGGCTTCTCTTGTCTGTTGTCACTCACTCTCCAATTTAGCGCTACAGATTAGAAGGAACCCTAATTAGTGTCTTGGAGAAAGACATTTTCCCTAGCAGAATGAACTGTCTAGCAGGAGCATCACAAGGGACAGGGATAAAAGTGCAACACTTACGAGCTGATGTTTATGCTTTCTTAGGCCTTCTTCTACTTGACCTACCTTAAACTTTTAATCCACGCTTTGCTTCTAGATTCTCTTGCCTTGTTATAGACAATATATACATTTTCATGCTACAGATTTAATGAATTCACTATTGAGCCAATGCTAGTAATCCCATCTTTCCCTTTGAAAGTCAGCATTTGGCATTTGCCTTCAGCAAAATATTTTTAGAAGAGTGAAAAAAAGGGAGGTGAAGAAAAAAAGAGGTGATTTATTTACTTCAAACATGCTTCCCCCTCCACACCTTTCCAAAGGTTATTTAGTTTTAAAAACAAGCAGTTCGAACGCAAGAACCCTTCCCTGCTACAGAACCACTGCTCCCATCACACATACCTCTCCCTTCCAACACAAAACTAATATCCCATGCTTTATGTAGAGACAAGAGGAACTCCAGCGAAAAAGCAGAGTTTTAATTTAAAATTATAATCATCACAAAGACTATGAGCCTCCTCTGCATCCACCCCACTCACTTAGCACTGGTGAGAGGAGGAGGAAGTTTTGCCTGGGCAGTAAGAGGGTCAGCCAGGCCGCTGTCACTCCTGCATTGCCAGCACTGCTGAGGGACTTCACTTTGGAGCAGATCGTTGCCAGCACCACAGAAAACTGGTTGCACCTTCCCCTTCCTTGTACACTCACAGGAGGAGGCTGGCTATATTGGTGTTATAATGTAGTGCTAGATTTCATCTGCACCCTCCAAGCTGAAATCCTCATCCTTGGAACCAAACTTCGTATCAAATGCTCCCTTTGACAAGCCAGGCCCTGCACAAATATTTGTCAGCAATAACCATACTGCTGCCTTTTGTGCTGTAGGGCTGAGGCATGGTCAGGACTGCTTCAGAGACTTCTGCTCCTCACATTCCCTCCCGGTGCCAAGGCTCTGCCGAGCGCAGGGGCTGTTCACCAGCCAGGCTCATGATAGTTTTGTTTCTCGGATGACTGACCTTGAAGTTTCTTCTGTGTTTCAAGGTGGACAGAGCAGTAAGACAGCTGAATAAAGAGAGAGCTCTTAGCACTGCATAAAAACGTGTTAGACCAGGAAAGACAAATATTTGTACTTCAGTTCCACCACCACCATGGAGATAGGGGGAGGGGAAAAAAAGGAAAAAAGTACAACTGAATGCCATTCTCTAGATGGGAACAGGCAGAAGGAGCTGGTCCCAAATTCACACAGCTGAACAGAACCAACATGCCTGCAAACATTAAGAAAAATAAACCAGGCTCTTGTTGACATGAAAGAATCCTTGGACTCATTATCAGATCTGCATTTCCCACAGAGATTACACATCATCTTAAGGCTGTGGGGACGTGAATTTAAGGGCAAGGCAGGAGGTTGCAACAACTGTTTGTGCTGCAAGCAAAGGTTTTCCAAGGCTTTACCATGGATTCCTTTCCAAAAGCTCTTGCTAAGCAAAGCCTTTGAGTCACACCAGGGCTCCACCACGCTCTCCGCCGCACCCACACGCCAGCCGCTCCTTGCGAGCCCGTTGGGATTATCAGTCCATGTTGCGACAGCGCTTGTTCGTGGGCCTGCCAGGGCACCAGGCCAAGCCTGTGGGCAGGGAACACATCCGGCAGGCAAACACACAGCCTGCTGCTTACAGTGGAAGGTCTCAGTGCCGAGTACATGTACTGAACTGCTGCTGCACAAGAAAGAGGTGTTTCATTTCTATAAAAACCCTGAAATTAAGTGAAGTAGGATTTAGCCAGACGGACTAGAGCAATCAAGGCAGTGAATGAATACCCAATCAGCACCAAACTCTGCTGCTCTTCCCACTGACAGCACAACAGAGGGAAGCTGAGACCCAGAAGGAAAATAGTTATGAGACAGCGACAGGTTTTAGAGAACCTCTTTTCTGCTGTCTTATGAGATATGAGCACCACTCCTGGCTGACAACAAAACAAGTGGAGCTCAGAGGATCACTGCCTTTCAGCCTTTCTCTGTCTCTGCGCTCCAATGTCAATAAGTCTTAATTGCCAAAAGCAATCTGTCAAATAACCTTGGCCCACAGTTTTCTTCCGGCATTTCTGCCAGGAGTATTAAATACCCAAAGCAGCGTAAACGAAGAGACAGACTCTGGGTATGTCAAGCACAGCCTCGGACACATTAACATAATTGCTCCAGGATTAGTATTTTTCGTTTAAATGTTTCACTCTGTGCAAATATGCTGTGTGGATTTACAGTCTGCCATAGACTTTCCCATGAGTTCACTTGTTTGCAACAGTATCTGTGAAGCATAAATGGAAGCAAGACAAATATAAAGCATGACAATATTTATCTTCTTCCATTTTTGAAATTTTGTCCTCTAACTAATGTCACTAGGGAGTCTCCAAGACAGCCAGAAAGAGAAACTGGGAGTTACCATGCTGGATGAAGTAGGTACCTGTTTCTGAACACCCTCAGTGTTCAGGAAGACGTTAAAAATAAAAAATCCTTTTTTGAACAGTCAGTTAAGGAACAAACTACTCTGCAATAATTGCATCTTCCTAAACCATAGCAGCTGGAACTCTGGGCCAGGCCAACCGTTGAAACAAAGAAGTTTATAACCTTTCCAAATTTGCTGTAACTCCAAGCTCCTGGCAGTAGCTCCAGGAATTGCTGTCAGAACGTAGATACCGGGTTCTTTCTTGACTCCCAAGTTCTTAACTTTGGTAACACTTTGTATGTGGATTGAATTATGTCTTGTAATTCATGATGTCTTTTTTTTTTAAACCATTTTTCATTTATTTTAAAGTACACTGAAGTAGCTATTTCTATGCTCAAAGAAAAACATCAGCGTAAAGTAAGGAAGGCTGTTTCTGAAATCCTCTGTGGTTCTCCAAGAATGCACAGCATGAAATTATGTTTGCTTATGCAAATGAACTAAACTATATTTTCAAACTGAGCAGATGGCACACCCTTGCAATATACCTTTTAGAGTCTGCACTTTGATTCCTTAAATATCCCCTGAAATAGCAGATGAGGTCCATACAGGAAAAGCATACCTCCCTACCAGCAACTTCTGCACAAGTTATCTGAGGACATTTCAGCCTCTACTTACAATGCAAATGTATAATAAATTGCTGCACTGTTCTTGGAAAGAGTTCAAACTGAGGAGAGGCATTTTGATGAAGTTACTCTTATTCAGAATTTTTTTTCTTTTTTAATCTAAACATCTTGGGGGTGGGGAGGGAACAACAAAACCTGATCAGTTTTGATTTTAAACATGACAGCCCAACAAGAAGAGAATGACTAAGATTTAGAACAACATTCAAATTCAAAAGAGATGCTTTAGTTCAAGGACAAGGTATCGAGCTTGACAGCATTAGCTTACACATTAGAAATAAAAATAAAATTCTTGCCAGCACCACAGTCACCATCTGAAGGTCTGCAGGCTACCCTGCAAGAAACCAGAGCAGCTTTCTGTTTTCTTCCCTAAAGCCTGCAAACTGATAGCCTCTGTCAAGATGTACTCTCTTTTTGCCTCCTAGGTAGGGAAAACCACAAAGTGCAAAATCCTAGAAAGATAACGAATAATTTAAGTTTGAGGGGATCTCAGTTGCTCCTATTGCCAGCCCAAAGCAAAGCCACCTCCCACACCATTACGACAAAAGATACCCACTTTTGTCAGAGAGTTTTCAAGACTGTATTTTCTGATGGAAAAAACAAGTCAAGTTTGTGTTTTTAGTAGATCCCCATACCATTTCTCTCATAGTTTACTTTTGTTTTCCCCTGCAAGCAAAAGCTTTTTGTGTGACCCTGGGCAGGGTGAGGAGAGTTCAAGAGAACACACTGAGAAGCAGCAAGCACATTCCAAGTGCTGTGTGCTCTACACTGCCTACACTGTCACCTCCTAGGGTTGGCTGTTTTCTTTAAGAAATATAAATTATATACACAAATTACTCCAAAGGGATACTGTTGAACCTTGCTTGGCTTCAGACATCATATACTATAATTTGCTTTGATTTTTTTTTCTTTTTTGATTTGACATTGTGCCTACATTCCTGTCTCATAAGGCATCTACTATTAGGTTCCAGAAATGGTGTGCTGAGGCTCTTCCAGTGCCCTGTGGTGAACAGACCAGAGCCAGCAACCAAAGAGCAATAGTGTTCAAGCCCTGGAGATACTGCAATAACAGCAGCTCTACTGACATCAGGAGATCTTCTCATGCAAGCATTTGTAGTCTTCCCAATTTCTTTGATTTTTACCTGCATCTTTGTGGCTAAACTGGTGGGCTTCCACTCAGCATTAAGGAAAGACAGAATTTAACCTGTTGTTCTCACTATAGCTCAGGCTCAGCCTTCTCCAAACAGCAGAATAAAGTTTTATTGCATGCATGGTGTAGCTGTGGACTGAAAGCTGGGCTGAAGCCAAGACTAACACTATGGAGAATATGTGCAGGACACCATGGGAATACTTTGAGGTAGTTTAGTTCCAGCCTGAAGGGTCCTACATGTGAAACCCAAAGCCAGCTCAGAAGCAAGAGGTGAAACAATTGCTCCTAGAGTCATTATAATAGACATGGGTGCTGCTGGAGTGGGACCTACGCTAGCATGTCAAACAGCAGAGAACAGCAAACACAGATTTGATCACTGCCACTTATTAAACCAGGTTGCCCCGTGTAGCAGATCAAGGAGTTTCCCTGCAGCTAGGACAGATGGCTTTGGTCTGAGCAAGTGACTCATCACACAATTCCAGAGGAACATACCGGTGAAATCCCATTCTGGCTTCTTGCCTGGAGGAAAGCAAGTGCAACTACCATCCACACCTAGGAAACAAGAGACCCATTCACTAGAGGTAGGAGGAACACAACTGCATCATGCTCTTTGGCTGGAAAAGGCACTTGGTCACAAAATTTAAGGCATCTAATTGGAAGACTTCTGATCTTCTTGCTAGTGTTGATACCACTTTTCCTTTAGGACAGCCAACTTTTTCCTGTCTGCAATTATGAAAAAACAAAGGGTAATGATGTTAGGAACCTTCCCTGGTAGCACATAGCCTCTCATAGAATGAGGGCAATTTTTTACCCATCACTCCTCAGATGGACTTCACAGACAAGACACTCACTCCAGGGCTACACATCCTCACACTGCCCAACTGCTCAGCAGAGAAGCCACAGCTTAATCTACTGTCAATCCCAATTTATGGTAAACTGGGCCATATGGGAACTGAGACTGGGGCTCTGTTCCTAGTCCTGGCAAGGGAGGAGGAGGGAAATAGCACCCACTCTGACTCTTAAAATAGGTGCAGCCCACTGCTCAGCTTTGGAGCTCATCGCAACCAACGTGTACTGCATGAATGTCCAAGAGCTGTGTCTGGATTGCAGCAGCTTTGCCTACAAATGGAAAGCTGGAAACTTGTTCTCTTAAGAGATACTTGGTTTTCTAAACATAGTCCAAGTATTTCCCAAATCATAAATTCAGTTGACCTAAGCTCCAATTAGGAAAAAGAACTTCTCTTGTCTTCCTCCTCATGGTATTTTCCTGGACCACTTACAATTTGGTACAGGACATACCAACATGCACAATATTAGTGTAATTTGTGTTTTCATCAAATTAACCATTAGAAACGACCAGATCTTACAGTGGTGGAAAGTCTCGGTCACTTTGAACTCCTTCAGTACTCACATACGCTATTTTTTTTGAAAACCCTTGTATTACTGCAAACATAGAACTAAGCAGATTCTCTTACTTGTCACATATAGCCTTCTCCAGTCAACAGTAAATCCAGCAGAAACATTCTACAGCACTTCTTGAGTCTTCTTGGCAGGAACACACTGCACAGGCAGCTCCAGCAAACCAGCAAAAGTCTCCTTCCGTTCTCCCTCCCAAGTAGGGACATGTTGAATATGCGGAATGAGTGTGCTATTTTTTTACCCTCCATCCTGCATGTCTCCAGTATAAATAATCCTAAAATAAAATAATCTTGTTTGCCCAACTAATTGTTCACCAGATATTGTTCACTTCTAACAATGCACATCTGCCTTTGCTGTTAGAGCATGAGGGCATAGCAACAAGTGACACAGCTGGGTTTATTACTATATTTTTTACACTCAGAGTTAAACATTAAAGAAACAGCAGTATGGGATGGGGGGTGGGTGGAATTTCAAAGAGTAGCTAGAAGCAAGACAAGGGAATTCAAAAAGCAGTAAGACTACCCCACTACAAATCAAGACTTTCCACCACAAGGAAGGAGTTTGTCATGTCCCTTTGTTCACAGGCCAACTCTAGAAGACCCTTGCAGCAGAGGTGGCTGTGCTTCTCCTCAGCACAGCTTTACTTTCAGAGTTCCACCTCAGCAATTAAGACCTAAATCCCAGTACATAAAAGACTGTCAGCTCTCCTGCCTCAAGACAACACAGCAAAGTGTTTCTGCACAGCACATAGGAAAGTTTTGCCCCATCCACAGAGAGAGGGAAGAGACCTGGCAATGTATATACTCACAGAAGTTTCAGCTAGGTGATTTGGTCAGCATATAAGTATCGTTATTTTCATTTTATCCACAAGTTGCACAGAAAGGAAGCCACATGTCTCAAAGCAGCTCTGCTGCAGAGCCCTGAGTTGTGGTTTCTCCACCTTGTATACATCTGCTTGCAAGTACTCTCATGGGACTCGCTTTTTTCCCTCCCATCTTGCATGCACCCCCGTACCCCAAGGAGTAAGGATGATGATGTGGATGAAGAACATCCTCTGAGATCAGGCAAGCACAACACTTTTCAGAAAGCAGCAAGTCTCTAAAGCACCAAACAGGAGAAAAGGTCTTGTTCCCTCCTGTCTCTCATCCATCATTCAAGCACTGCTCTATTCAGCAGCATTTTCAGATGTGCCTGTGCAGCCATAGCACGTGAGTAACCAGAACATTTACAGAGGGCTGATGGATCACAAGCCACCCCTCGCATTTTGTCCTTGTCCCCAAGTTTCCCCTTGCTTTGTAGGCGTGGACTCATGAAGAGAGCAGCAGAGGGAAAAACAGCAGAATTCAGAGCATCATGAAAACAAATTCCTGTTTTCAGAGCCAGATCACTCCAGACCTGACCTTGTTTCAAAGGGGAAAGCAATTAAACTCATCCACTGCAGCCTTTCCACACGGGAAATGCTATTTTTATTCAATTAGCTTTCCTGTAACTAAGGTTAATCGCCCATGTGGTATCTGCCTTGAGTTATCAGAGGCTTCTGGCTAAACTGCCATCAGCACAGAGACAGGAAGAGACCAAAAAGACCAGAAAGAGCAGAGAGCTCACAAGTGGCAGGCAACTGGCAAACATTGGCTGGCATTCCCTCACTAGGAGTTCAAGGCTAAAGACTGTAGCAAAAGGCAAGGACTAATGCACTGAGTTTTTGCAGGACTTGCACTCCTTCACAAGACCCAGCACCAAGAAGACAGCATGTCCCTAAACATCTTCCCAACTCTTGCAGAAGAAAACCCTGCCCACAAGAACTCTGTCCCAGATTAAAGGCAAGATTTCCACTACCAAGCTTCTAAATCTTGAGCAATTCTCAACAACAGAGAGATGCAGGGCCACCAGGATAGCTCAACCTTTGACCATGCCAGTAAGAGGAGACCCAGTCATGTTTGCCTCTCATGGGTTCAGGGCTGCAGCTGGGGAAGCGGCTGCACACAGCCACAGCCAATCACCCCAGCTAGGTCAGTCACCTTCTGGCCAGCTTCCACTGGTTCGTCTCAGGAATGGCACCTGTGGAGCTCAGAGAGGAATCACAAAATTGGAAGATCATCTTCAGAGATCATCTAGTTCAAACACCCTGCCACAGGCAGGGAGATATCTTCACTAGATCAGGTTGCTCAAAGCCCTATCCAACCTGACTATGAACACTCCCAGGGATGTGTATCCACAACTTCTCTGGGTAACCTGTTCCAGTGTCTCACCATAAAAAAAGTTTCTTCCTTATGTCCTACCCAAATCTGCAGTCTTTCAGTTCAAAACTGTTGCCCCATGTCCTGTCATTACAGAACACTGTAGAAAGCTTTTCTTGATCATTTTTATGAGATTTTTTTACACCGAAAGGCCATAATAAGGTCTCTCTGGAACCTTCTCTATCTTCAGAATCTGTTCTAGGCATCACTCATCAGAAAACTTCCTATGAAAGTCCATCTTTATTTAAAGAGTTTTTGTCTTCCAAGCATTTTTTCCTAACAGGAGCTGGATGCATGGCCCTCTAAGCATATTCATGGAAGCGCTTGGTGAGTTCTGCATTGAAAAAAATATTAAATCTCAAACCTGAATTTTCCCTTCTTAGATACGCTCTTGCCCCTTTCTCCGCAGATATTTCATGTTCCAGCACACAGGACCACGGAGATTAGTCCGTTAAAGTAATTGCTGAAGTGAAGCAGTAGTCTGTACTGAGTAGTCTGTACTTCACAGCCACAGGAACAACTTAGTGTCTAGAAGTAGCCCAGAAGTTGCATTCAGGTACCTGCAAACACCACTGGGCAGCAATGTGCTTCCTCCCTGCCTCCTCCCACTGTGTTTTCACTGTAGTTCTCCAGGAGAGAAAGCTTTTTTGCAGAAGGTGTCCAGGAAAAACACATGGCTTCAAAGAGCACATTAAATTGAAGGAACCAGATGAATTTTAACTGAAGTCAGTATTCACGCTCTCTCTGCTAACAAGCCACAGACCTGCCAATAGGTCTTCATCGTAACACCCAATACTTTTAACACCTGAAGAATCCTAACTTACACCACGACCAGCTTCCAAAAGAAGGTTCAAGCCCAGTGTGCTTTTGACCTCCTGGGATCATTGGTGACACCCAGCAGTTAAGTAAGGCTGGGCTCCGTTGCATCATACCCCAGACACCCAACTGCTGCCCCATAAATACCAGGTGCATTTTATTACACAGTATATAGTGTGGGAAAAAGCCATGGTTTCCATTTTCTATTGTTCTGTGCAACTGAGGACAGGAGGGAAGATTCATCTACCCAGTTCACCATCTTTTGGTACATCCGATCATCTTACTCAGCAATTAACGCCCAATCCAAACCACGGGGGCAGAGTTTCCAAGGTACCACTTAGCTACTCGAGATAAACACGACACAAAAAGTGCAGAGGGGGGGAACCCGCAATAACTGGGTACACATAAATGACAGGTTTCTTTCCACCATCAAACAGCCATGGATGGCCCTGGCCACGCTGCCCTGCAGCCTCTTCACCTGCACAGCCCTGCCTCACCTCCCAGACTACGAGGCGAGAGCACTCTGATCCTAAGGAAATGCACAGTGGGGAAAATGGCATTTAAGAAGGCTTATTAAGTGCACACACACCCATACACGCTTTTTTTTTTTCCGGTCGCTTGGTTTTTTTGTGGGTTTTGTGTTGGCGTTTTAAAATTATTTTTAATGTAGTACTATTATCATCACAACTCCCTTCTAGGCTTTAAACCCATTCTGCTGCTAGAAGTGCTGGATATCAAACCCCCCTTCAGGGGTGGGGGGCACCAAACCACCTGCCCACCACGCAGCTCCTGGGACGCCGGCACCCTCCCAGCCCGCAGCCCCGGGGAGCCCTGTCCGCGCCGGGGAAGGTGGAAGGGAAGCCGCAGGTGCACTGCGGCTACCGACCACCGCGGCGGCGGGAGGATGCGGGCAGGACAGAGGGAGAGCCCGGCCCGCTCCCGCACAGCGGCGGAGCCGCAGCAGCGCCAGCACCACCCCGGCACACAGCCCCCCACCCGGGAGGGCGAGGGGGACAGGGTGCTCGCCCAGCCGCGGGGAACCCGGCGCTCCGGGGGTCGCTCCTACCTGCCCGGGCTCGCTGCGGTAGGCGAAGGCATAGACTCGCTCCGCGCTGATGTTCACGGCGCCCCGGTAGACGCGGCCGAAGGCGCCGGGAGCGGGGTTGTCCCCGGGGCCGCCCCCCGCTGCCGCCGCTGCCGCCCAGAGCAGGGCGCAGAGCAGAGCCGCGGGGGCCGGGGCTGCCCTCCCGGCCATGGGCGCCTTCCTGCCGGCCCCGTGGGGCGCCCGGACTGTGCGTCCCCGGCAGGGCGGGCGGCGAGGCGCTTTATCTGCGATTTAAATAAACAGCTCGGCGACACGGACGGAAGGCGGCGGGGGCAGCCCCGCACACCCCCGCCCCTCGCCCGGGGGACGCCGAGCAACTTTCCCCGGGGAAAGACCCTCCGCCGGCCGGCAGGGCGGAGAGGGGAGGGGAAGGGAGGCCGGCCGGCGGGCTGGCCAGCCCAGGGGAGGAGGGTCTCCTCTCTGTGACCGGCCCCAAATTCTGAGCCCGGCTTAGCAGCCGATTGTCAGGGAGTTGTTCTCTTTGGGGAGCTGTGCCGTGAGTGCAGGGACACGCTGGCATCGTCAGGCACGTGGGGATCAGCATCTGCAGGGCTTCAACACTCCCTGCCCACCGCGTCAGGGCGTCCTCGCCCCGCACTCTGCCGGCTTGCTGGAGCAGCAGCTCGCACCTACAATCCTGTAAAGGGCGCTCCACAGCCTTTATTTTTGGCTTCTCGTAACTTTGGGATAAATGCTCTCGTCTTTTAGTTCAGTCTAAAGGTGCAAAAGGCAGCAGCAAATGTAATTTCATTAATCTGAAAATGGCTTGGTTGCATCTATTCTTTGCGTCATCCACGGAACTGGCTACAAACAATACTGTGATGCTCTTAGCCTTTTCAGCAAGATGAGAGCGATACTGTTGAACGGCTGTGAAAAGGCAAGGGATCTCTCTCTCAGGGCTTAACCCTCCTATGGTCCTCTGTTGAAAACACACCTAGGAAATGTGTCAGATCCGACGGTGAAGGGATGCACGTTTAAGTCAGAAAATAAAGTGTTACTTATAAAGCAATCAGAAGGGTTTTTCAGGAGCCACAGTTTTATAAAGTCAGCCTGCTGTCTCCAAGTGCAGTGACTCTGGCCCCAGAAGCTTTCCACAAGTTGTGGGTTTTGTTTTCAAGGCTGAGAGATTTCCCGGGGGGTCACTTGGTGTCTTTGGAGGAGAAGTTGCAAAGCTCAGCAAAACGAGCCAGCATGCCTTGTGCTGCCGTTTTGATGTCCGGGCCCTTGAGTGATTTCTGCCAAGAGAAAAAAATAAACAATTGTCAGTGAGTTCTGTTCATCTTGAAGCAAGGTTCGTCACCCTGCCTTTTGTCAGAGTCCCAAGAAGTATCATTAAGGGTAAAAATAAACCACTTGTGATCTGCTGGAAGATGGACACTGCAACACAAAGATTTTGCCTTTCAGCCTGGAGTATCAGCTCTGCAGACCAGGAGATTTTGTGACTCTATCTTGCCTCTTAACAGGACTTGGTGTGACCTGTCCTGGGGGACTTCAAACAGTGGTGTTACTGGGGGACTTGTGGCTTCCCCTCCCTACCCTGTAGAGTCCAGGGCTCCTGAACCCTACAGCTCCTTTCTCACCCACTGCTCTCTGCAGACACACACGTCCCTCTGCCAGGGCCAGCGGCCCTCTAGCATGTGCTGGAGGGAGGACACTAGGAAACTCATCTTCTCCCAGAGAGGACACTTCAGGCAACAGGAGGAGGTACAGCAAAGCAAAAGCATGTAAGGGCCATGCCTGGTTGCTTAAAGCAACGTGACCGATGGCACGAAGATGGTGTTCTGCAAACCAAGGTAGCTGTGGCAGCTGCAAATAATTTTTGTGTCATTTGGTGTCATGCATATTTCAGATTGGGATATCAGTGCATTGTCCCTCTCTAGTTGTGTTGTTTTTGTGACAAAAAAGTGGCTCTTAATATAGTCCACATTTTCCAATGCAGAGTTATGTCATTCTTAAAGTGCTTTCCCTGATTGGATGTACATTACTGTATCTTATCAAAGACTACACATTTTCCTTCATTTTTAATTTGAGAACTCAAATTTTCCAAGTGTCATACTTTCTTCTTATCTTAATTTCATCTCACTATTTTGAGGTTCTTTCTGTGATTCAGCAATGGTAAACCTTCGTTCAAATCTTTGCCTCCAAGGTGTGGTACTGCCCAACTTGGTGTTATTTGCAGAAGTTTGAAGTCAAAGGTCAACTCCACCATTCAAGCTGCTAATGAAAGTACACAATTCTAGCAGACAGATCAGATCTCTTAGTTTGATATACCTTCCTATTGACAGGAAAATATTCACTGCACCAGTTTGGGAATTGCTTTTAAATCGCACACTCCTCTCATGTTAATACCATCTGAGACCAATTGGTCTTTATGAGAGTGGTGTTCAAGACAAGGTCAAAAGCCCTACTGAAGTCAAAACATGTTTCACCTATTCCTTTCAGCACTTACTAAGTCAGCAGAGAAATAAATTAGGTTAGTTTGACATGATTTGTTCTGGACAAATGCACAGTGCCTGGTGCTCATCACTTTGTTGTTATTTAGTTGCTTGCACACTGATTGCTGAACAGTTTGTTTCATTATCTTTCCAGATAACAAATGGAGGTTGGCTGACATAACACTTCACTCAGACCCTTTGGTAAAGATGAATAGCACATTTTCCATTTTCATTACACCTGGATCTTGTTCTTGAAGGGCATCATGTATTTGGGAAGAAAGAACCAATCCCTCTAAGAGACAGTATTCTCATCCAGGTAGACCGTGGATCTGAGACGGTGGAAGTGATCTATGCTTGTATGTACCACAGTACTCTGGCGTCAGGAGCCAGCAAGGGCTAGATGCTCCCCGAGGGACAGGGATCCGAGTGCCATAACACAGCCAGCAGAGCAAGGACCTGACTGGCCAGGGCTCCATTCCACAGGATCTGAGCAAGACAAGCAGGGCGGGCCTGGATGTGGAATCAACAGAGTCCAGATTGGTGGACAAGTCAGTAGCAGTGGGAGAGATCTGAGATCAACCTAAGTTAGTGACTCAGGTCTGGTGATGGCAGTCAGGGACAGATGCAGTCAGGGGCAGATACAGTCCCATCAGCAGCAGGCAAGTCCCCAACAATGAGGCAGATCTGAAGTCCGGCCAGGAAGCTGGTCAGTAGGTCCAGGCCAAAGGGATACAGACAGGGCTGCCACACCGCTGTAGCTCCAGCTCAAGCAGAGTCAAGGACCAGAGCCTCACCTGCAATGCAGCTCCCCTGTGAGGGGCAAGAGAGCCCTTGTTGAAGCCTTGCCACAGCCCTGATGCCAAAGTCATTGGAGGGAAGAGGGGCAGCCCTCAGCTGTGCTGTCGCTGGCTGTCTGTGAGCCCAGGGTGCCAGACCTCCAGAAAAGGAGATGATGCTCTTGGGGCCCTTGTCTCTGGCTGTGTGGAGGGCATGTATTTCATAACAGGACCCATTTTTCCACTATAAACAAAGCCCAGCGTTGTGAGTGTCTCAAGGGAAGGAGGAACTGTGCTGGATGAGAGGCTCACAAGAAGAGTGTGGTTTCGAGTTTTTTGTTGGGTTGGGTTTTTTTTTCTCTATAGCACAAAAGCAGAAAATCTCATTGCTGTTGGGAACAAAATAATAAAAAAGGCCCAAACCAGTAAAGAAATTATATTTTCCCCGGTAACCATGGCTGCAAAAATATCCAGGATAGAGGAAATTACAAAGGAATTCCCTAAATCATACTAACTTAGAAAGGGAAAGAGTATAAATGTATAACAAACCAAATTGTTTGGAAACCTGATGATTTAAAATTACTGTTTGCATATGTAGTGTCTGTCTTATGTAAGCTCCTCTGTGAGTTAATAGATGCTGTAGATGCTCAGCTGGCTTCTGCAGAGATAGTGCCACATTTTCAGACTCTGCTGAAAATGCAGTGTGAAGAATAACAAGAAGCGAAATGTAGACACACTTTAAAGATATCTGATAGAACCTGCTCTGACTTTTCTTATAGGTGGCCAAAGTGTTTGAGAATAGGCTGCTTGAATGAGAACTGTGTCTGGCTTGTATTATATTTGCTTGTATTAGGTATTTAACATTCATATTTGATTGTAATTAATAATAGCAGAGAGGCTTAGGAGCTTTCAAAATAGATGATGTAATGATGCAAGTATGCCTTTATTGCTTTTTTCTTCAGTAGGCCTTGTTCTTCAAGACAATTTAAAGCCATGTTAGGAAAGAATTGCAGATTTGCCCTTGATTTATACTATTGGCTTCCAAATATTCAGACCGATACAGATTAATGAATTGCCTCGCATGGATTTCTCTTCCCGTAGGCTGAACTCTGATGTTCACTTTCAGGTGCATATGGTACCTATGCTGAGTGTCTAGATGGAAACTGAAGTCCAGGTGCAACCTCCACATTTGCAGCGCTTCATTAGAGGCAATTGCTGAGAGTATTTCTCTGATGCTTTTTTCTCCCCTCACGATTTCAATCTTCTTGTATCACATGCAAAAGAACTCCTTCCCTCAATACATTGACCATTACCATCTGCACCTTCACATGAATCTTTTTGCAGTGATGCTGGTAAAGCCAGAATTACATTGATGGGGACCTGAAGCACCAGGAAATCTCGGTGAAAGGGAAAAAGTTTTGAATGAAAAGTTGGCAAACTCTATGCCTTCACTTTCCAGTTCCAACAGACAAAATATTATGCTCACACTGTAAGACTAAATGTTAACTCTAACCCTTTGGAGGAATTACATCATGTCTTCACCTGTGTGGCAGGGAAGTGGAAGATGTGTTGCATGTTCTGGGGTAAGTCTATAGGGAATATATTACACCCCTGTGTAAGCTAAATGAGTCGTTTCAGAACTACCAGTTGCTTTATGAAAACCAGAAATTCCTTGTTGGTAGGTACACCCTTCCTCGGTGGCAAAGCTAACGAGATCTGTTTGTTAAATTTCAACAAGAGTCACTCTTTAATTTCATATCACCTTTATTTCATGGTTTGTGTGACATTCTGTTCTGAACCACCCATAACAGCATCTGAAATACATTTTCGAACGGGGAAATCTCCTCAGAGGAACATCGAAAGATGTCTTGGGAGGGTATTTGCAGCGAGGAGAGATAATACCGAAATGAGCGAGTA
The DNA here is from genome assembly GCA_013397725.1 of Rhagologus leucostigma. NCBI lineage: Eukaryota > Metazoa > Chordata > Aves > Passeriformes > Rhagologus > Rhagologus leucostigma. Next base: position 603,020 of record VZTD01004011.1, on the reverse strand, counting down.
GAAAAATTACGGTAAGGCGAGAAGGAAGACGAGTGACAATGCCAGGAGCAGTTCACGTGGAGCGGGCTGGAGCGGCCAAGGCACTGCTTTACTGGAAGGGGGCGGTGGGGGGGGTGTCCTCTGCAGCCCTGAGGGAGGGCGGGGGCAGAGGCTGCTCGCTCACAAAAAGCCCGAGCGGAGCGGGAGCTGCGAGCACCAGCGTTGCCTTTCCGTGCAGCAGGAGCGCGGCCCGGGAGCGGGAAGAAGAAGAGGGGGAGGAGGGCGGAGGAGGCCGGGCTCTGCCCCTCCTTCAGGGCGGGCCGAGCAAAACCGGCTCCAGCTCCAGCCGCGGCCGCTCCCGCCCCTTCCGCGGCCGCGATGTCGCTGCTCCGTGGGCCCCGGCCCCGCGCCGCCGGCAGGAAGGGCCCCAGGAAGGCGGCGGCGGCGGTGGTGGCCAAGCGGGACTGGGATGTAAGTGCTCCCCGCTGCCGGGCGGCCTCCGCTGGGAAAAGGGCCCGAGAGCCTGCGTGCCCCCGGCTGGGGGAGCCACCGCCCTCCTTAGGGGCTGCCCCGAGGAGATCCCCGGGTTGCGTGGGGGTTCGGGCGGGCAGACACGCCGCGTGCCAGGGGGACACGGCCCCTCTGGTTTCCTTGCCCCTGCTGGAGGCCCGGCCTTCTGCATCTCCCGGGGGAAGAGCGCGCCCAGGCTTGCTGGAGGTGTCGTTTTTGGTGGCTGCCTCGCCGAGGGTGGAACGCTCTGCAGCGCCATAAAAGTGCACCGGAGTGTACTGTTAGGCTAATTATATTGTAATTTAAAAGTTGCTTGGGGTTTTTTTAAAATAAAGCTTCTAAAAAACCTGAACAGTTTGCCCTCAGTTATGACTTTTGGCATGTTCCCTGGCTTCTCTCCGCAGAGTACCGTCCATGACTTGACAGTGCACCGTGCAACTCCTGAGGATATTGTAAGTTTAATAGCAATCACTGCTCTGTCCCTGTGTCAAGGACGCATTTAGCTGGTTGTCTGACATAAAAGTGCTTACCATGCTTACAGGGATATTTTCTGCCAATGTTTAATCTCCTTTTTAAGCTTCTGAACGTGTTGGCTCTTTAGTGCTAGTTTTTTGTTTATGATATGGAGCATCCCTAGGTCTGGCAGTTGGTGTTTTTCATTTTTCTGTTCCTACTGGGAAGCAGTAGCTGCAGTTTTTATTTCAGTAAACTCGCACCCATCATAAAAACATAAAAACATAAATACATGAAAGCTCAGTGGATTAGTTGAAGGTCTCATCTCTGCTGGGAAGGACTGAAAGATGTGCTTTATCTGAGGAGCCGCTAATTCTGAAAATACTCAATGTTCATTTAAACAATTTAACACAATTTCTTTATACTGAGTGATCTGTTCATTGCAAAGTATGTGAATTCCATTTACATTTTCTTGGTAGTACTAAGTACCAGGATGGAAGAGGCAATATGACCTATTGTTATAAATTTTGACAGGTTTGTCAGGACAGATGGTCACAGTAGCAGAGAGAGACTTGATTCTACAAGTGTTTGGCTTGATAGCATCTAGAGACTTTAGCAAGCACCTCACACATTTAATTTCTTTAATTTGTATTTATACTATATATTTTTATATGTATCTCATTGTTAGAAGAAGAGAAACACTATGTCTGGTGACTGACAGTATTAAATCAGGAAAAGGCATTATGTCTTTTTATGCACCTTATAGGTGGTCGTGTTTGGGTTTTGCCTCCCTTTACAGCTGATAAAACTCTTGCTGAGTAAGGGGTGTAGGGCAGCTGGTAACTGAGGCTTTCCGCATTCATCTTTGGAGCCGCTTTAAATTTGGCTGGTACTGGTGGCCTTTTACACTTGTGAATGTTTGTGAGGCTGTCACTGATACTACCATGAAGTTAACATAAATAATGTTCACTGCATGAATGATAAAATCAAGAGGAGCTTGTTAGCATTGCCCTGCAAATTTTGCCGAAGATTGATTTTTGAAATGGTTTCTTTTATGTTTCTGTAGCTGCGTCGCCGTGAAATGCACAAATCAAAAAACAAAGGACTGGCACATCTGGAACTCCAAGAGAAAGCACTGAACAGAAAATGGAAGAAGCAAAAGCAACTGGATTTGGATTCCTTAGAGAAAAGGAAACTGGCTCTGATGCATGAGGTGAGAGGTAAATTTGCACTTGCAGCCTGCTGCAGGTGATCTGCAGCAGTATTGGAAAACTGCTCTTGCACACAGAGCAACAGTTGCTCCTCTTGTTGGATAACTTAATTTCGTACATGCATACACTCTGTGTGCTGCATGCGTGTCGTGATTGGAGTAGACTGTCTGACATACCAGCTGTTATGTGTAGTTGCACATTTGACCCATGTTGCCTGGCTATGCTCTCTGTAATTCTGCAGGCCTCTTTTCCTCTGAACAGGAACTGTTTGCAGAGTTCAACTGTTGTAAGAAGTTTGTGTGTTCTTAGGGTTCTCATTGCCAGCTTGCCTTTTCTTCCTCATGTCTAGCATTTTTCTTTGATGCAAACGTGAACATTTCTCTTTCTGGGAGGGACACTGCTTATTTAAACAGAGAAAGTGCGGAGTCAAGGGAGCTGAAAGGGTGAGGCAAGAAGTTGGTAAGGGAGGAAAATTGACACGACAAAGATTGATGAGCTATGGCTGACAAGCTTCTCATCTGAGGACTGAAAAGCTTGTTCTCTCAGCGTTCTCTCAGCATTCTCAAGCATTCTGACTAAATACATTATTTAATTTGCTTTTGAATATTGAACTGTAGCAGTAAACTTAAGCCTAGTTAACAGAGAGAGTAGCTGTCACTGAAAAGTGGTGGTGGATCTCCTTCTGTTTCACATGGTAGGTCACTCCTTGCCATGTGTTATGAAAACTAATCTGAAAATTAGCTTTCAGACCTCTGTACTTGAACAGACTGAGAATTGTTCTTGTTGGTAAAGAATGGTGACGAACAATAGTCACCTAGCAGTTAAAATAAACATGATCTGGTAGTTCTGTAAGTGTGCAGTGGATTAACCATCACAAACTTCATTGCTTTGTCTTTTGTAATGTTTCAGAAGTCTCCTTCTGATATCTGACAACATTCGAGCGTAGACAAACAAATGAAAGTACTTAGAATTGAAGATCACCACCTAGTTTTCTATTTGACCCCCGTTTCTCTGCAGTCACAGTAGAATTTTTGTGTTATGGGTATTTCGCTAATCAAGCCTCAGACTTTGACTTTCGTTATTTTGGTACTTTTCTGCCAAGTGCATTTCATCAGAGTGTTCAAAAAAACTCCTGTGGACCTCTAAATGAGTTTCCCTAATGTAATAGTGGCCTAGTTTCAACAATACTTCCATGCAGAAATAAATTATCTGTCACAAAAGGTAGGTTAGACCACCCTTTCTAAGATTTGTCTGGGCTACCTATTATGTGACTTCATTCTTTCACAGATATGAAACTCATGTTTGGGAAATAGTCTTCTATATTTGTTGCTGTTTCTAATGAAAATGCACAAATCTCAATTACTCCTGAGTGGCTTTGCCCTTTATATTTAAGAGATTACTTTATTCAGTTTACTCTGTGTCTACTTCTGAATCAGAGAAAAAGAAGATAAAAGGAAATCATGCCAGGCAAGGTGAAACACATCTGGCTGTTGCTGTTTGAAACATGGGCCTCCTCTTTGTGAGTAGGGAAAAACAAAACAACTAGAGGAAAGTTACCATTTCCACCTCTCCCTAGCTTAAATCTTGTTAATTGCCAGGTCCTGTTATTCCGAGTAACTGTGGAAACTCTGTGTCTCCCAGTAGAGCACAACCGCTGCCAACTGTTTCCTTGTCTCTGTTACCGTGGTGATCTTTTTCTTTTAGTGCTGTGAGTGTAACTTTCTAAGCCTCTTGAATCCTGCTCAACTGCAGAAGACTCGGAGACGAAGGCTAAGAAGGTGCTGCTATTAGTGTTGTTTCTCTTGTATGTTGAACACAAAGTTGTGTGTTGAACACAAAGACTTTACAAAAGAGTTACAAAATGGATAAGCAAAATTTTAATATTTTGGGGATTTGTCTGCCTAAAAATCTGAATGAAAAAAGAATGTAAGTTCACCTCTGTGACTGGGGACTGTGAATGTGTAGGTACCACACTGATTGGTCCTGTAATAGCTTATTTTTAAAATAATGTTAGTGTATTGCACCAAAGGGTAGGGCTAAATGGATTATTGTAGTGGGGAGATTTTAGGATGAGTCCAGTTTTTATTTTTCTTTGGTAACAATCTGAAACAGGAGGGAAGGTGATTTTTAATGAAATCCATAGGTGATACTAAACTGGGGCAAAGTGCACTGCTCGCTGAATTTGTCCAGGGTGTGTAAATGGGCCTAGAAGGGTTACAAGATGATACCACTTTTTCTTCTCATCACAAGCAAATGTGAGCTAATCTGCCTTGGGAGAAATGCTCTAAAAATGTTCATAATGTGTTCAGCAGGAGAGTAGAGCTTAGGAACCTGCTGATACCAAAAAAGATCTAGTGAGGAGGGTAAAAACAAACGAATCAGGATAATTTTTGTCTGATTAAACACATCACTCTAATTTTAATTGCCTCAGGGAAAGGAGTCATAAGAACTTTTTTTTCCTTTTTTTCTTTCTATATTTTTTTCTTCTGCCAATCTGGTATAATAACTTTGTCTAAAAACCTGCACTGTTTTGATATCAGATGGCTAAATGGTAAGACTAGATTTAGTTTGTATCAGATGTGAAAATTGAATAGTGGTCTGGAAAAAGAGATATGTGAAGTGGTTGAAAGATGAATATTCACTGATTTGCTAAATGATTATGAGAAGTCTAATTTTCTGCAGTGTAATGCAAGCTCAGGAGACTAGAAAAACATGGAAACTCAGATATGTAGGGAAACTCTGTGATGGAACAAAGCATGTAGTAAAAAAGGAGCTTGAGAAGAAACAAGTGAAATGCCATTGCCTAGAATGTTTTGTATGAGGCTAAATGTAAGCCAGCAAACTTACCAATGGACATTGAAAGGAACTCTGTGGAGATAATGGCCTAGAGTGCTCTGAAACTGTTGCAAAACAGTCTCTGTTATGATTCCTAGGGGAGCAAAAACTGTCACTCAGTTTTCAAATTTTGAGTAGGAGGGCATACATGAGCCTTTTCTGGGGGTCTTCTAAAGTACTTGCAGTCTCTGGATCAATTTGATGAACCACGATGAAGTGGAGGTCACTTACGTATCTCCTCTCAGGCGTTCAAGAATAACTGCCTTCTCCCCAGGTTGTGGGATATTTTGCTGGTTTTTCATTTCCAGCTTTGTGAATGAAACCAGGAGTCAGTGAGGAGTTTTAAACTGTTCTGCTTACAAAGCCACATCCCCAGTCAGCTCCATTTGGCTCACAGTAGCTGGATGCCTCTTGCTTTGCACTCCAAGACATCCTTCCTTAGGAGGCACTTGTTGTGGTGGACTTCAGATACTAGAGAGAGACTTTGGGGGAAACAATTTGAATACAGAAGCCAGATCTTCTGGAGATTCCCAAAACATCTTCTGATGCCAGATGCAGTCAGCTGTGTTTACCTCTGCTGGAACTTTTGGTGGTATGTGGCTTAAGTTTTAGGTAGGATTTTCAGGAACCAAGACTGAATGAAACAAGTCTGCTTGAATTGGTTCGAATCTAATCAAACAGTACATGTTTGGGGTGTCAGATGTCGGTAAGTGTTCTATGACTTAACAACATTGAGATCAAATTATTTGAGGATGCATACGTATTTTTTTTTTTAATTGCTAGATGTGTCTTTGTTTTGGTGAGTGTGTCATAAATACCCAGCTTCTTGTGTCAGGCTCGGAGGAGAAGGAAGTCAGAGGATTTGTTCTAAAGAGAGTGCTGCTGGGGGCCCCAGAAGTAATAACTGTTTAATTTTTCAGAAAAACAATATGAATGCTAGTTACTCAGAGTGAAGTATGGTTGTCTGATCTATCTTACTTAGGATCTAATTGCACAATACCAACTTCGCAAACGTCTTGTTGGCTGTTCTCGTGATGACTGTTTAGAAGAACAGTACCAGGAGAAAAAAAGGAAAAAAATCTGTCTGCTCAGTGCAGTGTAAAGTTTCCTTATACACTGTCCTTTCAGATTCTGTCTGATCAGTACCACTTGCAAGATGTATTGGAACGATCTGGTCAGGTTCTGGCTGTGGCAAAAGGCTTGTTTGGGGATGCTCCTCGCACACGAACAGGTAGAACATCTGATCTATATGTGGTAGTACATTTAAAATTATCTCCTTGCTTTCCATGAATAGTCTTGCTTTACAAAGTGTTCTTTTTAACTGCTTTCGTCTCATCATCTAACATAGTATGATTGATTCTGTTTGTGTTGGATGAAACACAGGTGAGGATATCACCTCTCATGGCAGGGGAGAGTGACTGATGGCTGGTTATTCCACTGTGCTGGTCCACTGTGGAATTTCACATCTCGTACTCTGAAACACTTTGTGCCCACCATTTCACAGCCAAGCTGCTGGCCTGTGCAGAGCACCAGTTTGAGCTGCTGCAGTGGTTCTGATTGTCATTGCTGCATGGGCTGAGTCTTTGCTCTTGGATACTGTTGAAGATTTATCAGCAATTCCTGAATGAGGCTTTTGCTTTTCTTAATTTGGCTTGTGGATCCTTGCGCTGGTGGAAGGCAGGACTGGCTGGCTGCATGTGAAATCTTATACCTGGGGGGTTTTTGTCTGTAGGCTGCCATTTTCTTTTGTTCCCAGTGACTGTTTGATCCTGCAAGCTGCTTCTGCACAAGTGTATTTATGCAGGTGGGAAGGACAGAAGCCGGGTATGCGGCCCAGTGTATTGAATTAACCCTATGGTTGGTCTTTGGTTGTTATTTAAAGTGACATCCCTGTGACCCTTTTTTTTGTGAAGTACAGGATCTTGATTTTCAGTACAAAGTGCTGCAACAAGTACAGACCAAGCCCTCTGTGTTCTTCTGTGTTGTCTAATTCCTCTAGGTTTTCCTAATGTAACAATGGCTCCTAACTGTGACCTAGAATCATCTCAAGGACCCATTGTACAAAAAAGTCATCCTCCCAGTCAGCTTTCCATCCTTAGTGAATCTGTCATGGATTCCCAGGTAATGTATGTTTTGTTCCATGCATGTCCTGTGGCTTTTTTGTTTGCACAAAATAAGAATATTCAAAGATAAGAGTTTCCAAGCAGAACTAAACTAGCTTTTGTTGATAACATTCATAGAAGACAGGGTTAAACAGAGGTGAGTTTGTTTTGTGAGACTCTGGGAATCGTGATTTTTTGATTTCTTAACCTTCAGATATAAGAAACAAACATCGTTATGTCTTGTGGAAACTCTCTCACATTAGCATGCCCTCTCTTAAATTCTGGAATTCTCAGGAAGAGTACAATGTAATTACAGTCTAAGAGAAGAACTTTTATGTCACTTAACTAATTGCTACATTTCAGAATATGTCTCTGATTTACCAATTGTGTCTGTGTATATGGAGACACAGCCATTTGTACCCCAGTTCACTCCACAGCCTTGATGAGTCATACAAATTTAACTTTTAATATTTCACATTATTTTGCATTTATTCAGATTTGTTGTAAACAATTTTTAAATTGTTTAAAATTTAATTTAGTTTGTCTTTGTGTTCTGTTTTCTTGTAATAACATGTTGTACCAGGAATGTTCACTGGGGTTTGAGAACAGGCATATGATGCTCCCAGAAAACTTCCCACTGATGAAGACCAAACAGGCTGTTGGGAGCAAAAGTGATGGTGTCATATTCTCATGGTTCTCTACTCCTGTTTCCTACTAACTTGCACAAATATCTGTAATTTGAGCTGTAGTACTTATGTGTTAAGTATTTTGGTGTGGCATTTGTTTATCAGTTTTTTTTAATATGAGGAGTTAACTGCAGCATCTTTGTAAGCTGTGTCACTGGATGCATGCTGCAGGATAAGCTGAAGTTTTTAAAAGAAACATGTACTGATTGTCTGGCAAGCTTCTGTGAGTTGTTCTTATGTGCTTACGACAATCATAGTTAAAGGCTCTGTGGTGAAACCTACTCAGAAGCTGATAAACCTGGTAGTTTGAGGAACCCTAATTCCAAATTTGATTGCTTGGATTTTGCAATAAATGTAGTACATAGGATTGTATTTTGTTCTTGTTGCATTTTACACATAGAAAATAAATGTAATTTTGCGGGTCTCATTATGAGGTTGTTTACCTTGTAATGATTGAATGACTGACTTTCAAATGACTGAAATTTTACAAATGCTATGATTTAGTTTGCTTTTCTGTATTTTGCCTGCTTTTGGTAGGTTTTGGTACAGGCTTAACAGCTTTTATTTTATCTTCTAGTTTGCATGGGTTTTCATATTTCATAAAAGTCATACAAAGAAAATATTGGATATTGAATTGGTAGCTTGCTGTGTTATTTTCAGAGACAATTGTCAGTATCAGTATTTCTTAGGTACTAAAGTCCCACAGAACTTCCCACAAAGGTGTGTGGGTTTGGGTTTTCTTTCTGTGTGGTATTTTTATTTTAAGTATGTTTTGGAGGGGAAGACTAAAACAAATGGTTTTAGTTTTTTTTCTTGAAACAATTCCTTAAAATTGGTCTCTTAAGTTCTTCTGAAGTCCATTTTGTTTTCTTTGTTGTCTCTTGAAAAGGTTCTTAATGAAGAAGAGGAGGAGGAGGAAGCATTATCAGAAGATAGACCCCATGACATTTTGGGTTTCAAATCCAACATCAATTCTGACAGGTCAGTATAAATATATCCATCCAGGTTTCCACCTGCTTTACACTGGAAATAGGTGGAGTTAAAAGGGTGTTGAATGGGTATAGTTAAGTTAGTTCTGTTTCCCTTTGCCTTCCTTTCCTGATCTCAGAATTTCAGGGAAAGGCCTTGTTGTAACATTAAGACTGGGAATGAAAGTGAGCTGGGAACTCACCTGAGCAGTTGCAGATAATTTTAGGAGCTGTCTAGACAGATGATCTGGAATCATGTGATTGTCCTGTTCCAGTTCACTGTTATGCTTGTTTTGAACGCAGGCTTCTTCGGTTGTTGAGAGAAAAAAATTCCTTGGTGAATTCTCAGCTGTGGGTTGATAAGGATGTGAGAAAAACCATCTTATCACAGGAATCAAATGTGCCTTTGACTCCAACAACTGTTTCTCCTTCACTGGATCAGTCAGGTGGGATTTGCCAAATCACAGCAAGGTTGTTAAACTCTTCACAGGATCTTGTCTGGAATTCCTTTCCTGGGTGGGGGTGAGAGACAGAAATGTATATTAATTTGGGTCAGGTGAATTTCCAGACTAAAAAGCCAGCTCTTATCATAAAATTACTCTAGAACATATTACTGTTAAGAACATGCCTGAAATATTTCACGTGTGCATTTTTTTGTTTTGTGTTTAAATCAGCCCTCAATGCTACCAGTGTAATCAAGAGAACCCGTTCAAGACTTCAGAAAGAAGATGAAGAAGAGTCTGTAGACTCCACTGACACTGTGAGACAAGTGCTGAATCCAAACTCAAGGAAACAGAAGCATATTGCAGCAAAGAGTTTAGTACTTTTAAAAATAATATACCCTTTGTCCAAGGTCCTTAATGTCAAAAGAAAATGTGGGTTGAAGGGATTTTTGGAAGTCACTGCAGGGCTAACACCAAAGTTTAATGAGGGGGTCCTTGAGTCTTGAGCATACCTAAGGATGGATGTTCCACAGCTCCTTGCCTAGTGTATTTCCTTTGTGTTCTGCACGTTCACTGGCAAAGCCAAGTCCATAGGAATCTGGGAACCATGAATATGGCCCTTTGATGCTGCCCATTACCGTGCTGGTCATGGGGTTCTCTCCTGTTCAGGGCTTTTCTAGTTCTGATACGGTTTAAAGTGCGTTTCAATCCCCAGATCCTACACACATTTTTATGAGGGGACTGATATCGGATACAAGCTGTGACATGAAAGGATTGTTTTAAGAGAGTTGCTTACTAAATACGAGAAAGCAGCTGATGTTTTTCATTAGCAAACTATTTCCATGCATTTAACTGGAAAGGAGGAAAGTACAAACAGGTGTATCCAAGATAAAAGCACAAAGCAGTCATACTTGAGAGGTACTACTGTGGCAGCAGAAAATGTGGTTTTTTGAGGATCTGAAAATAGCTGGAATGACTGGGGGACATTCTTTGATGGTCCATTTCATCTTATGGCAAGAGAGGGCATTTCCTTTGATTTACTTCAATAAACAATGCAATTTCATTGGTACTGCAAAGATCTCTATACAAGTTGAAATTCCAGTGACCCTTTTTTCTTCCCCTTCAGTGAAAAGAAAGCAAGCTGCACAGAACTCTGCAAGACAGAAGAGAAGTGATTCTCCAGCTAGTTTGATCCAGACTGACCTTCAGAGGGACAACAAACCCAGCCTAGATGTTCTCAACCACATGATCCATGAAGTGGAGCGTGAACTGGAGGAATATGAGCGATGTACAGGTCGTGAGGTCCAAAAAAAAGAGAGAAGTGAAGGTCTCTCTGGGTTTACACTGTCACTGGTGAACGCTCTCTGTCGTTTGATGCGCTACCTCAAAGAGGTGAGAGACTTAGAACTGCTCCTGGAGAGTGAATGAAGAAGGGTGTAAAGTTACTTTACAAATGTGAACTTTGGTCTTTTCTGGCTTCCAATCATTTTAGATTGAACTCTGATTATCACTGCTTATTGCTTGGCTTGCATGCAATTAGGAGTTAAAACTTTCACCAACTTTTTGTTGGGAACTGGTTTGTTAGGAATTGGTATCCCTAGTGAAAATGGAGGAGTTGACTGCAGTGAAAGTCTCTGTGTCTAAGAGGAGAAAATGCCGATTGAAATAATTTAAAATTTGTTATTTACATATGCTCAGGTTTGTAGCAGGGTATTAACTACAGCATTGTTTACAAAATCATTTTCTTCCTTTGCCTCCCAAAGGTGATGCTATTGTTACCGGAGCAGTGGACCCAAATCCCTATTTTCCTTGAGGGATTCCTTAGCCCTCTTTTTCTATCCATAACAGCAACTTTACCTTAAGCAAGAATGACCTGAAGTGCTCAGTGTAACAATGCACAGCTGGGAGTTAATGGAATTCCATAAAGAAGAACACCTGCGTGCCATGTAGAAGGTTTTTTAAAAAAGGAAAGGAAACAAAAGTGTGTTCTGTTTCATCTGTATCCCAGAGCTATCAAGAGGCCGCAGTGCCTCCCAGATTCATTTGGTCTATGTGACATTTTAAACCGGATTATCACAGTTCCTGTACTCTTAATGGGTGCAGCAGAGTATATTATCTAAATCCTAATGCTCTATTTCATAGCAAAGGTAATAGATCTCTAATGAACGTGGAGCTGTCTTATTTTGGTTCCTTTTCAGAGTGTATAATAAGTGAAGGGGGGAAACCCATCTTATTTTAAAATTCTATTTTTTTTTTTTTTACCGGAGGTGTAATAACTTAATCCTTGTATTACTCTATATTTAATCTGTATGAAAGAATTTACTTTGATTAAGTCCTGGAAGCAAACAGTAAATAATCAATCCAAGAGTGAAAAGCAACTACTATCAGAAGATGGACTTCAGCTGACAAAGTCTTATGTTTTAAAGCAAGTTAGTAATGCTTGGTCTTGGTTAAAATTGTAATACTAAAGCAGGGAATTAAAATTGGTTCTTTTGCAGTTATAAGGAAGGGTCTTAGAATTTCAGTAGAATGTTTATTAGGAAGACATCAATTTAATAGCATCAAATTTGTGTTGTAAATATAATGGCAGTTATAATCCTATTTAGATTGTCTTTAATTTGTTTTCTACAGAAATGAGTTATTCCTGAGCCTCAGACTTCTTTCAAAGCTACTCCCATATTTTTTCTTGTGTTACCATTCCATCCTTCTGGAAGTTGATTATTGCTTGCAGAATTGTCTGCAACACTCATAAATTTACTATCTAAATTCTTAAGTAGCAATATGAAGAAGTCATTCAAGCTGCATAATGTGGTTAATTGTATTCAGGCTTGCTTGAGATAGACACTGCATTTGTAATCTAAAGTGACTTTTCTCCTTTTCAGGGAGGTTTAATTACAATTAGAATTTGAGAATTTTCTGGGAAGAAGCACAGCTTGTCTTGAGTATTTCCTAAAACCTGGTCCCTGTGATGCCAGACATAAATCAAGCACTTACGTGCACCATCTGTCTTGCCTAGCCAGCAGAGTTAGCAGAATTCCAATGCCTGAATTATAATTGGCAGTGCCTTTTAAGAAAATGACTTTGCAGGGCATATTTTAAAAGCCCCTGATTTTAGTTAAACAGTCAGTTAGACAGTCCGTCTTCATGAGGTTTCAGAGATTTTACAGAGTTTCCCTTTCTCTTCTTCCAGTTTTGCTGCAGAAAAGCAGAAGGATTGCAATAAAGGCTGTTGCTTAATTTATTCTCAAAATGGTATCTAAGAAGTAGGAAGAGAAAGTTGAATTCAGGAATCTTTAATGGAAATGTTTTTATTAAGTGATTAAAAAACCAACACCTATAAGAAGGAAGTAGTAAATACAGAAGAGGCTAGAGAAAAGGAAAAAAAGAAACTTCTGAAATGTTTGCAAAACCATATGAAATTCTTAAAGGGAAATGGATAAATCTGACTTGGTTTCTAAACTAATTTTTATATCAACTTCCAAATTTAGAATGAATCTTTCCCTCGCCATCCTCATTCTGCTAAGAATGCTGTTTCTTTGCCAGACTCATATGGCAAAAAGAGTATGGGCATAGTCCCTGTATCTGTGCTGCTCTGTTCTCCCTCTGCTGCATGTTCTGGTGCAGTGTTAAAGCTCATGTGATTAGAGCCACACCTGGCAGTGGGCTGGGATGAAAATACTCTTTTCAGGGTATACCAGGCCCAAATCCTACCTGGGGGTAGGAATGGATGTTAACCCTGATGCTTTCCCCATGCATAAATGTAAGACAGAGCTGCTTGGAAGCTTTCCTCCAAGACTAGGTTAGTGCTGTGTAGGATTAGTAGATACAGTAGCTCATCCAGATGATCTAAGGCGTCAGTAGGCTTCATCACTGACACCAGGGTAGAAGTGCTTATTTTGTGCTGTCTTTGGTTTCTGAAAAAGAGAGGACCGTGCACCGTTTCTTTTATCCATTTTCTGAGCCAGCATGCTTCACTTGGATCAATATATAAAACCTTGTTCTCTCTAGCTGGAAGAGAAACAGAAGATGGATGCCTTGTCTCTCATGTACTTAAGGGAGGTGTGTCTAGTGTCTGTGAGTTAGTCTCAAAAATATTTATTAATTCATTTCAGGTGGATGTAGAGCTGTTTTGTCATAACACTTTTGAAACCCTCTAGAACTTTTTCTCTCTGATGGAAAACATTAGAAAGCAAGTACTTTCTCCTTTACTTAGTAAAATTTGAATTAGGGGAACTAAAGATCAGGCACAAGTAGCACGGCATACTGACAAGCATCAGTACACCTGGAATTATTTGATTCCTGCATGAAGATTCAGTGACTTAAGAAACTCTTATCGGTGCAGAGAGACAATGCTTGTAGTTACATCCTGTAAAAGCTGTAAAGGCAGAAGAACAAGGATTTCTAGGATTCCCTACAGTGTCCTGGAGTAACAAAGGAAAAACAGTAAGCTCTCTGACAGTTCTCGAGCCCTGACAATTGGATTTTTGTCATGAAAGTAATGAAGTCAATTTAGCAATAGTGGAAAGAGCTGTTACATTATGATGTCATAATGACTCATTCCTGTTTTCAGATAGGTGTCTGTATTGATTTATAGTAGGTTTTTAATTTTTTCTTCCTCTTTAGACTGAAATGCAGCTGCATGAGAAAGAGATGATGAGGCAGCAGCAGGAGGAGATGTTGAATGAACACAGAGAACTGATTGATGCTCTGACTGCAGAAATACTTCAAATAAGGGAAGAAAACATTACTATGCAGATACTGAGCCCCCCTTGCTCCTTACCCATCAGGATGACTTGTTAGAATTCTGAGTTCTATTGCAAATATGGGCTGAGATGCATTGTCTCGTGTTCTGGAGATTTTAACAATAAACAGAAAGAAAATGATAAAATTGAATGAGGAGCCTGAGAATTATAGTAGCAGGTATGGGTATGGAATGTTTAGAAAGTCATTCGTTTATCTTTATTTAACTTCAAAGCCTGAGAAAGTGCTGGTTCTGTGAAAGTGAGCTTTACTTTATCCACCTAAAAGTTAGGTATCTTCCTTCATACTTCTGTTAACACTACTGGAGCAATGAGTAGATGTAATACAACATTTTCTTTTTTTCAGTTTGCAGTGCAGGTAGATTTGATCAATGGCTACATTTGGGAATGGAGTGATTAAGAAACCTTAGAAAGGAAGTGATGTCATGAGTAAGAAAAGGGAAAACAAATAAATTATAAATGAGAAACATGGAGACAATAATATTTAATCCTCACTGGAATCCTACAGACTCATGCAGTAGTATTAAGAGGCCAAATTTCTTCTCAGGGCTGCTTGTAGTATATAATTTTAGAATTTGTGTTGGTAGAACACAAATTTCTGTAATTCTGTGTATTTTTTTTTCCTCTAGAAAAAGCTTCAGCAATACATGATGGTAACAGATGAAAAGCTGATGTGTCTCACAGAAGCATTTAAAGGCCTCCCTTTGGTAGAACCTAAAAGAGAACAAAGTCCAAAACATTTTGGAATTGCAAGCAAAGGTCCAGCAGACAGCCAAGGTGTGTACATGAATGTGTGAAGGATGAAAGAAGAGTTGTGGCTAGTTTATCCCTGTAGTGGAAAATCTGGTATTTAATAGATGTCTCCTTGCACGAGTATCTCTTGCATGAGCGTGAATGTCACTTCTCTAAATTCCCATGCTGTGGGTTCTGCTGGGAGCACAAGCAAAGGAGGAGAGCAGCCTTCCCCCATTAAGATGGCTTCCAAAGTCAGTTTCATTCTGAGGGTCCCAAAAAACTCCCAGAAACCCAAAGAAATCAAATCCAACAGAATCAGGATCTCATCTTCCTGCTGCTGAGCAGCCTGACAGTCTGAGATTGGTTCTTCCATAAGACACTGGAGGTTGCTGCTTGCCAAAACAGCAGCAGCTGAGGCCCAGAAACCAACCAGCCAGAGAGATCTGTTACTTGGTGTTTGTGACTTTGTGAGAGGGGAGTGACCAGCTGAGGGATGTGTGACATGGAGACAGGCTAAGCTAAGCCAGTAGCATTGGTGGCCAAACTACCCAAACATGATTCACCTTGGACTGTTAACCACCTTTCACCACTGAGTTTTCTCCCAGCTGTTTCTCCTGGTCAGTTGTTCAAATGCATTACTTTTGCTCTCAAGGTCAGTAACATCTTGTGAATCCCAAGATTTCTCAGAGTTATTTGTATTCCATAGTTACATGTTGGTTTTGTGAATCTTTCTGGAGCTAAAAGCTTTCTTCCTTGGGAAGAAGGCACATACCAGATCCTTTTTTTTTGTGCTTGACCCAGGCCTTGTAAAAGCAAACAGAAAGAAATCACCCCCCAAAATATAAAATCCAAACAGTCAGAAAGGCACCCCTCAAAAAAACCCCAACCTAATACCCAAACCTTCACATTCAACAATTCTGCAGCACTAGAATTTTCAAGTTTTCTTTCCTTACTTTCCTTAGTTAAATACAGAAGAATAGCTTCCTTTTTTTTTACTGAAGAGATATCTCATTTGAATGAAATGATCAGCAGAGCTCCAAAAAGCCTCGAATTGTTTTCTACACCAGTGTTGCCATCAAATTTATAATATGGGGCATTAGGCCAAGTGCCTAAGTCTGATTTTCTCAAGAGAATGTTACCAAATGCAGCTCAAATACCTGTTCAAGTCACATACCTGTAAGTCTTGTGCATGAGCTGCAAACATCTCGTACTACTATCCTGAAATTTGGAGGCTATGTGTAAATGTTCTACTTGCTCTTATGGCCAATGAAGATTTATAATATGCTTGAGTGGAAGAATTCTGTACCTGGGGATCAGAAGAAAGGTAGGAGTGTGTGTGGAACATCCTCTACTCTAGTCTGTCTTTTCAGATACCTGAACATAAGAGTTGTTATTGACATTTTTTCTATTACACTATAACTAATTTTTGTTCCTTTTGTTTTTGGTTTTTTTTTGTTCATTTGTTTAACTTTTATCCCTGCTTTGTCTTTTTCTTTAGAAAAAGCTGATTTGACCTGTTCTGAGCGCAGGACTGATGCAGGCAATAGGGAAAATATGCTGAAATTTCCACAGGAAGAACTACCTTTCACGTTTCGCCCAGAGCCAGGTGCCTCAGGTGATATGAGACCTGGTAGAAACTTCCCAGCTCACATCTTCCAGCCAGCTGTGCTATTGTCACCACCGCAGCAGAAGAGCAGTCAGGAATTGTCTTCCCGCCAGAATGGTGAGATCTCTCTGACTGCAGTGACCCTCGGAGTCTGTGTTGTGTGTTACTGTTTCAATCTCACAATACCTCTGAAGATGTATTTTCTATGGAAAATTTTTAATCGGTATGCCTAGACATATTGGCCCTATAGCTGGAATATCCTACTGCTGCACCCAGATATGCACTTCTTTTGTTACTATGCCTGTTGCTAGACAGTCTGTACACTTCCTCTTTTCCATCTTCTGGCAGCAGTCCTGTCAGTGGCAATCCAGACTGACATTTTTTATTTGGTACTCATTTTGATTATCATATCTGTGTGATTGCTGAAGCTCTTTGTTGATGACGTACAGCACATCATTTCAGATTTGCATCTGCTGATGGTGTAATCCAGCCTCCATCACCTTTAATGGTGGAACCACTGAAGCCTGGAACTTCTCTGTTTCTGCAATCCATGTTGCAGACACACCAGGACGTCTGTAGGCTGTGTGCTCCTGCTTTGAGGCAGTCTTCCCAGCAAAGGGGTTTTTGGAAGCTGTGGGAGCCAGGTTCCCATTGGGTTTCATTTAATACACAGGAAGTGGTTGAGGAAATTTTGAATGAAATTATGTGGTGCCAAATAACCAGGTAGCTCAGTCTTGTGTCAGTAGCCATGGGCTCTAGGGGTTTCATATTTTGGTAGCTCAGTTCTGGTGGATGGGAGGAAGAAAGTTCATCAGGGTGATTAGGGAAGGTATTTCTCATTTATCCTTACTGAAGTGAGCCAAAGGAAGCACCCTTTGTGATTCTCAGAACGAGCTGTTTCCTGCTGGAGCTGTCACTGTAACCACATGCATCCCACTGAACATGCCAGGGCCCTGCATAGCACCCTTGTTGAGAGGCAGATAATTACATCTGTGGCCAGCCTGATGGTTGCTGACAAGAAGGAGGGTACAGGAGTGGGTTTTGGGGTTTTCCTCCTTTTTCCTCCCTTTCAGCTGTGTTGTTCTGTAAGCCTTTTCAAAGACAGAAAAATAACCAAAAGTCCTTTTGATTTTTAAGGAGTTCGCAGGGCAATTGGAAGTTTATATCTAATTCAGCCACTTGGTGGGCTGCTGTGCTGTGAGGAGGTACACAAAAAATCTGGATGAAATGAACTAAAGGTCTTGTTCTACAAAGAGCAATGTTTGGTTTCAGTCCCACTGAGAGCTGTCAGAAGTCTTCTGTCATTTGAAACAACAATGCAGAACTGTATTCTGAGACATCTCTAAAATATATTGTTACTCTCCTAAGACTGATGCTAAATGGCTCAACAAATGTTAAACTTAATGAATGTTTCTTTATGCTCAATGATTCATAAAACACACTGGAGTGTAAATTTTTAAGTGTTTGTCTCTGCTCAAGAGGCAAAAGCTAAAGCTTGTGAAGGATTGGGCTATTTGGTATATGAAGCATAGAAAATCTACTTTTGCTCACAAAATTCGACTTGGACTTAGCATGTAGCAGCTGACAGTGCTGTAACTTTAGTCACGTCTCTGTGGTGTGTTACCTCTTTGCTGATGATGACGACAAAAAAATACCTAACTACTTTTGTTGGCCACAATGCTTCCTCTTTAGGGGCTGAGTAAGTAGTTAGTTTATTACCATGCCAAAAGTCTTGTATTTTTTTGTTTTAGTATCCTAAAAATTTTTTTAATAACCCAATATAAATATCAGAACAGAGACAAAAACTTAGTTTATCAGGTAACTGAATTTTGGAAAATGGGGGACTAACTAAGGAGTAGTATTTGATCTGTCAGCTAAGAAATTCAAAACAATTATCTTCTTCTCAGGGACTTCTCTCTCAATCTCTAATTAAATCACTTAAATGTAAGACTGTTTGCAATAGGAAATACTAACTTGGTGAGTTCTTACAGCAGGATGTTGCACGGAGTGGTTTTGATCAGTAACATAAAACCATTCAGGCCAGATGTTACAGTTTAAATTCCTGCTTGATTATTAGTAACCTGATGCAGTAAAGTCACTGTGAGTTTCCTCAGTGAGGATCACACGTCTCTATGCTTACTGTTCCTTTATTTCGTGTTTGTAGTGTTTGCAGCCATTTCCCAGTCTACTGAAAGAGAGCCGTGCAAGGAAAGGAGCTTACCTTCCTCCCTGAGGACACAGAGCACAACTGAGGAAAACTGTCCCATCTCTCGAAGGCAACCAATTCCTCCTGCAGCCAAAGACTTGGAGAGTTCCCACAAGAAAATCAATCTGTCCTGCCCAGGTGACACTGGGAAAAGCAGCACAGCTGAAGAGTTACTTCAAAATGGTGATATGCTGGGCCAGATAGCTGAGCTCACCCAGCAGAATGCTCTAGTTAAAGCTCAGCTGAGCAAATTCAGAGGTGTCTCTGGAGACAAAAGTGATTGCCTACATCAGCCAGGCCCGACACAAAATGCAGATCTTAGTCCAGACTCTTCACAAGGGCAGGTGAGAAAAGGAAGGATCTCCCTTGTTCTTTCCTTTGGTTTACTGGTGCTTTTGTGTCTTTCTTGTAGTCGGTTACTATTTTCATTTGTTTGCTTGGGGACTTGTGATTTTTTTTTAAAAATTATTATTCCATAAGCAGATCAGCAGTAGTTTCTCATATTGAGCCTATGTTGTATATGGGTTCTGAAAAGTTAACAGCACATTTGTAAGTTTAAGATAAGATTACGCTGCTGCAAAGAGGTGTGCTCAGTGCAGTGTGATCAGGTGTACCTCTTGCAGTTTGGATAATATTAGCAGTGAAAGCACTGCACCAACCCACAGGTTCTTGTCAAGCTTGTAAAATGCTTATTTAAAGCCATGGCATACATCTCTTCTGCTACTGTGACCTAAAGCACATGAGATTAAAGTTAGTGCAGGTACATCTTTTGCAAATGTTTGATCATAGTGTATGTGCTTGTTGGGTGTGTCTTGTCAGTCCTCTTCTGTGAAAATCCCAAAGATTTTGGGAAAGAGAGGCCTGGAAGGCTTCAGTTTACATGGAAAAACTTTAACCTGCAGCTAAGCAGTTACTCAGTGGCACCCCAGTGAGTGAAGTTAACATCACAAAAGCATCCCTGCCCTTGCTACTGTCTTGCTATTATGTGTTCCATCACAGTGACTGATAGACTGTTCAGTTAAGGATCCTAAAGATTTTAAATTTTCTCGTTTAAAGGTAGGCTGAGAGTGTTGTCACTTTCCACATTGTGTTATGTGGTGTAATATTTAGTCATTTGGTTGTACAAGGTGATGCAAACTTTTAGTAAGTGTTGTTTTTGTGGAAGCAGTTACTGAGAGGGAGGGGAGGAGGTCAAAGCAATCAAAACTTGGCTTAAATGATGTTCCAGGACATTTCTGCTAGAAAACTGCTTTTCCTTCCCGACACCCTCCTGAATATGTGTCTCTTTGATTAAGTATATTCTTAATTGTAGTTAATTGGTGGATGTTTGGTGGGTTTGGTTTGGTGGTTTGTTTGGGGTTTTTTTCTTTCTCAAACTATATGGACAATAGCTGTATTTTTCCTACTTGGAGGAAGACCAGTATAAAATATTGTAATGTTTAATCAGTTAAGGACTTAGACAGGACAGCAAAAGGGACAAAACCAGGTTTTTCACAGAAGTGCTATATAATTATATTCACTTTCAGTTTGAAAACTAAATGCATAGAAGTACTTGAAATATATTGTATGACCTCCTTGAGGGTGCAAATTGTAAATTTTTCATTGGAAATAATTATCCCATTATCCAAGTAGAGTCA
Source organism: Rhagologus leucostigma (assembly GCA_013397725.1). Classification (NCBI taxonomy): domain Eukaryota; kingdom Metazoa; phylum Chordata; class Aves; order Passeriformes; genus Rhagologus; species Rhagologus leucostigma. The sequence continues at coordinate 582,889 of VZTD01004011.1, read as the reverse complement.
TCTCATGGTATCAAGGAGCTGGGAGGAAAGAATAGCAGAGCTGAATCGCCAGAGTACGGAAGCACGGGATAAACTGTTGCAGTTGATAGACCAGCAGAAATCAGCTGCTGCTGACATGGTCCCTACAATGCTGTCTCCTGTTCCAGCCCCATCCCTGAATTATACCGGTAAGTACCCAGATTCAGGAGAAAGAAAAACTAGAAAGACAATATTTTTCTCCTTTGAGAGTCCTTATCTTACTGGATCAGTGATTGTGGTCAGCAGTACACTTGCTGTTAATGACTGTGTGGGTACAAACACTACTTACTTCAGAAAGCTGAAAACAGATCAACTAAACCTCTCCTAAAGCTACCTTCTTAGTAATTAGTCTGCTGCAAGTACCGTGCTTCATGTTAAATCTGTTCTTTGCTGTGTTCTTGTCTGAAGAAGGTGCTGCGTTTGGACATTAGTAGGAATTTCTCCACAGAAAGGGTTGTCAGGCATTAGAATGGGCTGCCCAGGGACATGGTGGAATCACCATCCCTGGAGGTGTTTGGGGAAAGACTGGCACACAGGGGCACAAGGTGCCTTGGTCTGTTTGACATGGTGGTGTTTAAAGGTTGGACTCGCTCTCAGATGTTGTTTTCAACTTAATCGATTCTGTGATAGTCACTGGTTGGCAGCACTGGGCTTTTTAATCCATCCTCTGTCGTGCAGGATCTTGGGTGAAAAAGAATGAAGTATTTACATCAGACTTCTAAATATCTTGGCAGAGAGGTTATCCTATTCTCAACTACATTTTAGTTTTTGGTCTTTTGGGTACTCTTTCCATCAGAGTGTCTTGCTGAGTTACTACCAGTGCTAATAGAAAGGAATAACTGGAGCTTCCAGTCATGTAAAGAGGTAAATTAGCTAAGGGAATATTCTTGCTGATTCAAGATTCGTAGATTAGCTGCCATATGTAACTATAAAAAAAAATTACTTTCCAGGAGGTCAGGGCTGCTTTATCTTTTCATGGAGTCATTGTCATTACAAGCAGAACTGCATGTGCCCACGCACTCATGCTCTGTCTGGGACACCTGTCCTTTCCCCTTGTGTAACCACAGAGGATGTGTAAAGGGGGAAGGACTTGGAGAGAGGAAGGAGGGGGAGGAGGGACTGGTGTGTGGAGGGACTGGTGTGTGTGCATTTGCATGCAGGTGCATATGCAGTGACTCATGGGTTGGGTCATAACACTTTCAATGCTTCTTTGGCTGTTGTAATGTAAATTGAGCATGGTAAGTAAAATCTGAAAGGAACAGAGGTGAGAGATCAGAAGTCTCTAAGCCTCTAATTGCCAAAAAAACCAGTAAATTTAACTGTGGAAGAATCATTCTATATATGTGTACATTGTCCGTAGTTGCTCTGAATATCTGCTCCCCATGTCAGTCATTTTCAGTGAGTGTGAGGTTGATGTTTAACCTGATGTTTTATTTCTGGTCTGTATATGCTATGCAATTGGGAAGAGGTTGTGATGCCTCTGAAAAAAATGGTGAAGTGAATGTTGTTGTGCAATGTTGCTGTGTTCTCATCAGAATCAAGCAATTATTTATTGTGTAGAAAATGCGAAGAAGACAGTTGAAGTGTCTGTTCCCGGGGCAGTGGCTGTGGACAGCTCCAAGGATGACAGTGTTTCCCATGCCAGTATGACCAATATAAGAAGGTAAAAGTTCACCCTTTACTATTTCATTTTTGCAGTATCTTAATTACCCATGCAGCAGAAATTGAACACAATGGAGAAATTGCCATGTGCTTTTTTGGCTTTGTGGATTTTTCCTGACTTTCTCACATTAAATCTGTGGAAGTGGGGCAAAGGTCTAATAGCTTTTTTACAACTTCCTTTGTTTGTATTTAAAATATCTGCAATCTGACACAAGACAGATGACATGTGCTGTTGAAGACTGCTGCTGAGGGGGTCCTAACTCAGGATCAGAGAGACTACTCTAGTAGTCACTTCCGTTTTTCACTTTTTCAGTCTTAATTTGATGTATCTCCAGGTCTGTAGGAGACTCCAGCAAACCTTGTTCACCTTTAAGTACCACGTCAGAAAGTGCCAAATTAACTTCTGTCAGCCAAAGACCAAAGGTGAGACTGAAAAATCTTCAGCCAGAAAATTTTATTATGTTGTCATGAAAGGAAAAAGATCATCATAAGATGGATGGAGGAGAGCTCTGTCCTGTTTTAAATATCCCAAGGCTATTATTGATCGATTCATGGCAGTTTGGATTATAGACAATTGGTAAGAAGAGACCTGAGAACTAGTGACATTCTTTATTTTCTGCCACAGAGATGTTGTTTACAAGTGAGTAACCCTTTTCTGCTGTGGCATCTTTGTGTGTTAGAACTGGAAAGCTTTGGAAGTCTTTCCTGGTGGCTCCAGAGAATCTTAAGCCATGATTAGGATGTACTGGTAGAGCCACAGTCAAGAGGCAAGCAAGCTCTTACCTAGCTGTTGCACACGTCAGTTGCTAAAGGATGAATAAATCCAAACGTAAAGAAAAAGCCCCGGTCCAGGTTTCTGACTCCTGATGTGCAAAGAAAAGGATAGTCTGCAGTGAGATGCTTTCACAGGAACTCTGCAGGGGTGCAGTCTGACAAACCAGTCAGAGAGCTGTCTATAGGCTTGAAAGCAACCATGAGGACATATTAGTAACCTACTTCCTGGTGTCCAAAATAACCTAAATTAAGAGTGATAGAACAGAGTTAGGGTCCAGGACTTCCTATCCTGACAGCAAACTACACATCCCCAGAAGGGAAATGTGAAATTATTAAGGTAGATGTGGCTTGAAGTAGCTGGTGTGACTCCCTCCATGGTGCCAATGGCAGACAACAGTTCTAACAGACAAGTCTATGGGAAGTTTACTGTATATGAGTCTCAACTGGTTTCTTCTTTTACAGGTAGAAAAGCAAAAAGAAGAAGGATGGTTTGCATTGTCAATGCACATTATGTAAAGGAAGCTTAGCTCAAGTCCTGTATTTTTAAAATATTTTTTTACGAACCACAAATAAATCACAATCTCCCTCTTCAGTGTTTTAACTCTGAAGTGTTTTCATGTCAATGCCATTAGTATGGAAAGATCCATGTGCTTATTGTATTTGTGCCCTACAGAGCACCCTAGGAAGCCCTGGGAATGAGTTTCTGAGCTGGACGCTGCTGTGACCTTACACCTTTTCTCCAAAAAAATCTTCCATGAGGTGGTAAGCTCAGGCTGCTGGAGCTTTGCAAGTGAGGACCTGGTAACTGTTAAGTACGCTGAAGGCAGGAGGTTGTAGAAATTGCCTGTGAAACTTCCTGGAGCATTTATTTGCACAAGATATGGGAATAAAATGTCAGAAGGAACTGAAATGAGGGAAGGTACCTGCGTTGAAAGGGAACCTGGAGATTAGGAAGCCAGTCTTTTTCTGGTGCATAAGGATTTGTTTCTTCTGTGGTGTCTTGGGAATGGTTTTTTTTATCCCATACCGTTTTTGGTTTTTTGTGTTGTGTCTGGGGTGGTCGCTGGCCTCCCCCAGCTCCGGGAGTATTGTGATGGGTGAGAGCCAGACTGGGATTTCCTGTGAGAGTTGGGGGGGTCACAGCTCCTTCCTTCTGGGCGGGTGTATTGGTTTTGCATGGCCTGGTTTTTGGTAGCAGGGCGGCCCACAGAGGTGGCTTCTGTGAGAAGCTGCTGGAAGCTTCCATTGTGTCCGGAAGAGCCAGTCCCTGATGGCTCTGAATACGGACATGCTGCTGGCCAAAGCTGGGCCAGTGAGAGATGTTGGTAACGCCTCTGTGACAACATATTTCAGAAGAAAATCAAAGTGCACACAATTTTTCCTCTAGTCAGAGAAGAGGAGGAGGTGAGAACGTGTGAGGGAAACAACATGGAGACACCTAGGTCAGGGGGGAAGGAGGGGGAGGAGGTGCTCTAGGCGCTGGAGCCGAGGTTCCTCTGCAGGCCGTGGTGAAGACCATGGTGAAGCAGGTTGTCCCCCTGCAGCCCATGGGTCCATGGGGGACGCAGAGATCCACCCGCAGCCCCTGGGGGAGGTGCTCACGCTCGAGTGGGTGGATGCGTGGAGGAGGCTGTGATCAGGTGGGAGAGCCGGTGGAGAGAGAGAGCCCTTGCTTCCAGGCTGGAGCAGCCTGTCCTTGGAGGGCTGCACCCTGTGGAAGAGCGACCCCCATCGCAGCAGTTGTGGGAGGACTGTTTGCCCGTGGGGGAATTCACGTTGCAGCAGGTGTGGCAAGACTGCTGCTCGTGAGATTTGGAGCCATGCTGGAGAAGCTCATGGAGAACTGTCTCCCGTGGGAGGGACCCCACAGTCTCACAGGGGAAGGACTCCTCTCCCTGAGCAGCAGAAGAAAATCTCAGGTGACAAACGGACCAAAGACCCCATGCCCTGTCTCCCTGTGCTGTCGGTGGGAAGGAGGGAGGGGCTGGGGGGAAAAAAGGTGTTTCAAGGGCTTATTTTACTTCTCATATCCTCTTCTAATTATGTTAGTAATAAATTCACTTTGCAACTTTGAGTCTGTTTACCCCTTGTTTTTCTCCTGGTCCTTATCTCAACTCATGAACCCTTCAATAATTTTTTTTTTTCTCTCCTCTACCCAGCTGTGGCAGGGGAGGGTGAGCAAGTGCCTCTCGTGGGTGCCTGGCGTTGGGCCAGTGTCAAACCATGACAGCGGGCAATTTGGCCGGCTATGCAGTGTGGTGTCTCTGACCAGGGATCTTGTTGCTTTGTGGTTTTTCCCTCTTTCTTTTTGTTTCTTTTCTTTCGGCACTGTGATTTGGCTTACTGGCTTGCTTCTCTGCTGTTTGAAAGCCCAGAGCCAGTGCGTGCCGGGCCGCTGCCGGGCCACCCTTGACCCGCCCGGGGGCCACCAGCGCCGGCTGGGACTGTCACTGCACCGCAGGGGAAAGGGCCTGCGGCCGAGAGGAGGCTGCTGCTGGGTTCCTGGTTCTGTTTGTTGTTGTTTGTTTGTCTTGTTATTCATATACCTATNCCTTCAATAATTTTTTTTTTTCTCTCCTCTACCCAGCTGTGGCAGGGGAGGGTGAGCAAGTGCCTCTCGTGGGTGCCTGGCGTTGGGCCAGTGTCAAACCATGACAGCGGGCAATTTGGCCGGCTATGCAGTGTGGTGTCTCTGACCAGGGATCTTGTTGCTTTGTGGTTTTTCCCTCTTTCTTTTTGTTTCTTTTCTTTCGGCACTGTGATTTGGCTTACTGGCTTGCTTCTCTGCTGTTTGGAAGCCCAGAGCTAGTGCGTGCCGGGCCGCTGCCGGGCCACCCCTGACCCGCCCGGGGGCCACCAGCGCCGGCTGGGACTGTCACTGCACCGCAGGGGAAAGGGCCTGCGGCCGAGAGGAGGCTGCTGCTGGGTTCCTGGTTCTGTTTGTTGTTGTTTGTTTGCCTTGTTATCCATACACATATTAGTAAAGAACTGTTATTCCTTTTCCCATATCTTTACCAGAAAGGCCCTTAATTTCGAAGTTATAATAATTCAGAGGGAAGGCGGTCATATTTTCCATTCCAAGGGAGGTTCCCGCCTTCCTTGGCAGACACCTGTCTTTCAAACCAAGACAGATTTTGGTGCCCAATGTAGGACCTGAGGGCATCAAGAGGAAAGGGTGAAAAAGGCATAACAGTTCCTGGGAAACATTTTTTGTGTGCTGAATATAGAAACCTCGTTAAGCGGCACCATGTGGTCTAGCTTACCCTGCTTTGGTTGGCACACAGTTGAAAGGAATAAGATGAATGTGTCTTTACACACAGACCTTGCAAATCTGCTTGTAGATAGGGCTAGGAGCTTAGAGATAGGGAAGTAACAGAAGAAAACTCTCAGTTCTAGAAGATGTTACTAATCACCACAGACTGTTGCTCAGCCAAGGCCATGTTATGTTCCTGAACATAGAGAAAAAGAACAAAGACTTAATAGAATTATGAATAGGTTTTTTTCTTTTATATAACAAAAAGGGGGGTGCATATTAGAGGGGGGCATAGAATAAGTAATTTGAGAAGCCTGTACCTTCTGAGTACCTCAGCCAATGCGGAAAGGAAGAGGATGTTGTGAATTAGGATAAAAAGGGGGTTGCATCCCTCAACAATTCAAGAGACCCCATGGGAAATGCCCATGGCCTCTCCCTTTATTTGAATAAAGTTACAGGACTCCTCTGTCTCCTTTTTGGACATAAACCTCTGGTGTTTGTGAATTAATTTTCCCGACAGGACCTTCTGTGCATGAAAGGCCACTGTGAAAGTAAACCCACAGGCTCCCAAGTCACAGCACTTGGCAAAATTGATAACATCTGAACATCGTGGAGTGGGTCCATCTGGCATGGTGCTGCCTCCCAGTGCCTCCACAAAACAGGAAAAAGTAAAAGAAAAATACAAGAGGATGTGACAGCAGCATCCCAACCACTTCCCCACATCTCCCATCTTCTAGGCTGAGATTTAGATCACTGCATTAACCTGGCTGCCTCTGAAAGAGGTACATTTGGACACAATTCATTTTTTACTAGAACAGAATCAGGGAAATTTGGGGGGAGTTTGTCTAAGTATAAAAATATTATGCTTCCAGCTTGGTTCACATGTAACATGTGCGATCCTCACTGATCAATTAAGTGCCTGTGAGGAAAATGCTGGATTGATCCCGACATTTTCCAAGCATTAGCACTTTCCTTCTCTAGTAGGAAGACTAGGAAGTCTCTGGTGTGCTTATTTTTGAGGCCTTCTGCATACAGTTTTTATCTGAAAATAGTTATTAGTAACAAGTTATGTTAGTAAACAGATGTACAATAATTTTTTGTCGTAATACATATGAAGTGCTTTTTTGCGTAAATGATTATGTTCTGAGCTGAAGAATACCTCACTTACTTGATATGAAAGCAACATTTTTTTCTTTTTTAAGCTGCAATAACCCACATTCAGAATTTAGGCAACTTTTGACTTGGTAGGGTTTTTCGGAAGTATTTGCCATTGCATATTTAGATTATACAGTCACAGTCTTACTTTGCTAACCAACCTCCAAGTAGCTGGTAACAAAATCCACTTGTTTCCATGGAATTGTCAACGCGATGAGGAAATAAAAGTGCAGATGTACTAGAGAAAAGCTGATTAAGACAGTGGTATTTTTATATAATTGGTTGTATAGAAAAAATAGGACTTCACATGCTGTTTTTCCTCAAATTATGTGAGAATAAGAGTTTGATTTCATTTTGCAAAACTTAGTAATGCTATCTTGAACTGGACCTACATATGGCATCTAACTACATATAACTAATTATATGTAGTTATATTTACTGTATACTTGTAAGCAAATGTTGTATATACATTCCTTGTGCATGTGTGTGTAGATTAAGGATCAGTTAAGGAAAAATAACTTTTTTTTAATGTTAAATTTTTGCTTGGTTCTCTATGCAGCTTCATGGTTAGGAGACATGAAAACCATCTGAGGTTAAGCCTGAAGACACACAAAAAGGAATGCCAGGTAAGGATTTTTCTTTAACCAAGTGAATGAAGATCTGAAAATATTTGTGTTTGAACTGCAGAACCTGAAAATAGTGAATTTGTCAGATATATCTTACCATGCAAAATGAAAGGGGAAAAAAATGGGCTGAAACAATGTAAAATTGTATATACAGCTCAGTGGAACTGTTCAGCGTCAGTCCACTGGCTCTGAGAGGTTCTGCATCCAAGAGCCTGAAAAAAAGTGAACTTTCCTAACTAGTTATTTAAAAAAAACAAACTCAAAAGTGTAATAGTGTTCCCGTGGGAAAACAGCTTCCTTGTACCGCTCTCTGCTCGTTACCAACACAGCAATTCGTCACTAGAGGGAGTTTTTAAACTGTCCCATTTATGAAGGAGGATTTAACCGGGCTGTAGTGGATCATCGACAATTGTTTTAATTCTTACCTAAGGAACAGACAACTCATAAAGCTGACTCACACTGGACTATCACGTGCAGTAGAATTCCTCAGTGTTCATCTCCCCACAGGTCAGCATCACCTGCTTTAATTACGTGCCTTTCTTTGATGTTTTAGGAGACATTTGTAGTGCCTGGTAAAGCAAGAGCAGTTTCTTCCAGCTTGCAACGAGACACTGTGAACTCACACCACCTTTTACTCATAAAAGAAGAGTAATTATGACTGAGTTCTTTATATGAGGCACTGCAGTGCTGGAATTCATATGAAGGGGAAAAAGCACAAGCAGCATCAGCTTTACTCAGTAACTGGAAGTAGCCATAGTCTAGTTGAAGACTGAACCAGCAGCCTCTCCAGCAGTGCAGAGGTGTTGTGCTGACTGGGGACAGGGACCAGCCCACCTCCTGCCACGAAACTCTTGGAGTCAGGGCATGACCCCATGTAACTCACAAATAACCCCAGCATTTCCAGACTGAAAATGAATTAGATATAAGGTAGGTGTTAACTGCAAACATACTGAGTAATACGTATGTACATTTTATTTAAAATACTTTTTAACATATAAAACCCCCTCGCTATTTATACAGTCTAAGTCCTAGCAACATATACAAATACTGAGCAACTACAATACATGCTGAGGTAAGAACATACATTCTGGGAGAATACTCAAGCCGAACAAGAGTGAAATACATATTACATACGTATGTCTTCACATATAAGAGAGACCCATGAAATGTACCTTTGCTTTATTGTACACAGGCAAATTCTAGCCTTAGTGTGTCATGCAATTAAACCCAACTGTTACATACTCAAATGTATCTTAGCCCTGGCAGATAACACATTCAAAGTCTGAAGCAGGAGCAAAGCCTGGGACCAATTCCTTCAGAAAAGGGGCTTAAATTTTAAAAACATCCATTTCTTTAATAGCTCATGCTCCTCAGATGATGAAGTTGCATTATGTTTTCTTAAAAAATAACCCACTGTAGAGAAACTGTTTAATTCTTACACCACCTTAGCCTCCACCTAGCCACAGTTCTACCATTCCTGGTCTGAAGTAAAAATTAAATCCAGGTGTGTTTATATGGACTTGAACACATCCATTTTTTTTTAATGGTAATTTTTCCAAGCCTAAACTGGTGCAGGTTGAGAATGGAGAGGATTCCTAACTTGGCTGTAGTTGTATTGTCACATCTTAATGGAAACTAACAACTTCCCACCCCTTTCAGATACAATCAGCTCAGGTACTTTCAGTTATAGTTGCTGCTGATAGCTAAGAACACTTACCTGTTTAAGCAAAACTACAAAGATTGCAGACTACTTTTGTCAAGCAGAAAAAGTTGCAGTAACATTAAAAGTACAATTATAGGCAGGAATTTGCTGTTCACAAATGGGTCTTATTTACGATCCTTACTTACATTCACATTTAGGCTTAAGTCACCCAGCTCTAAAACAGGTAATTAAAAAAACCAGTCATTCTCAATGAATGAGAATGAATGATCAGAAATTGTAGAATCGGGCTTTAAGGTAGCACAGAGTATTTTCAGCATCTTTGCTGGTGACAGGGACAGTAGGATTGAGCACACCCTCAGCGAGTTTGCCAACACCACCAAGCTGTGAGGTGCAGTCAAGATGCTGGAGGGAAGGGATGCTATCCAGAGGGACCTGGCCAGGCCTGAGAGGTGGCACCTCATGGAATTAAACAAGGTACTGTCCTACACCTGGATCAGGGCAATCCCGAGCACATGTACAGGCCGGGCAGAGAAGTGATTGAGAGCAGCCCTGCAGAGAAGGCCTCGGGGGTGATGGTTAATGAGAAACTCAAAATGAGCTGGCAGTGTGCTCTCACAGCCCAGAAAGCCACTGGAATCCTGGGCTGCATCAAAAGGAGCATGGCCAGCAGGGTGAGGGAGGGGATTCTCCTCTGCTCTGGTGAGACCTCACCTGGAATGCTGCATGCAGCTCTGGTGCCCCCAATATAAGAAAGACATGGAACTGTTGGAGCAAGTCCAGAGGAGGCCACGAGGTTGGTAGGAGGACTGGAGCCCCTCCCCTATGGAGACAGGCTGAGAAGGTTGGGGCTGTTCAGCCTGGAGAAGAGGAGGTTGAGTGGAAACCTCATTACAACCTTCCAGTATGTGAAGGGGGGCCTGCAGGGAAGCCGGAGGGGGACTCGTCAGGAACTGCAGTGACAGGACAAGGGGAAATGGGCACAGACTGAAAGAGGGGAAGCTTAGGTTAGATAAAAGGAAGAAATTCTTTACTCTGAGGGTGGTGAGACACTGGAACAGGTTGCTCAAAGAAGTTATGGACACCCCATCCCTGGAAGTGTTTAAGGCCGGCTTTGATGGAGCTCTGAGCAACCTGCTCTAGTGGAAAGTGTCCCTGCCCATGGCCGGGGATTGGAACTAGATGATCTTTAAGGCCCATCCCAACCTCAGCCATTCTATGATTCTATGTAATATCATATTTTAGATGCTGAACAGGCCACAGGTAATTTTTGACTCCAGAGTTTATATACAGCCCCTCTGCAAAGAGATTTTCAAGTGGTAAGTGAGGATACTGTACTGGTATTAAGGCATGGTGGCAGCCCCTTGACAGCACTGCAATTTCCATTTAGATGTTCTCCACAGTGTTTAAGGATCTGGGCAGTAAACAAGGCTTTGAATTACATCACAAAAACGAACAGTAACCCCTGCACTCCATAAAACTAGGTTACTGTGTAGGGAGGGAGTCTCACATGTACGAATTAATTAAGCATCCTTCCAGCAGTGCTGTTAGAATAAAAATACAGCATTTTTATAGTGGGGTTTCTTCCTACTACTTAGGTAAGAAAGGTGTGCTTTTTTTTCTAACAAGATAAAACATGGAAAATATGAAATTCAGACTGTTTTCATTTTGTGATTACCTAGCTAAAATGAGTCTATATTACCCCAGTAAATGACTCACTGCAATGTTTTCATAGTACAGAACACTGGAACATTCAAAGGATACAAATTCCAATAAATACATCTGAAATGGACACTCTTTGGAATAGTACTCGTTCCTTTGCAAAGGTTTTGGAATCTTTTATGCTTCTAATAAGAACAATCATAAAAAAGCCCTAAGGCTAAAGTTTGTCAGTTGTGCTAAAACGTACCCTATGTGCTAAATGCATGTCTAACACAAAATGTGCACCATTAGAATATTTGTGTGCTTCCTTAAGCACTCACAAAAGTATGTACAGATCTTTCTTTGTATAAGCTCACACCTAAACACAGAATAATGGACACTCTAGGGGAGGGCAGGGCAGGGCCTTTCTCAATTCAAGTCACCTCCAAGACCTGGATGCTTCTTGCACTGAGCATCAGGGAAGTCTGACTTGGAGGCAGATGCTATTCAAGTGGCCCTTTCCTACCCTTTCAGCATAGGAAAAATGTAAAAACAATTGCCAGGTAGTTTGCTTGTGCCAATCTGTGCCTCCTGGATCCCCAGGAAGGAACAAGACTGAGCGACTTAAGAGGAAGAGGCAGAAAAGAGATTGTACAGACAGCAGCCTCTAGTTTTGGAAGGCTAACCAAAAAGGCAGGAACCTTCTAGGACCACACAGCTGACAATTCCCAATTCTGTTAACAAAAGCTGAAATAATGTAATTCAGAATCAAAACTATTTTATGCCATGAAGCTAAAGGGATTTTTGCCATCAGTCCTGATAGTAGCTTGTTAAGTCCAAAGTTATGCAGACATTTTATAAGGAAAGAGGAATTTTAGAAGCTGTAGTGCTTGCACAGAAATTAAGAGCTTTGGGTTTTTGGGGTGGGGGTTTTTTCCCCAAGAAATAGTACCATTAGGAAGAAATGACTGGCTTTTGTACTCAAACTTTCTCCCAATTTATCATTCACATCTATGAATTACTGAAGCTAATCATGAAGAGTTCTTCTCTCATGTCTGACAGACAATTGTACAGTAGTTAATAAAAAAGTCCACGGTTTTGCAGGAGACAAGCTGTTAATTGTACATACAGCTTGAGGAAAGGCAGAATTACTGTTTTCCCAGACCTCCCACACCACATCTTTTGGTTCAACATTGTATTATTTAAGACTAACAATATCAAAACAATGGAATTAAAAAAATGAAACTGTGAACTTTATGAAACTGGCTTTTAGAAACAAGCCATCGTTCTACCTTACTCGTGAGCTAACTTTGTTCATCTTTACTCCCAGTGGGATGGGCCACGCTCTGTGGCACTTGGTACATGAGTTGGTCAGCACTGCCCGGCCCCAGCTGCCCCTTTGGTATATCGTACAGTGCCTGTGCTGAGGATGCACTGTCTGTCCTGGATAACAGTTTATTGCACGTTCCAACCAGTGGAGGAGCTTGATTCCCTGCAGCTTTGAAGGTGGAAATGGAAGGAGGGCCAAGAGGTGTGCTGGGATGGCTGGACATGTCCATGATGATCGGAGTCGCGTACTCGGGTCCAGTGACAGGCAGTGGCTCGGCATAGGCATGGTAAACTTCTTGGATAGGGGAATTGTAAGGGTCCAAGTCCGCGTAACTGGCTTCTTTTCCTTCCTCTGGTTTGAATGTTGATCTCTGGTGAAGCGTGCCCACAATTCCCCCGACCAGGGGCTGAGCATATTCTGTGTTGCAAGCCCCAACAAAACAAAATATAAACACACTTAATGGATTGTTTTACAGTGGCTTCTCATTAAATACAACCTGTCAGTAGTCTCACAGAGATCATGATCCCACATCAAACCAGTGGTCCATCTCTGTCCACCAGTGCCAATCACTTTGCAAAAGGATTCCTTTCCACCCAATAGGTAAAGCCACTGGGGTAGCCAAAACATTCCCACTTCTCTGGTTTAAACTTCTTCCCAGGTGAGCTGCAATTTCCCATGCTGCAAATCTGCCTGAAAACAAAGCTTATTGAAATGTTCTTCTCTTTAAATTAGATTTAAATAAAATTATTCTGCCTGCATCTGGATGAAAAATGGTCCTTGGGGTGGAGGGTTTGTCCTTTGAGGGTACATGCATGTAGTCAGCTGAGGTGTTTTAGCTCAACAGATAATCTGAGTTACAAAAGCTGGAGGTGAAAAGCCTGACTAGCTGGGTAAAAACAGACAAGCAGCCAAAAGGAGAAAAGTAATTCTGCCTGCAGTGAAGCTGTAATTCCTGCACATCTGCCCAATTCTGCCATCAGCAGGTAATCACAGAGCCAAAGGCCCAGTCAGTGATCCTCCTCTCGTGCCTGGGTCACCAGGGAAAGGGCATGTGCCACTATCCATAAATCCTCCTTTTCCAGACCACAAGTATGGTTTAACCCATACAGTGAAGGTAGAGAATCAGGTGCCACATTTCAGATTTGTGCATAAAAATATTGTGATGAAATTATTTCCAGTGCATGAAAATGTAACCGAAAAGAATTCTTTAACCCTTTACGAGGTTTACAAACAAGTAAAGAACTTTTCAGTTACTACATTTTGGGCAAGTGTCTATCTACAGCACATCGAATGAGAGAACAGACCTGAAAAAGCCTGCATTTTAAGAGATACACTTAACCCACAGAAGTATTCATTTCTCCTCTGTTCCCCCCTAAAAAACCAAGAAATAACTAAATGTAGCCAGAGTCCTGACATTTTTTCGCATGTCATATATGTGTGTATATATATATATATATATATATATATATATAAAAATAAAACATGGCAGACTCTGTACCTGCAGACTCTGTTTGCAACATTGTTGGGACTTCTCTTGGTCTTAGGTGACTGATTTCACTGCTGCTGTAGCGTACAGGAGTTTCTTCATGTTCTGCTGATTTGGTCGGGAGAAACTGCTTCATTCCTTTCCACCATCCTTCACATGGGTTAAAAAAAAACCAACAAACAAACCACCCAAGACTGTATATATACTGTGTTTTAAGCTACTAAAATATTTTTCAGCACAGCTTGTATTTTTTTGAAGCAGGTAAGTAGCTCAATTATCACTATTTTGATTAATACACTAAGACAACAGAGCTGTGACCTACCAGAAACAGACGTAACAAATCAAAGTGAGGTCATTCAAAGGTTCCTTGTCTAAAGTGTAAGATATACTTAAGATTGCCAGTGAGCAGACACAGAGTTTTCAACACGAGGCCAGAGAAGTGAAGCACAGTCATACAGCAGTACCAACCCAACTGCTGCAGCTGCCCTTTGCACTGGGGCACAGGTGGTTTCAGGACCACTGCAAAGGGCTGCTTGGTGCAATTGTCTGATCTTAAGTTTGTGAGGCACAAGATATTAGGATGGAAGATATACCTAAATCCCACATGCTTACTAGGGCAATAAAGACAAATTTTAGACAGAATTTATATACCATGATGAAAATTTTTTTCCAGGACAAAAAAAAATACAAAAGAAATGGTTATGGAATGTATAAAGACATTCCTTATAAATTATTTTTTTCCCCTCATGTTGTATAATTAAGAGGTTCTATACTTTGTTCACTAAAAAAACCCCTGAAGCTGTCAGCTCTAACAGGAGTCACAACACTTACTATTTCTGAAAAAAAAAAGAAATCAGAGAAAGAAGCAGTGAAGTTTGTCCAGAAAAGACATTCAGTGTTCACTATGCCTCCCTCGGTCAGCATTATAGAAGCTTCTGCTAGTGGAAAATGTGTTACTGCAATCTGAAATACACATCAAACAAAAACCACTGAGTAAATGGTTTCAATAAAACCATTTTGTTACCTGCACGATCCCAGTAAGGTAGATCATATGTGCCCTCAGTTTTTTTCTTGCTGTGAAAAGAAAAAAAGATAAAAAGGGTTATTTTAGCTAGTCTGCTTATCAAAAGATGCATTAATTAATGCTCAGCAACTATCACCTGGGCTGTTACTGGTCCTCAAATATAATGTATAAGCACCAGTAACCTGGCTTGCCATCACCAGTCTGCTGCTACCAGAGAAACCAGATTTTAGTCAAAGCACTTCTAATGAAAACAGTTACAAAAAGCTGTTTTGTCCTTGCTATTCAAGTGAATATTTTCTCAGGAAGAATGCAATTTTTTCCACAAATGCAGACCACGGAGTTCCCACAGCAATACATGCAGTATTTCATTCCCACACACCAGGCTAACATTCATTTAAAGCACTTTCATCCATCTATTCATTTACCGGTTTCTCCAATGCCACGCACAAACTAAGATAAGAATCAGAGTAGTGAAGACCATCACCAGCACTGGAACCAGAACTGCTGCCAATGCCACATCTGAAAGCCATTAAATTGAGTGGTGTCAGACAGAAAGAGCTTCTCATAAAACAGTTTTTGATTTTTAAATTACTTGGGTAAAGCACACAAGTTTTCACGTTTAGTGTCTATCACATCAGATCCCTCAGCTAAGCTACTCTGCTGGATGCTCCCACAGTGCAAACTTCAATTAAGATCTGGCTCTTCTACAAGGATGCACATCTGGTGGTTTTGCAGGGTTTTTCATCATAATCAACCAGTTTGTTTTAATATATGTTTTTTCTGTTACAATAGTGTATTCTGTTACTTATGCAGAAAATTCCTCAGTGCCATCACTTAAGTCTGAACCTACTTTGAGAAGTAAATTCCACAGTACCTTACCAGTTAATCCCAATCAGCCTGTGCTGGGTCTGTGTGTGATCCTGTCCCCTGCCATCCAAAGGACACTTCAGCAGTGTCCACATCTGCAGTGACTTTGCTCCCTTTTCTGAGCATTTTCTTTGACAAACAGAATGATTATGCCAGGTGACATTTTTCAAATTTCATGTCAACAAGACTGCTCCAGAAAAGATTTGCTATGTCAAAAGTGTTTTGTTGTAAGAAATTATTAAATAAAGCAGTTATACCTGATTAATTCAGATGGGAAGTCCAAGTTGCAATTTCTCCTTCTGACAGAATTCGTTCAGTGACTAAAAGCTGAACTCAGTTTGAACAAGTTCTAGAGCATGGAACTATTACATATATATACATATATAAAATATATATTGTATATACATTTTTATTATAGATATTACTTGGTTGATTGGTTTTGTTTCTGCATGCAGTATGCAACTGTACATCTTTTATCATATTTGTATTTAATAACTGGTAAATATTAGAAATCAAATATTGATAATCTGCTGTACTATGTTAAGTTCTGAGAAAATTTCAATTCAGAAAGCACACTTAATATATGCCAAAGCACTTTAAGGAGTTCCAAACACTTCTACTGTTTAACTGTGGATACCTTTGGTTACACTTGGAGTCACTGTAGTGTTTTTTATTTCAGGTGTGAAAGTTGTTTTATCTGTCTGCAGCGAAGTCTTCACTGAATGAATGAAGTCATCCATGAAGTCAGCATTCTTCTCGTCATTCTTGTTCTGAGGTGGTGGTGGCAAGGTGATTTTAGGAGCACGACCTTCAGAAGAAAAGAATTTATAAGGTAAGTTCTTCGAAGTGCTAGTTTTCCATATCTCCTTTTTAGGAGAAGACAGCTGGAACAGTTTGCTATAATGCTTTTGTTCATGTTATATAATGAGGAAACACCTCCCATGAATCAATGACATGGAAAGCAAGTGATTGCTGTGTCTTTTGACACACTTATTTTGTAAATTACCTTGTGTACACCAAAATTCAGTATTTTCCTGGTTAAGTGTAGTAACTTTTGGATAAACTCAGAAGTACCAGTTACAGAAGGATTATGCAGCCAAAAAGTACTTCAGTCTCACTCAAAATATACCCACGATGTAACTTTTAACCTTAATAATTTCACTTACAACCTTAACAGTTTCACTTTTTGTCTTGCACAGTTGAAAGCTTTCAGCTGTCTTACCTATACTAAACTGACATCCTAGCAACTCTACTTTCATTGCAATTTTCTGGTGCCATTTTACGGGGTTAATCCTAAAAAAACGTGCAATAATAGGTGGAATGAAATTATTGCGAACTTCCTGGTACAATTCAGTATTCCCTTGAAATATCTAGAAAAGAAGGGAAAAAAAGAGAGAAACATTATGTTCTACAAATACAATAGCAATTAAGTCACTACTACCAATTTTGATGTTTTATTTAGGAAGAATAAGCAGTGAAGGATCCAATTCACCCCAGAATGGCACTGCTGCCTGCATTTGTCCAGTCCCTTGGCCCCATTACATTTACAACTAAATAAAGCAAAGAAAGGTGTGTGCACATGTATGCACACAGCTACACAGTTCAGAGTAAAGGTACCATATAATATCCTGCTGATGCTCCCCAGGCAGTGCCTGCTGTTACACGCAGCTCACATGTTTATGGCACTGATTCATTCCAGCTTGGTCCTTTTTCAGTATTTCGCACTTAACTTTTCAAGTATACGTGGATAGCAGGGAGCTGTGACACTGTGCAAGCAGGAACTGAGCGGTGCCTTCACACAGCTCAGCAGTTCAGCACAGTCTGTCTGAGGATGGTATTCATTAGAAAGCACTGGGAGGCACCCCCAAGTGTGTAACCACACTGTCCTCTCGTGGCTGCTGCCTACAAGTGCTGAGCCACAACAACATAAAAAAATTTGGGTTCAGAATGTGAAAGCTCTCCTCAGTCTCATACTGAGCCACGAGGTTCTGCAAGAGAGGGGCACTGACTCTGCATGAAGGATGAGCTCAAGCTGGTCCTTCACTGCCATCCCTTGCACACAAAGAACTCATCAAAATGTGACAATACAGAATGAGTCTGGTTGAAGTTTAAAAGCAGTGAGCAGAGTCCCTGCGAGATGCAATGGAAGCACACTGACAAATTTACAGCCAACCACCCCCAAGCTGCTTAAAACAATACAGCAGCTTGGCCCAGTACTCCAGCCCTCCCTCTCCTTTAGGAGGACTGGTTTGGCACCAGCCCTTTTGGTAGGAAGTGAGCTGTCTCTCCACATTAGTGCACAGCAGTGGGGCTTTGGCCCTACCCATGCAACTTCTGTGGTTGCTGGTGCAACCACAGGTCACCACTGAGGTGACGGTAAATTGAGTTCTTTCTTTTGAAAGCACTGATACAGATACTGCAAATCACAGTGGACACAATGCAGAACAGATTTATGGCACTTGCCTGGAAAAAATCAGTATTACAAGGAGTTTATTGCTCACTCACACCCTTTGGTAACCTATAAAGCACCCTGCCATTCTTAAGGACAAGCACTGCATTGTGCAACAGCTGATGTGTCTGCATAACATGGAGCAGCCAAGAGTTTTAAGCACATTTCTAATCAATGCAAATCACTGCTGTTTCAACCTTGATACATAAGACAAGAGATTTCTGTATTGCACTCCTGAGTTTAAGGTATTTGAACAAAATGACTAGAATATCCCTAGAGGTCTGAAAAATTATTCCAGGAAACTAACCATTCAAAAGAAGTCCCTGCTCTGAATTTAACCTTATTGTTCTTAAATATACTTAGTAGCAACAAATGAAGACAGAGTAAATGCAGAGGCAAGCCTATGATGTTATTTTGGAAATAAATGAATAACACCAAGTAGCTGTAGTTCATGTGTCCACAACAGACTGGGTTCCAATTTACAGCCACTTTTCCCTTACTACCTTTTTTTTATGACAGGCTTGTAGGTACAGATGCCCCCAGAGAATTATTTGTTTTGGTAAGGATGCGAGTGAGAAGCAAAATACAGAGGTGACTTCCGGAGGAGATGCACCCAGCCCGAATTGCTGTACTGTATCCTTGCTTGTGCTGTGCCTGCCAGAGCTCAGTACCAAAAGAAGGCACATGTGGCTGCCCAAGCAAAACACGCAGAAGTGACAGATTAGGGACACAGATGCCCAGCTCTGAAAGTTAAATCTCATGTCAGGTTTCTGAGGCTGAGGTTTCTGAGCAGGTAACAGCAAGGGCAAAAAGAATCAATGACAACTCTTACCTTCAAGAAAGATTAACAGCAAAGATCTTTACTCCAGGCTTTTATCAGTCAAGCTTTTCATGTCTGGTGTTACGGAAGTAACTTAACTCTACCTGCAGCTCTGTATTTTTTGTTATCCTAATTTTTGCATTAAAAAATTAATTTGCTTCTGAGCTCAATACAGTACAAATTTTTTCATGAGAAATCACTTTCATATTTTTTTAATTATCAAACTCTTTCCATTTCCCTCTGTGCTGTTAAACAAAGCGTTTCCAACACTGCAACTCTGATTTGTCTTTTTTCCCCAATTCAAGCATTTTACGTTTTTTCATATATGAAAAGCTAAGAAAAATTTTTCTTGAGTACTGCCAAATCTCTAAAAGGTATTTGCAAAAAGGACTACAGAAAAATCTTGGAAAAGCTTCTAGTCTCCTGAAAAACGTTAAGAATTTCAAACATGTTTCAAAAAACCAGGCAATAGCACTTCCTGGTTGGTCTGGTGTGCTCAAAGGGAGAAGCCCACAAGCAGATGCATCCAAAAGCACACCTGTATCAAGTGAGGTGATGGCAGATGGAGAGAAAATCTGATATTTTGAGCTAAACTGAACCTTTTTTCCTGTCATTTAAATACAGCTGCCACTTCTGGGTACCTCTGATTCTTCATGCCCTGTCCCTTAATGACACACAGAGTGCAAAGAAAGATCTGTTGCCTGTAATTTCAGGCTCCACAATTCGTTTAATTTCATGAGCATGCAAGAGGAACAAAACATTAAAATTCAAGGCAATAGCTGCAAAGATTTTTTAAGAAAATTATCAAACTAACACTGAGGCCTAAATCCAGGCAGCTTGCTAACTGAGATCTTATTTTATGGCCAGAAGAGGGCACTCAAAACTAGCAAAATATGCTGGATTTTTCCTTGTTTCTGGAATACTTCACACCAACAGTCACTTCAGTTCACACGTAGGCTCAGACCCGACAGTAAATTCTCCTCCCCTCTTTCAAGGGCTCCTACTGCAATTATGTTCAGTGTTCAAAAATCTCTTAATTTAACAAACTTCAGCCTTTTACTTCATCAACAGGATGCTACATCCTACCTTGAAACATTCTTAACCCAGAATAAAGAGAAGACCACCAAGGACAGCCAAAGAGTGACCATTCTTAAAACCTGTTTCTAAAAAACTACTAGGCTAGTAGTTACAGTTACATGTATGTAATACCACAGGCCAATTGAACTAAGATAAGATAAAACCAAGGATTTTAAGAAAAAGAAGGAAAATCCAGCTGCAGTCACATTACCAGGAACCCTGTCATGTCTTTAAGAAAATCTGATCTGAACCACTGGAAAGACATCGATTTTCTCATTTTTACTGTCTATTAAATACTGCAGAGCTGTAAACACAGGGAAAATAAGACTATCTTGCTGCTAACATTAGGGACTTTTTCTGTGTGGCGAAACATTTGCAGTCTGAACATACCCCCTCTGCAAAGGCTGTTCTCTTATGTAAGAAACTTAACAGTATTTGGTTAAAAATTGAGATTGACAGAAACACTATAAAACATGAAAAATTTTACAACCCATAAAATTTATTCTGTAACCACAAAGGCGGTAAGAAAGTAAAGCTTAATTTTCAAACATACAATCTACTTTAAAAGAAATATAATTATTCTTGAAGTGACACAGTACCAGGCAGACTATCACTGGCAACAGAAGTTTCTTGTATAGAATATCCCCACCCCGAACAGTAATAAAAATAATATCTGAATTTTAGAATTGTCCAAATCCTTACATATTTGCATACTGTCATATTTTCTTCTGCTTATCTGCTGTTTATGATTTAAAATACACTGAAACGGAAGGTTATTTACTGATTCCTCACCATACCAAAATGAGTAGTATTTACAATCGTGAAATCTCCATAGAACATACCTAGAAAGCATGTGGTAATTTTACCTTATCTTTATCCATGCCAGGTTCTCTGTACACTGTCCACTTCTGTGCATCATCACTGTATAAAATTCTGTAGGCTGAGACATAATAGTAGTGCTCTGCTAAAGTTGATCCAGTAGTTACAATACCTGTGAAAATTGAGGTGCCCAGTTAAGACAAAAAACTGGTACCACTTTGTAAAAATTAACAGATCAGTTTTTGAATCCTGAGTTGCATAGTTTAGAGTCTTCACTGGTCCATTTAATTTCAAGAAGTTTATCCAAAGTGCCAGGGTCTGAAACTTAGTAATCATTTTACTTACTTTGTATTTTGATTTTCATGATATAACCTTGCTGAGCCCTTTTCCCCTCCTTTCTTGATGGAAACAGCCCATTCATTTGGCCACAGCCCACTGCTGTCTCCAGCTGCTGACATAGCTCTTCCCTGCTCTTGTACTGCCAACCTAAAGGCACTACTGAAAGAACTGCAGCTTCCTACAGCTGATGCTGCAACGCTGCAACACAACTCACACAGGAAAGCTGTTTTGGAAAAGCTTATTAGCACAGGAATTAGAAGAGTAATGCAAAATCCAGAGAGTCCCCAGGGAGGTAATAACAAAGGCCACTGGTAAACTGAAGTTGCTTAATGGCAGGAAGCCATGCAGCTGAGGTTACAGAGACCAACTCAGGCATTTTGGAAAGAGACAAACCCAAACTGATCAGCAGAACACGTTTCACAACAGCCTTAAAGCCCCGGACTCTATGAAGCACTCCACCTAAATCCAATTTATTTTTGATTTACATCCGATGACAAACATGCTCATTAACAACAGCAAATCACCTCTGAATGATTAAACCAGAACACACTAACGTTGGCACTGAAGATACAACAGCTGCACAGCTACCCTGGAGATAAAACCCAAAATGCCAACACCTCAGTGCTTCACTACCTGGAATGTACAACACTGTGGTCAACGGGAATTGGTAACAATGAGCTGGCTGCTCAACTCCCAGAACAGAAAACAAACCATCCAGAGCAGCCTGGGGAAACAGCACCTCCAGCTCTCCCCAAATCAACAGAGCTGCTCAAATCATCCCCTCTGTGAAGGAGCAGGGCCTAACCTGCCTAAGCCTGCACTGCATGGCCTGTTTGCTGAGGGAAGGCCCAGCAGAGACTGCTGAGGGGGTTGCAGTCCCCAGCTCTGGGCCCAAGCCCCACTTGAGGGGAAGAGGTGAAAGGGAGTCTGCCAGCTCCTTTCCTGTGTCTGCTGCATCCTCACACTGCACTGGGACTGCTCCTAACCCTGCTGCTGGATTCACTGCAGCCATGATGGGCAGTAGGGAAAACCTAGGAACACACGTCAGTACACCTGCATCAGAGGTACCAGTGGGCTGAGCTGACTGGATTTCCATCTGCACCTTCAAGGAGACAATGAGGAGGAAAAGGGAAGCATCAAGGATCCAATAAAACCACAGAAAACACTTCAACAAATTCTGATGGAAGAGATGTCTTCTGATGTGACACTACACCTCTTCAGCTCCAGCTTCCTCAGCACATTAGCTAGAACACGGAAGAAAATTAAGTGCCATCTGAGCTTTATCTAAGGCCCAGAACTGGAAAAAAGGATGTCCGTAACCAAACTCTTTGAAAGCTGCTGAAAAGCCACATCAGATTCACTCACCTGTTATTTTCTTTTCTTTATTCAAGTCAATCTGCAACCACTGATGTTCATCACTGATAAAAGCAGCCCAAGGAGGTCCGATCCTTTTTAGTCTGGCATTTTCAGGTTTCCAAATGTTTACTTGTCCCGTTTGGTTAGGCCACTCAAGAATAGATGATGATGTGATGTGGGAATCAGGAATCACCCCAGATTCCATCCCCAGTGTCCCATAGCAACCTGAACAACAGAAAAGGTGAGGACTGAGAATGAGATATGAAGTGATGCTGCTTGGATTTTAAGACTTTACTTTAATATTTGCAAATATTAAACTACCATCTAAATTTATTCCGTAACAACATACCAACAAAACACTGTCTTTTGCTTTCTAACAGGGATGCTAGAACCAAACTAGTCATGAGAATGCTATGATTTATGCTTGTTCCAAGAGTAATGTTGATATTCTCTCAGTCACCAGTCACACAGAACACTCGACGAGACGCACTGGAGAATTTTCATGGTTTAAGAGTATCTATGGCTGACGCAGGAATGGGAAACAGACTACTGGCTCATTTGTTCCTTTTTTGTGTCTACGTAACTTCTTGGGTTTTAAACCAGCCCCACTATCACAGTGTTAATTTGAACAAAACCAAAGCATGTAGGAATTCATGTCATAATCCTGGCTTTGAGCTCAAATACATCCTTGAAATTAGTTACATTTTTCTGGTCACCACTCTTGCTAAATGTTTCTTCCCATGTTGCATTCTGCTGGTGGCTAAAAAACATGTCCTAAAGCCACGGCTAAATTTCTTGTTCTGTAATACCAACAGTTTTCCCCTCTCACATGCCTAGTCCCCAGAAGTATCAGCAGAGAGCAATCTTTGCCTTTAGTCAGGCAGGCCGAACAGTGCAGCCTAGTTTCCCTTCTCCTGCGAGCTCCCTGCATCTCGTCTCTAGCTTATTCTGTAACTTCTCATGTGTCACTGAAATCCAGAGTCTAGATCAGCATTTCGTCCTATCTCTTCCAATTTCCAGGCCATTTAATTACTTTCATACACACTATCAGATCACGTTCTGAAAGACAAAAAAACCAGCAAACTCTGCCTGGATCACTGTGTTTAATATTCTTTATGCATAAGGACACCAGACATGTAATTCCTTCTTTCAGCTCTGGCAGAGGTCTGGGAGAGGAATCATTTTAATATTACATGCATTTTATTTTCTAATTTTTGCTTGTTTATACACTTCCATCACCACACACTCCTGCCCATCAGATTCCTGTCTTTATATCCCCATTCACTGCCCCTTTTATTTATGTATCAGGAAAAGTACTTGTTTACTTTTGAGGAGTATGTGCATGATTTCCCCCCCTTTGTTTTTTTATCTTTATGAAAAACAGACGTGATGGTTTTATGGTTCTTACGTTGTTACTAAACAGTTAAAGAGACTAAGGAAAGGCCACTGTCTTAAAAGTATTTCCAACATCCACTCAAAGATAGCATTTAAAGTGACTTACAGAAAAACTAACTTCCACTTAGAAAACTACAGCTAAGTTTTTTGAAAATCAGGTAAGACAGAAAGAAAAAACATGCCAAGCAGTAAAGGGTCACCAAAGGGCTGACCCTTCAAAAAGGGTCAACATTTGTTACACCCATCATCAACCTGGTACACATGGACTAAACAAAACATAAGAGCCAAGAAAGGACACAACTTAGACACAGAGCAAGGCCCAAGATGCCCTTCCAGAGCAAGAGAGAGAGTCATTTATCACACAGCATCCAGTTGCACAAAAATGGGAGACAAAAAAGCCAAAAGGGGGTGGACGAAGGTGAGAATCATTTTGAGATTTCTTCTAGCTTTCTAAACAGACAACCAGGAAAGTGTAAGGAGTAAACCTGGAAGAAAACTAGAACACACAGTTTTTACAAATAGAGAGCAACTCTCAAGTTCCCAGCTCTGCTTTAGCAGTGTGTTTTAAGTGTGAGAGTCAAGGCACTTTAAAATAGACTTCAACAGGGAACGTAACCTGAAAGAATCTCTTCTTGCAGAAAAGCAAGGCTTACTTTAAACATCACTGTACCTATAAATGACATGATGATTAATCATCAAATTGAGCTAGTAGAACAACTAAAAAATATACATTATTGAGGAATGCACTAAAAAAAAGTCTCACAAATGAGAACAAAAATTAAGACATCAAGTACCTGCACACTTCTTTCTGTTCACTAAGTTTGTATGAAAGCAGTAACCTGTAATACATGTGATAACACTTACCGCTCGTCTTAAATGTGAAGAGACTTGTAGATAAGGGTCCCCTGCAGAGAACAAAATATGATGTTTTGCAGTACCCAGTGAGGAAAACTGAAAACAAACTGTCTTCAATTTATTTTTCTTTTCTGACTGCCAGCCACTGAAACCTATGCACGTATGCCTGAACAAGCATTTAATGATAAACACACCCTGCCAGCAAGTTGCAGCGCTTTCAGTACAAACACCTTCTCAACTGAAATCTACTTCAGAGATACTGGGTTAAAGACTTTCAAACAAACATCTACCCAGCAAAATGCAAGACTTCAGTAAAATGCTCTCCTTTCAAATTAAGCTAATCATAATAACATAAATCAATCTCCTGTGATTGCTTTCATTTGTGGGACTTGAGATACAATGACAAGCTACACTTTTTCCCTGCAACTGAAAAGCTGCCATTAAATTACTGTTTTTCCAGAGACCAGTAGGAATTTATGGCCAAGAAGGTAAAAACTCCTTGCAGAATTAGGAAAATGAAAATTTCTGGTCTAGAGATTAAAGATATTTCGTAAAACAATTACACCACAGCAAAAGTGTGAGAAACTTAGCAAAGAGAACCTGTCCAGGGAACACACAGCTGCACTAGCTGAAATTAATCCCGCAATGAGACACTATCAAGATCTAAGGTGCTAAAGATAAGGAAATTACAGGAAGTACACTTACACTTCTGAGGTGACATTGTTAGCCAAGGAGCCTTCATAGTACGGAATGCCCTTGCTGATTACAACATTAATTTGACCACCCAGAGTATTTGACACGACGCCTGCGTGAACACCAGCCATACAAAGTGATGATGACTTGAAGAAGGGAGGGAAAGAAAAATTGAATACTACTAAGTGAATAAATTAAATACCACAACACATATTGTAAATGCTACACTGTCCAATTACAGCCTTTGTTATTATTATGTTAAAATACTATTCCTATTTAACTGCTATCTTGGTTATGTAGAAACCATTCATCTTTATTTATTATTGAATTTATAAAAAACATAAAAAGAAGGCCCTACATTTCACTGTGTCCTCACCCAGATGTATCTGGAATGTAACTGCTGTAATTAAATAACCTCACACCAACACCAAGGTGAATCAGTCTGAAAAAGCCAGACAGCCACGCTCAGCCTATAATAAATTATGTTAGACAGCAGAAGTTGAAGATGTAAATACATAGACAACCTTTTAATAGAAAGCACACTGAAAGTATGTTTGTTTTTTTTCTCAAAATTAGGGATGATGCACTGCAGATTTTGTAGCTTTTAGCCAAGGGATTGTATTTTTTATCTTAATTCATGGTTGAACATGGTTTAACCATCCAGCACTCTGATCCATATAAAGCCATGGTAATACATGCATACAACTCATCCTGAACAAGTCAATTACCTACATTGTACAAGTCAGTGAACATCAGCGATAAAAAATGTTTTTGCAGGGTATCGTGTTCTTGCCTTTTCTCCCTGGATGACAGAATCTACTAACAAATGTCACAGTGACGCTTCCCTGGCTTGCAGGCTGCCTGAGCCGCAGTGAGCAGGATTCATCACACCAAGTCCTTCTTCAGGCTTGCACAGAGTAAGCTCACATCCAACAGGTCTGGGATCAGTACAGCTCCCCTTTCCACTCAAGTAAGAGCATGGGATTCTGCAGGAGATGCAGCTCTCTCCTCCCTGCTCACCAGATGTCAGCAATGGGAGCTCCGAGCCCTCAAGGACTGTGGACATTAGGGTCACACAGAAAAGAATCAAGATTTTAGGTATTCTTTAAAACAGCAACCACTTCTCGTACATTTGAAAGAGATGCATGAGAAACCACTACCTGAAACTTGGTCTAAAGTACTGGACAATTTAATTTCTTTCCACACAGCCTGACTTCTGGAGAATTCTCTGCCTTTTCTGAGCAATGAAGTATACAAAAAGAAAGTCACAGGGCATTTATTTCCTTAAGTTTCCTTACGTTTCCTTTTCCTCCACAGAAAACAATTATTCCAGATTTTGGCAAAAAAACTCCCAACAAGCAGAACTCGTACGGATGCTGCAAATTTGTGAGGCAGAGAATCAATTTCATCTTGTTACTAGCTACAAAAATTACCTTAAGCCATTTAGTGAGGACTCACTGTGGACCAGAACACATAACGCAGTTACACTGTGGTGACGCTTTTACACGAGGGTGATTGTTTAAGCAAGTGGGCTGAGATTTACAAATATTTGGGAAAAGAAAACCAGACAGGCATATTCCAAGTTCATATTTAATACTAAAATCTTCCATTACTAACATTTTTACATTGTCTTTCCTCTGTGCTAGATATAAGGGCTTATTAAAAGAGTATTTGAAGATAAAAACCATGTAATTAAATAAGTATTTTAAGATAAAAGATTTCATGTAATTTTTAGTAGATTGCTAGCAGAATTATAACCACTTAAAGATAAACAAAGTGAACATCCTCCCATCCTATGGCAAGTTCATTAATTGACCTGCAAACGCTTACATTAGAAAAATACTGTATAGGATTTCGCAGTGTTTTAAGTAAATAGTACATTATTAAAGATGCTCATTACCAATTTATAGAACTACTGTTCCAGTATTAACTTTGTTGTGCAAATTATTTTATAGCTGCTGAGCATAAACAGTATTTCATCTCTCAAGTGTAACAAAAATTAAGATAACCACTGAGTCGCTGCTGAGAGAGGCATAACAGTTTCAAAAATAAGAGGACATCATGAAAAGAACTGGTTCTTTCTTTATAAATTTTAATTTCCCAACCTGAGAAAACCAACAAAAACAAAACAGGAAGTAGAAAAAGCACCTAATCTTTTGATTGATCCACCCTTCTCTGCAGGCCTTACAAAAATATTTAAGACTCCACTACACTACTTCACTTCTTGGAGATGGCAACATGTGAAGCACCTGTCATTTAGCACCAGTGCTAAAAAATGAGTACCATATTATTCACTTTTAGGAGGTACAAATCCCAGCATACAGGAAGCACAACTAATGCCAACAACTAAAACTGACTTGTACTATCCAGCATATTTTACCAAAACGCACTTGAGCCCATGGTGTTTTTACTTACATCTCTGTATCCATGAGGAATAGTGCCTGAAACATCAGCAAAAGGAATCACACATCCAGCTGGACAATACTTACTGAAAGAGAACAAAATATCAAGTCAGGATATGTGTGCACTTACAAGTCTCCTACTGTAATAAAACAGCTATTATGTTTTTAATTTACAACACTCTGCTATTCATATATCACTACGTAATGATATCTCCTAATGGAAGACCTATCAAATCAGACCAAAAACACAAGTACACAACAGGAGAACAGACATTTGAAAATGCTTTAAAACAAGCCTCAGCTGAAAGTACAGTTCCAGCCTCAATATGATGAACTAAAAAAGCCAGCATTTTATAATATAAATACCACATGGCTCCTGAAAATTCCAAGTCATATAAGTAACAATATTAATGAATTTTATTTTATGAACTAGAGACCTGCATATCTATTTCTTTTGCACTCTTAAATACAACATCTGAAAAGCAATGCTATTTTATAACAGCTTTTGGCAATGCTTTGATCATTAAAAACTGGCCAAATTACCACTAGCTCATGAAAAGCAACAGGCAAGACACCAGCACCTCTGGAGCAAGGCTGTGTTCATGTTCTAGGGCCATTTCATACTGCATACACGAAAATTATTACACCTTCAAGAGCTAAAAGTAAAGTGGAGTAAACTCATTAACATTTTCATCACAGTACAGCCACAGCTGAAGCAATGCTGTAGGCTCCATGAAAACAGTGGGATTCAGAGACTTTGTCACATGTTGAGTAAGGCCAGAACCTACAGTTACAGCCTTATTTTGGAACCTGGGAAAATGAAGGAGAAATGCAAAAGTTGCACTTTGAAATGTTTCATGATGCCTTGGCTTAAGTTCTCCAAAAAGTAAGCTTAGATATCTCACAACACTCTGCAGCTTTAAACACTGTCTTTGCTTTAGATGGAAATGGGAAAGGAGAAAACAGGGAAATGACACATTTCCCCCATCAGAATGTACAGCATTCTATGTCTTCACAGAACCCCATTAATGAGCATCAAACTGTGAAATGCGTTTGCAATTTCTAACACATTTCATCATTTAGTGCTCCTTAGGTAACTGTAATACGAATTTCAGTAATTAAGTTGTGTACCTGCTGTAATATGTTTATAAAAGCAATGTTCTTTCTATGGAAATGAGATATTAGCTCCTATGTTTTAGTGCAAATTAACGAGGTTCTACTGTTTACTGCATGTATGTAACACAAACAGGAGAGAAAGGAGGAGTGCAAATGTCAAAATTCTTCAGCTCTAACCCTAATTAGTTTGTGTCTCAAGTTCTCTGGATGGCAAATTTCCAAGATGCATCAGATATAAGTAACAAAGCCAAGTAGAAACACTGAAATTACTTCATTAAAGAGACTGGGAGGGAAACAGGTAAAAATCAGTCTTACTTGAATTCTGGTTCGGAAAAGTGACTTGCATTGTCTAAACAGGTAATTAAGTCTGGAAAGAAAAAATGTTAGGTCAAGAGGAGATAAAGACAACAAGCTTGAGTATGCTTTTTAAAGTGCACGAAAACATACATTTGAGCCTCGGAGGCTTAACCAAAAGTCTCAGAATGAAAAAAACATATTCCTACTAAATTTTCTTGCAACAGAGTTTGTATTACAGTAGAACCTTGCTAATTTGTCTGAGTAACTGAAATCTACTGAGAGTATGACAAAAGATAATACTACAAAAATTCATTTTCTGTGCAGCTTAATTTTAATTTACAGCTATACTTCAGAGATAAATCAGAGACAGAAACATATGCTCTTTTCACAAAATTAAATTAACAAGCTAAAGAGGCCTGTGTTTTCAACATTTAATGGTTCTGCAGTGCTGAATCCAAGCACCACAGAGAACAAATGTTAGAATGCCATGTTACTGGCATCCATGACTGATATCACAAATTTCATGTTTGTGTCTGCTGAGTATCAGCACATACAGTCCAAAATACAGAGAGGAAAGCATCAAAACCCCTACAAAATTAAAAACCGAAACTCTATCTGCTCTTTTTAGAATAACTTCCAGATAGGGTTTTTGCCTTCTGAAGCAGTTCCTGGCACTCCTTCATTTCCTTGCAGACCACATATATCTCACCTTTACATGAGTGGGAGGAGATGCAAAACAAATACAGCAACCTCCTTCAGAGGCTTAAAGTAACCAAAACCATGGAAAAAACCAAGAAAAAGACAAAAAACTAGTCAGCAAATTATGTAATTAAAGAGCTGAATGAGTAGAGGATACTGCTACTGAAGTAAAAATTTCCACGAGGTTAGTCTGTATAAAATATGTACAGTTTCATAAGAAAACTTGTCAGCTATCTGCCACCTTGACTACTGCCTGAAAAAATGCATTTTGTCCTGATTCTGAAGTAGTTCTTTTATTTATAACAGACAACTGACATTTTTCCTCTGCTATTCAAGGTAAGCTTTGATATCATTTCTTTAAAATTACAGCAACTTTTAGGTAACTGGCAGTCCAATTTTCTACACAGAAGTATCATGAAAAGTGTACTAAATTTTTAGAAGTTAATTTGTAAGAATGTGAGAGTAAATGATTTAGTTCTGTGTTTTTACTAAACAGCTCTAATTTTGCCAGCAAAGAAAAATTACCAAATAATTATAAATACCTGATTTGTCAGTGGTTGAATAAGCTGCAAGAAATCCACGTCCAGAAGTGTGAATTCCACTCATGAACTGTACTGTGACTTCATTACTTTTTGAAGTAATTAAACCATCCATTTGGAAGCCAAACCCACAGTATTTTCCTGTGGGGAGAAGGGGGAGAACAAATACTGACCCAAAACAACATACGTAATAAGCATCTTATTTAATTTCCAGCCTCTTATTTCATCTGCAGTGTAGGCTCACATTAGTTCTGGTGTATATTCGAAAGCAAATACATGAGCATGACACTACATAATGTGCTTAGTGACCATGTAAAACAAATGGCAGACTGAGAGTTCCACATTTGTTTTGTCACTGTCAACAGGTCTCTCATACCCCAACACTTGCAGATAAAGGTGACCTTATCCCATTCACCCCTAGCCATGTGTAACCTCCACAGTCAGTGCTTCAAAGAACATGAGGAATCTCTCAAGGAAAAGGATCAAGTTAGGACAATAAGAAGCTTCTACAGAAGCAAATGAGAAAAAAGCCCTCCTTTTCCCTCAGCTGCTAGAGCACTTCTTCCTCACAGACTCTTTCATGGTTTCTGTCAAGTACTTTCCTTAATTCTGGACAAGAGCAGGCACAACTCACTGCATTTCAGCAGTATCATACATATATCATATCATAGGTGAGCACCATTAATATACATTACCAGTTAGTTCTCCTTCTGTTTTGTCACACCTAAAAAATGTAACAGAGGTTCTGTACCAGGGTACTTCTCTTGCCATATGAAATGAACAAAAATAACACAGTTTCAACTGCTGGAGTCTGCAGATGTTGACAGTATTTGCCCTATGAAGTTCCGGAATTGCTAGCTAGTCACATCCATGGGTGAATGGCTGTTAAACAGACCCCAGTCAATATGGAATTCTTCAGTCCTACTGACTAGAAACTTTAGAAAAGATACGGACCAGTTAATTAATTTATTTAGAAAATGATAATCTTCTGTTCTACAGCCTACCTTGATCATTTGACATTGTAAAAACCGCCTATAACCCTATTTAAGATTCTGCAGTGGATAATCAAAGTGGATAATCACCAGCAGTAAATGACACTGCCTCTGTTTCAGCTCATCATTCCATTTGCTTTCCTCATAATAAGTATGTTATCATATTGTAAAATAGCAGAAAAAGAGGCAAGACTCTTTTCTCAAATAAAGGAAAATTACAATACTAAAGTAGAGGAAGTGGAATAACACTGTTCTGCAGGAATAGTTCTTAAGAAATATAATACAAAATAAGTAGAATATGAATATGAATAAATAGAGTATGTCAATTTCCTTTAAAAAGTGATCTGCACTCCCAAACACTAATAAAATAATTAAAAAAAATTAAAAGTTAAAATATAAATTCCTATCATTATTCAGAGTTTTCTAGATGTTGTTTATTCAGGTATTTTTTTTAACAAAGCAATAAAACCCAGAAAATAGATTTTACAATACTTAAATATAAATTGTAAATTATACCAGCACAACCTTTTCTTTTCCCTTTTTAAAGCTTTGTTTTCAACCACTGGATCTTGTTACATGACTGACCATCAAGAGACTCCTCTCAAAACACCATTTATCCCCTTCTTCAGGCAAATACACAGTGCAAGCCATTTAAACCTAGCTTGGATAAACTCTCCAGTGCTGCTTGCGCCATGGACATGCGGCCTTTGACAAACTGTAGAGTGATGCACCTTATGATTCACGGCAAGACACACTTTTGAGACTATAAACCATTTTTCTAACTCTTCCCTGGCCTCCTGCCCGATTTTTGTCAATCTTTGAAAAAGCAAGCACTAGGAATGGACAAAGCATGAGTGCAGTAACACTTCTGTCAACTGTATGTGCAGGAGATGTAATATTGCTATTTTGTCTGTACTTATGCATTGAAGGACCCCAACTGCTTTTGTACAGCAACATTACAGCAGGAGAGGGAACTCCCATGGCTTAAATAAGTACATCTGCCTGCAGATGCACAGTGATTGGACTGTAATGAAATCTAATAAAAAACTCCTCTAGATCTTATTTATACTAGAGACAAACTTAACACTGAGCATTTGAATCTTCTTTCAATTTCCTGATAAATACTCAACAGGCTTGGAATAAGCCTTAAAAGCTCCACTAGAAACCCTCTCTGTTTATCAATAAACCCACTGACAATTTATTTTTTAATCTAACCAGCCAACCTTTAAGTCATTTTAGGTTAAAGAAGGTATGACTGAATTTCAGATTTTATGTAAAACAAGTATTTTAATGTTAGACCACGTCAGTAGTCTTAAATGGAAAAACTTAGGATAAATGCAGATTTCTCCCAAGAAAATTCAAGTCACTGTTTAATCTCTTCAGTGTATGTTGCTTCAAACATGAAAAAACCCCAAACCCTGCATTATCTGTATTTGCCATTGTTAACATCACTGTTTGTCCTGTGATTTAATTTATTAAGAGCAGAACAACATACACATTTGCTCAATATACTGTGCTGCTACACCAGCAGGCCACAGCTAAAAAGCAAGAGAAACAAATGAAGCAGGAATTTACTCGAACCCATGAAGTCCCTTGTAAAAGTGAGTAATGGACTTATCAGAAGTTGACGTTCCTTGCCATTTAAGGCATTCAGTGTTTCCTATTTTAGACCAAGTCTGGCTCAGCAGCTCCAAGCACATACTTATTTTCGCACTTACCTAGGTAACAGTTGGAAAAGAGGGTTAACAAAGCTAACACTCCACTAGCCTCTTTAGAAAAAGACTCAATTTAGAGGGATCAGCATTGGAATTGCACAAAAACAGTCTCAGTGAAGTAAATCTCTCTTTCTCTCTCTCCAAATTAAAGCTTCAGGAAAGAAAATAAAGTTAATCTGCATAATAACAACTAATTTTAGAGAAGGGAGAATGACAATTCATTTTGAGTTCTATGCAAAATAACCACAAGAGTCTTAACACTCTACGTGTACCTTGATGTAGATGATAACATCACACTGCTATATGAAAAAAACCCACTGACTTCTAGTCATGAAATTCTCCTGAAGAGAACAAAAATTAAACTAAGAACATTATCAGAAGATGGAGGATATTTGAACTACACACCTTTTGAAGCCTGACATCCTTCAACACCACCAAGATGAACAGCTCAAGTCAGAGTGAATCCATATAAAAAGAAAGGCACTTGAGGTAATATATATACACACATACATACATATATATATTTTATATATATATACATACATATATGTATCTTTTTATAAATATATACATACACCTTTTTCTTTTTTAAATGAAGATGCTCCTAGTTTTACAGCTCCCTCTCCACTGCTTACATGAACTTTGCAAGCCACTGGGAAATGTCTGAGAAAAAAACCCCCACATTGCAGCGGAGCTTCCTTTGAGAATCTCAAAAATGAAAGATTATGATAGGATCTGTGTTGCATTTAGCATATAGCTGTTGTTACAAAGTAACAACAAATTTCCACCCAAGAACCCAAGTTCTATAAAAGACAACAGTTCTCAAATAGAGATAATCAAAGCTCCTACCTATCTCTGTCCTGTTGGGGCCAATGCCATTATGAACTCTGAGGTAACTGGAATGACAGGAATCCGAGTCATCAATATCAAAATCACCAAATTTGAGCTGAACTCGCTGCCCAGGCTTCACACGGATTTCCCATTCGCAAACGGTGCTGTTGGGAGAGGTCCGGGGGTAGTTTATGGAGGCCAGGGTCCCGCTCTCAGGGCCCAGCACAGTGTGCCCACACCCATCACCTACGAAAGAAGAAAAATAAATCAGCTCCCCCGTTCATCCTCAAAGCCTCACGTCACACCATACCAACCACGTTGTGAGAAAACTCCAAGGTAACTCACATGCAAATGACACAGCAATGGTGAGAAAAAACCATTCAACTAACGCTGCCTTTTGCTTAGCTTATCATCACAGGTGACCAGAGAGCTGCTACAACTTCCTCAATGAGATGGAAATTCATCCATAATGGCTTAAAGAACGGCATGGACAGTACAGGAAGTGTCCCTGCTACTTTGTATTTCCTCAACACCTCAGTACAGAAGGAAACAAGAGCTGAAAAGGACAGAGAAACCTTACAATAAAACAAGAGCACACTGGTTTTACTGTGTTACTGTACTCACAACACAATGAAAAAGAAGTAGAAAGCCAATGGACAGCAGATAAAATACAGCAACTTAAATACAGCTCTGACCATTACCAAACTGCTAATACGTTGTTTCCTGCTGTACCACTACTTTAATGCTGCAATTCACTGTTATTTTGAGAACTAATTTTTTCAGAATTTGCACAACAAATTAAATCATAACTCCAACCTGGAGTCCTCTACCTAACATTTGAGTATTAATTTTAAACAGCAATAACAGTACTAAAACCGATTTGTTTAACAAATGGAAAACGAGCACAAATTGTATATTATCGATATCAAATTACAAAGAGCAAACTGATAAATTCAATTACTCAACAGCTAGACATGCGTTTCCCCCAGTATGTAGCACAAAAAGTATAAGCACTTCTGTGCTGGTTTAGAAATGTGAATGTTCTCAGAGTAACGTTCACAATGATCACCATGATTTGTATTGACAGAAGTTTGTTTTGACAGCTAGAAGTGTTTCATATTACACAAAAATATGTGTAGTTCCTCTATGAAATATGAAAAGGTAAGCCAAGCTTTGGGTACAAAAATTGTACATATTATTTAAGAATTTTAAGTAAATTTCAAAATTCTTAAATGCATTACATGTAAGACTGAGTGGAAAAGTAAGTCCAACGCACTGAAGTGACGTGGAACAAAATCCTGTGATTAATTTAACTAGGTCTGATTAATCTGTTGGCAAACACACCTAATTTCTGCTAACAAAAACTATTCTCCTTATAATCTGAGCACATTGAAAGATAGCTGCATGTTATAAAAGCTAGAGTGCTGCTGGTATACACAGAATCATAAACAGATGCAGATGCAAACCGCAGCTTTTTATCCTGCTAGCAGTCTTGAATGAAAATTATACATCCTTGGAAAAGTTAACTGCAATATCTGCTTAG
Organism: Rhagologus leucostigma; assembly: GCA_013397725.1. Classification (NCBI taxonomy): domain Eukaryota; kingdom Metazoa; phylum Chordata; class Aves; order Passeriformes; genus Rhagologus; species Rhagologus leucostigma. The sequence continues at coordinate 547,456 of VZTD01004011.1, read as the reverse complement.
TAAAATCAAAACTTTTATTTGTAAAACTGTTGCTCAGCCATGTTTTTATTACTGCGATTTGCTTTAAAACACTGTGTTCCATCCCATCGCAAATATTATTTCTTTTTGGGGACAGCTGATAAATTACCCTTGTAAGTTAGGGTTTTTCTAACACGAGACACCACTGTCCAACGTTACAAAGAGGTAACTTAAACCGCATGCTTTATGTATCATTATAATCCTGGCTTCTTTCAAAAGGCACATTATAAACCTAAGAAAAGTGAAAGCTTTATCATGCAGAACCTGTATGGCCTTCATTTATTAGCCACTAAGCATTCAAATGTCAGGTTCCTGATTAGTCTTAACATGTTAACACTTAACAATAAAGGATTCCTTTTCTGGTAAAATGGCTTTTCACAAGCAAGTACTCACACACATCACAAAATGCATGGAATTTATTATATTAACAACAACAAAACCAACAAATATATTCATGGTGAATATATTTGGGGTTAGCATTTCAAAACTCTCTATACTGCAGATATAAAAATAATTATCAACACAAGCAGCAGTCAGTTTTACGTTATGTCCTAAACAAAAGCAATGAGCCACTAACCAGTTCTCTGTTTTTCCCATTCCATGATGGGGTAAACAACTGCTTATTAATTCATAGATTCAAAATACTCTGCAGATACACTGAAACAGTGGCCTTTTTAAAATGAAATCATAGGCGCTTTCACCTGTATAGGCAGATATACTGTTCTGAGTGCATTTCAAGGAAAATAAAAATGCTTGCATGAACTAGAACGCTCAGAAGTTATTTCTCATTTCAAGAGGCCTGTTATTGCAATGCAGTAACCACACAAATACTATTTCTTAAAACCAGGAATACCAATAATGCACATGATTCTGTATCTTCGATTCTTCCCTACATTTCTGCATCTTAAGCCTATGCTGCTGGAAATCAAAGACAAAGGAGAGCTTGGGTCTCCTCTCTGAACCAAAATGTATTTAAACTGCAAATTTCTCCAGTTAAAAGTAGAAAAGATCATGCCTAACATTCATTTAAACACTGCTCTCCACTAGCTTGCTGTTTAGCTGTCTCAAGCATGAAACAACATCTGCACTGTGCTCACATGATGAACACACAGGGCACAGCTTTCTGATGGGAGAAGCAAAAGAGCTCCAAAAAAACTAAACACATTTAGGTGATAAAATACAAATAAAATATTTTAAGTTTTAAAAAGACATCGGGCTTTTTCTTCGAAAGACACATCACTAAAAATTGACAACATCCCTTGTAGTTTGGAACAATGTCTTGTTTCCCACGGCTAGAGAGAAAAACTTTCTAATTTGCCTCACACAATTTTATGGAAATGCCAATCTCAGACCTCCCTTTTGTTGTAGGTTTTCTTGAAAACATGAGAGGAAAAATACTCCTCTATTCATATTAAAGAACCTGCTGTCAAATCATACTAGAACGGTAGGGAAAGGAAAAACAGTTGTGCTGACCTGCAGCATCTTACTATGAAGTCAGTTTTTAAAAGTAGCTCATGCTGAATGGACATTTTAGATCTTTTTATTGTATTTCACTTAGGTTAGTGATAACGGAAATGCCAGACACTTCATGCCTGAAGAATCTGAAGATTACTGTGGCATATACAGTCTGCCAAGGGCAGCACCATCACTCATGAGCTATTTGGAAAATTTTAAAAATCATAATTCCAGTGAAACTTGCAGAACAATGAAACCACATTCTGTTGTACTGGTACTATAAAAGGGCAGTTCTTGAGCCTCTCCATGAAACGTGGCGCTTCATCATTTCTGCCATACTTCTTTAAACACCACTGATGAACTCCAGAGACACGTACACATATCCAGCATCAGGGGAGCAATCTGCAATACTCGGCAATTTCTCTAAGAAAAAAGTACAATCCTTTGCACTACAACAGCACACATAGGACAGTAGTCACTTTGTTCATTTGGAGGTCATTAAGTGCCACACAATCTTTTGCTTCTGTTAATCTGTGCACATGAGAGCAGAATATCTGAGAACACACTGAAGAGAGACATCAATTCCCTAATCAATTATTCCTGGATGGGCTGACAACCTCTGTTGTCAGTACACAGCTGAACAAGTCTCCTGCTTTCTTTCAGACTTCTCTGTCACACTACAGACCCCCTGCACTTGCAGGACACATAAAGCCCTTAGTAGAAGCACCAGATCACTCGTGTGCACACATCACACCTGACACGTGGAGGGCCTGCAGATGTGCATCCAATTTCACATGTCCTGGGAACCAAGTTCACAGCAAAGAGGAAATGCTCAGCTCCTCACCAGAACTTGTGTTAGAAACACGGGCACCTCTTTAGCAGCTGGCAGAGGAAGGCAGACTGCTGTCATCAGGAGAACGATCCATCTCTCCTGCAGGCACCTCTGAATGCAGTCTGGATGAAGCCTCCTGACAGATTCCATATAATGCCCAGGCCATGGCACATTGATGCCTGATGCAATCATGCAGATGACTGAAAACGATTTCTTAAAGCCAAGTTCTCTACATCAACAAAATACAGGACTTGGACCAACACAAACATACCAAATCCACAGGATTTTGATAATTGAAGAAAATGTGGAATTTAATAAAATGAAAGAATACTGAACATGCAGGAGTGGGTGCTAAGTAGTCTATTAATACCCACAAAAAAAAAGATTAACTGGACTTTATAGTTGTGGAAGTCAATCAATCAGAACTTTTCCCCCCCTGAGAACAGCTGCCGTTAGTGACTGCTAATCTTGTTCTCACTATCAAAACATGTTAAAAACCAGTTTTTTAGACCAGTAAATACTTTCCCATTCCTTACTTGGAGAAGAGTGAATGATAAAAGACATTAGACAGTTCAATACTATAATCTATAAAGCATAACCGATGCATATTAAAACACTGATCTCAATTTTAACACATGGCACTGCTGTTTGAACAGACTCAATTTAGCTAGTGGATTTCCTGAGAAGATTTTACATACGTAAGCTATGATTTTCTGTATGTTTATGACTAAATACTGGATGTAATTAAAACATTTTTAACTAAGCAAAGGTAGAAACAAATCTATTAGAGTTATGTGAGCAAAAAAGGGTGTTTTAAAGCATTCATTTTAACTTCAAATACACAACTCTTTCTGATTCAATGCACTACTATAATTTCTCCTCTTCTGTTCAGCTCCTGTGATCTGTATTTCCCTGCTTTTTTATCAGCATACCACTAAAAGACACTGCATCTTTTTGCTTTTCTCAGTGTGGGCAAGAAAGTTTACACAAAGAACAAAAGAGTTCCATGAATAAGAAACACGGAATTAAGACCACAGAGACATCAAATTCTAAATAGCTTTTTCAAGTATTTTCAAATGCCCTTACTTGTGTCCTCCAAATTCATTGCTGTATCCACCAAATTCCATAGAGTGATGATCTTCAGGAAGGAATACGTTCCTCTGTCAGAATTAATTTTCTTAACAAGCCAACAAGCACGCAGTCCACTTTGATCTTTATGCCATTTATTTGTCTCAGTAACACACTGGTTGGGGCATTTCATCCCACTACAGATGTTTCACAACATAAAATACCCCACACTGCCACAAGCGAGGCCACAGCTCAATAAACACTTGAAGGCACTTTAAATTAGCACACCCACAGACAAAAGCAAGCCTTGTCTGCCTCTCACTTTTGACCACATGTTCTCACACCCTTCCTGGTACTGGAGGCAAACACTTATGCAGCCACAGGGCCAACCAGAGCAGGGACTTGGCATAAAAATAACTGTTAGTTTTAACCTAGAGCAACCCCCTAATTCATTTGAGTATGCACATGCAGCAGCGCCTTCCTTGACAGAGGGATAAGAGTGTGAGAGAAGGGAAACACCAGCAGCTGCTTCTTTCACCAGCACTGCCAACCTGTGTTTGCATTTTAAACAACCTTGAACGCCAACCAGAGAGGCAGAAACCATCCCAGCCCTGGGAAGAGCAGTCACACGAGAGCAGTGCACTGGCTTGAGGAACCAAGCTGGCTGCAGGCAGTGCCCCCTGCCACTACACAGTGCTGGGTTTCACCAACCCACCTGAGGCAGCTCTTGGTGCCACTGCCAGTGGCAGGGCAAGGAGTGGAGGACAGGTGGGATTATGGCTGCCTCAGCTTGGATTGATTCACCTGCTGTGGGGCATCCTTAGGCAGTTAATGAATTATAGGTTGAGGTTTAACAAAGACAGGAACAGGGCAAAAGCACAGTAAGCATTTTGCTTTTCAAAATGTTGGCAGCTCAGTGGGGTGACAGGAGAGGGTGAGAGGAGACAGAGGCTGATTCTTGTTCTTATAGCACAAGTACAAAATTTAATATGCCATTGCAACAAAATTTTACTGTTTTCATTTACAACACTGGCCACATGCTGGGCTAGTGATAATTAGCACTTTATTATTTTAATCTGTACATGCAGGTTTACAATCATCATGTCTGGAACTCCAGTCGTAGCTTTCAGCCACTGAATTTTACACAAAAGAGTAACACTTACGAATCCTATATTTAGCATCCAAAATAAGGTACCATTTTAAAATAAATTATCTAAAATTATTATGTTGTCAGAGCAGGTAAGATGAGCTTCCTCTACTGTCATGTACTAACTGAACTGACTACTTCAAAAGAACAGAAGAAAGATCAGCTGTGTAAGACTGTGCTGCAGAGCTTTTACTTACTGATGTCAGGGAAACTATGTGAGTCCCCAGGGACAGCTATGACTTGCTTATATAGTATGCTGGCAAAAGGAGCCTCTGAAGACAGGCTAGGCATGGTGAAAAGTGATTTACACGAGGAGCCTGTGAGAGGACTCTGTGCTCAATGGTACATAATGCAGAAGCCCTTCTGATCTGCTGCCCAGGCTGACTCAGTGACAGCTCATGTTGTATGTCTTTGTTTGGCTGGCACATGCAGCTTGCCCACTTCCCAAGACACAGCATTTACTTTCCAATCTGCACCAACACTTTCTTAAAAATAAACACTGTTGTGCTTCAGTGCTTTAAGTGCTACACAGCAGAAACACGGATGATGAATAAATGAAAAATAACACACAGATGGTAATGCAAAACACTATGAGAATAAGCAATAGTCATGGTCAGAATGAGTTTCAAACCTCCTGAGAGTTCTTCAAACTCCTCACCACACTAGGACCACATGAAATTTCACAAGCCTCACATATGTCAACTAAGAGGCAAAAAGTTCTCCAATTATACCAATAATTCACATGCTAAATTAACACTACACTCAACATTTTCTCCCTTCCATTTTCAGTTCATAAATGAGACTGCACAGCCTAAACTGCAGATCCATGGTGGCAGCACCATATTGCCTTTCACAAGCAGCTGCCCTTTTCCTGCCCCACTCACTGCCAGTGCTCACTGTAGCCCTGTTGGGCTGTACCACAGGTTTGTGCTCAGGTTCCCATCCCAGATGCCTTCTGCTGGGTGAGGAATGGGTATGGCCCACCAGCCACTGGAGCCTGAACAATGCAGAGGATGCAAGGTAGAGACAGGGAGGACACAGCAGCAGCCACAGGTAACAAAAATTTTTGGTACCATGGAATCGACAGAAGCTGTCAGGGAGGAAGCTCATGGTTTGGGTACCTGAACAAAAAAAAAAGTGTGGATGCTTTCAAAAAGAAAACCTCAAAACATAGTTGTCATTATTTTCACCCTACAGCTACAAAGAGACTTTAAGCATATTTCTAACTCTCTTTAAAGTTTGTCATCCAACTGATGAAACAGTCCCACTCCACATCTCTGCACCAGCAGTTCCTTCTCCCGGTGTAGGTGGCATACACCATCATTTGATTTCTAACATTCATTTTCTAATCTAATTTCAAAATTACAGTGGGGACTGTTTGGAGTTTCCCCATTTTGAACAACTTGGCTTCATTCTAGCATAATAAAATTTAATATATAATCTTGTTCTAAAAGGCACTTCATTCCTAATTTTGCCCTGTAGATATTCCCTTAAAACAAAGATGTTTTCACACTTTTGACCCTCTATGAATACAATCAATAAAATAAACATTATGTATTACTGAATAACAAGATAATTAACTAGGAAGATGACAGTATATTTAAACGCTTGAGTCACCATTTTTTAAGTGCCAAATTTATCACAAAAAGTGTAGCAAGAGCATGTAGGAAGTCAGTGTGTGAAGCTTCAGTAAAAACTATCTGTGAACTTTAAGCTTGCCCATCAGCTTTGCTGTACCTTCTTTGTAGCAAAAAAGAAATGATGCCTCATGTAGGAGGACAGGAGAACTTGAAAACATCTCTTTAAAAATTAAGATATAAAGTAATGCAAATGCTTTATTTGAAATTTTCAAATATACTTAGGAAAAAGACAAAAACTGATCATCACTAGACTTTGTACACAAGTGTTCAAAAGCGTTCAATTTAATGCATTTCTTTTTCCACACTTGTGATAGTTCAATTTAATGCATTCCTCTTTCCACCCGTGTGATAATGAGATGTACTCTGATACGTGTACACAATTGCATAAAAACAGAATTTAACAGATAATGTGTTTTAGGGCTTCTTGGTTTATCACAAAACTCACAGATTCACAAAAGAAAAATTAAGCACCGTGGCTTCTTTCCACCACACTGAACAAGGCAAGATGACTTTCTCTGTATCTTAACCATTCTGGAGCAAAGTTAAAATAACCAGATGTGGGCTTTAACTGGCTGAAGTTCTGCTAAAGATGCAGCAGCTGCCAGCTAAGAAACCCTGTGTGGACCTGCAGGCAAACATACATGCACAACACACTCAGCATACATGCTACATCTCTGTGGTGAACAACTCTTTCAGAGGCAAAAGCTCTGAACTCTGAGGAGTAACCATGCAAAATTGCACCACTGTAATGCATCTTTCCACTCAAGATATTGAGGATCTTTCACCTGCTGCATTCCTGTGAGGTTTCTCTCCAGAAAAAAACCCCATGTTTATATGCAGGTAGCTATACAAGTGGCTTGTCTTGCCAAGTCTAATTAAAACACTTTATACACCCCATTTTTGCATTTTTAATTTTATATTGGGGTGAACATAAAGAGAACTGTGGCATAACTGCTAAAACAGTTCAGTGTTATCCTTCAACATCCGAAGCTGCAACTGGGCACCGAAACAGCTACTAGTTCTACTTCAAGAATTTGCAATTAAGGGGTCACGATAAACAGTGTGATATGACTGACAGCATCACTGTGGGAAGCTTTTACATCATCATCATTTTTAGAAACCATGACAGAAGAATCATCTGCTTACAACCATTTTCAGAAGCATGCCAAGCTTTTCAAGGTCCCTTTTCCACCATTAAGAGTATTCATCATGGATGTATGAAATGATTAACTCTAACAGCACTTTAAGCAAAGAACCAAGAAAATCAGAGGGGGTTTTTTTTAAGAAATGGTTCTATCAGAAAAACCATTTTGGGGAAAATAATTTTTAAAAGAGAATCCATGTGACCTCATGCACAATCCATCAAATTCCAGCAAGATTTATAATCCAAAGATGAGCTGCTGGCAAGAATTGTCATTCTGATGGATAATATTCCAATCCTAGATAACAAAACCTCTTCCTTGAGCTAAAAGTAAATTTGGAAAACTTCAAAAATCTGGGAGGAAGATTTAGAGGGAGGATTAACAATGGAACATATAAAGTGGGGAGTGTTTAATAAAGTATATAGATGATCTGACCATTGATTTTCACTTTTCAGTAGATAAATGATGCGTGATCTCCGGAATATGGTTAATAAGGCAGTATCCTGTGATCAGCTGAATTGAGCTTTCACGTCATGAAGAATGTTAAAACGTAATACACTAATTTAAAACTTTTACTGAACGATGAAAAATGTTAACAAAATCAAAGATACCCACACAAAACAAAAACAACCTTAAAACAGCTGTTCGGTTTTTTCCTTAATATTAAAATTAAAAAAACCACTGTAATACAGTCTTGCCAATGAAAGACAAACTCTGGCATAAAGAAAACGCCAGAAAAATATTTCCTAAAACAAAAAATAAAGAAACATTGAAAAACTACACAAATAAAAAACTTCCAGAGTCTCTCTCAAAAAAGAAAAATCAGCAAGTTTGAACCTGTCTGATTTTAATTCATAAGTCATTTTACAGAATGATGGATTCATAGAGTACTGAAGACCAGAATGACCTTTCAAAGTACAATTTCTCGTACACCGTGACTACTTAGAGTTGGCTAGTCACTATTCTAACTAAGGGGAGTTCAGGATGTTGCATTAAATTTCTTTCTAGAAGGTTTTCAGACTTGAGCAAAAGCATCTTGAGAAAGAGACTTTTTAACTATTTCTAAAGCTAGTATGCTTTAAACACCTGGAGAAGGAAACAAATAAACAAAATACAAAAACAAGCCCCCACCCCGACCCCATCTGTTTCTAAGACATTCTTAAAAACACACCTACTGGTATTGCCAAGAATGACAAAACTGAGTTCAGAAACTTGGTTCAGCTTCCGCACCAACATTTACTAATGCGATAGCAATGTACGCTACGGCAGCCACGGTGCAGAACTGGGACCTCCTAGCTGTGACACCACTCCAAAACAAGAGGCATGGAATTTCTACTGACAGCACAGAGGTTAGTATTTTCACTAAGATACTGAGAACAGAGGTTCCTAAGACCAGCAGTCAAATAACTGCAGGAAAATAGTGATTACCTGAGTCACAACGCACAACGCCTCTTGTACAGAGACCAGTGACCAGGCCAAAACATCTTCCTCACATCAGCAAACATCAAAAGCAAGCACATCTGACATGTACATAGTCAGTCCCCATTTACACATATCCTACTTCCAGAAACCCTTTTGCTTCAAAAGAATGTACTTTTTTAGAAGCAATTGCCAATAGCTGCTGAGAATCCTTGCACTTCTAATGGTTCATGGACTTGTATTTCACATCGCTACCGCAAACATATTCCAGTTGTTTCATAGGTAGAGAGGTCAGCTCAAATCACACTCTCACTGCAAGCTTGCAACAAAATGTTTAGAAGTATGAGTTGTCACTTACTGCAAAGATAAACACTCATATGCTTGATTTTTCAGGATGCAACTAAACTCACCAAAATCAAAGAGATAACTAATCACTGAGCTTCGGTATCCACCAGCTGTGCTGGTCTAAACCTTACAGACTGCTAACTCACTGAAAATTATATTTATTTTGGTATTTGCAGAGATAAAAAAGAATATAACCAAACAGAAGTGACAACTGCAAACACAGAGATTTTGTAAGAAATGCCAACAGGAAGCATCCAAACGCCATAAGCAGTACCAAGTGACTGTGTTACAATTCCACGACAATTCCAACTGCTTGAAATACTGAGATAGCTAAACAGTATGAACTATTTGCTTTAATTTCATTTTTAAAGAGTTTAGCAAGCATAAAGAAATGTTATCCTCTTACAACTCTTCACCAAGGGAAACTAAGTGGTCATGCAGGGAAACACCAGAAATTACACGCCTGAAAAGAAAGCACAGGTTAAATGTTTCTTACCCAACCCAGGGCTGGTGTTTGGGTTTTTCATGGTTTTTTTTCAGGCACTAGACAAAAAAATGCATCAACCAGAAGCTATTTTCAAAATCAGTGTTATTCTGTGGTCCAAATGCCAAGTCACTACCAGATTTTCAAGCATAATTTTTGTTTTAAATAACATAAAGTGTTCAGTTATAAAGCAACAAGCTCAAATAGAATATGAATAACACAGCTCAAGCTGTTTGCCTCCAGTAATGAATGGCAAAGGATGTAGCTTAGCAAAATCTGGTATTTCATAGTCTTGCTGCATTAATGAACAAGCTCCACAGATAACAACCCATCACTCTGTATAAAAAAACCCCAGCACTGAAAATTGTATAGATCCTATCTTAATGCAGGTTACCACATGGCCTTCTACATTAATATTACTCCTGCTCTCCCTCTCCACCTCCCCTAACTTCAGTTCAGTAACAAATCCACACTCTATGCTTGGATTATGGTTTCAACTACACTATTTTAAATAAAAGTATCGTGAACGTTCCATAAGATTTGATTTAGAGAAATTAATCTAAAAGCAACTCAATTAGAAAATGCAGGAGGAGAAGGAAATACTTTGACTACAAAACAAATTCCAGGTAATCCTAAGTGCTTTCCCCAAAGCACAGGGTGCAGTTATAGAAGTGAGGGTGACAAGCAATGGTTTTTTAAAAAGCCTTTCAAAATATGGATAAAATAACCAATATAGAAACATTTCACAATACGCCGAGCAGCAATTCCAACAAGGATTGCATTTGAACTAATGACTATCTGAGCTATGAAAGCTGATGCATTCAAGGCAGCCCTTAACCAGCCGATGACTGAAACTACACAGAGCAGCAGTGATCGCATTAAAAACCTAATGCATCATTTCCCACAGCATAAAGCAGGTTGGCAGAACTGCAGAAAAAGGAGATGGATTATTTTTCTCTTACATGAATAACATAAGAAAACATTCCTGAAACTCTTGAAAGCTGAACATCTCCATTCAGTAGCAGGAAAATAATTTTCCTAAAGACTGCGCTAACGTGCTAGAAGGTTAGGCTTGAGATGCACACAGTAACAGCATACGAGCTTCTGAAAGAACACTTACATTGCCTTTTTAACACTAGCTCACATGCTTGACTTTTATAGCCACACACACATATATATTAGACCAACATGCATTGTACTGCTTAAATACAAAATGTGGTACATTCTTATGAGAGCTCCAAAGAGTATTTACACAAAAGGGTGATTCCTGCATTCTTTACAGGAATGAACTAGACTAGCACGACCTCAAAAGGCTCCCAGATGAGCTGGGCTAAACTAAGCCAGTACTGCAAGGCAACCTCCCAGGAAGGATGCTCTGCAGAACACATGGATGTACCTTTTGCTTACCAGATCCACTTACCCACTTCAGTTAAGGCTCATTCAATAGAGGAGGAAAAATAATGTTACTGAGATTCTTGTTTTCAAAAGCAAAAAATATTCACCTTTTAGGTCTAAACTTCCAACACCAGCTCGCTTCCCCTCAGAAACAGCATTCCTCCACAAAATGTTTTAGGGCACTGTTCCTTCTCACTAAATCTATCTTCAGGGTGCAATGCTGGGAATTTAAAAAGAGCATCAGAAAACCTAAATAAGCCTACCCTAACTTTAAGCCCTGGTCTTGAAAAATTCTTCCATACTTCTCGGCACAGGGATGAAAGGGATTTGCCTCAGCACTCCTGCCTAAATGCTACCAATCCCTGAATCCTCAAGCTGCACAACTGCATCTTCAAAACACTGCACTCTTAACTGTCCCATTAAAAAGGCAACACAGTTCATTAGAACACTGCCCTCCTCATCATAAAACACTTAATCGGATGTTAATTTGAGGGACAATAAATCTCTCATGCAAAGATCTGAAAGTCTTTTTAATCAAAGTAATTCCTTGTGGTTTTGGCTGTGACTCCCTTCCTCCCAGAAGAGCCCAGCCAAGAACAAGGAATACAAAGTGCAGTGAGACACCACCCAATCTAATTTAGCAAGAATAGAAAACGGCACTCGTGTGCAAGGCAGCACATGGCAATTGCTCATGTGACAGACGGCTTTGTGGTAGTTTGTATTCAAGCGCCCGGAGCTCTCTGCAGCAGGAAAAGACACACCTGCAATGGGCTACCCTGGCAGCTGGAACCCATCAGTCCCCTGTTCTAGAAGGAAATCATCTCTTCCAGGACACTAAGGGAGAAGCTGCAGTCTCCCTCGCTCTTGCTCAGCTGATGGATATGTAGCTAGAGCCATCTTCTCTTTGCCTGAATCCTTCTCCCCAGACTACGGCTGACGGATCAGCACATGCCCAATTCTGGACTGGCCACAGTCAGAGCCACCACTGTCTACTGCCCTGCAGGAGAGACAAGCAGAGGTGAGACCAGGAGCGCTGCGGAGAGGAGAGGAGAGCACACCAAGGAACTGAAGAGAAACACGGAACACACAAATGATCCACAAATACTGTGGCTGAGTCCTAAAACACAAGGCCACGGAAAATCATTTCATGAGGCTCAACGTGCACAAAGCCATGAGTTCTTTCACTTCACTTTTCCGATGATGGTAACTCAGTACCAGAGTATTCAAATTAAGTATTCAAAACTTAATTTTTGCTGCTACACTGGAGCAAACATTTCTAAGCTACAGTGGTGAATCACATTTTTGCACTTTCTTCAATGAGGTTTGAGCATATAACAACATCCTGACAGGCTGCTATTTGTTTAGAACAAACTGTGGGAATCACATTCAAAAACAAGCACTCAGCACTAATTTTTTTAAATAAAAGACTGCAAACAAATCTGCTTCAAGTCACTGGGGAATTGGCTTCAGAATAAAAGGTTACTTTTAACTTGGAGCACTTTTTTGCAGTTTTACAGGTACATCGGTATCCACTAGGAATCCCAACAGATGGTTACCAAACTACATGTGTGATAACAAAGTTCTTGCTCTACAGACCCTACAAGCATCATTATTTCAAAATTACTGACACATTATTCAACTTCTACTTTGATGAAAGCTAAGCAGCCATTCCTCCCGTAGCTGTGTTTTTCTAAATTAAGAAAAAAAAAAAAGAGGTTAAACTTAGCTAATGAACAGACCATACCAAATTTATGTTAATGCCTAAACATCTGCTAAGAGCACTGTTTCTCAAAATGCCAGCCACGAAGAGCAGGAAGCTTACACAGTGCTGGCTTGCTTTCATTCACACCTGCCTAATTACATGAAAAACAAAAAAATACTCTAAGTATTTTTCAAATATCAATTTCCTTGCAAGCAGGAGCTAAAATCACTACAGAACTGTTTCAAAAATCACAAGAGCTGACTTGCACAGCCATCAGCTGGACCAAGGCACGAGATTATGAAATGCAGCGCCGGGCACCTCTGTAGGTGTCTGAGCTAATAAAAAATGCTCAGACTTTTCCAAGACAGCAACACACTCAAGTTCAAGTCCTTGACCAAGGAATTCTGAATTACATACACTGAATGATTTGAAATATGACAGACTGAAAAAAATCCCAATTGAATCCTACAAGATAATACAGCGGGCTACTAAGTGAAAGACATATTCACCACTGCAATACCTGCAATTTTCATTTCTCAGTTTGCTGCTCTCTGGAAGGAGAGGATAACAACATTTGACCCAATATTAAAAACAAGCTTCACACTGACCAAAATAATGTTCTTTTAAAATCAGTTCGGACCAGGAAGGTGCTCTACAGAATAGCATGTGAGAAATGAAAACACTAATCTCCAGAAAAAGATTTAAACACCATGTTGTATGTGAGGCTTAGAGCTGCTGAACAGCAGAAGAGAAAATGAACAACTGCTTATTAACAGAGGATCAGCCTCTCTAACTCTAGTAGGTTTTTTATTCTTTCTTTTTACTTTTAATTCTGTTAGTAATAAATCTTCTTTAACTGTTTAAGTGTGGACCTGTCTTGCCTTGAAATTTTCCGTTTTCCTCAATAATCCTTATTTCCCCTTATGCAAATAATTAGATTTTGTGTGCTTGGCGCCCTAACGAGTGTCAAACCACAACACTAAGATAATGAATGAGGCTAGGTTCCTACACAGTATCACTCACTGTACTTTTAAAAAAGAGCTTAAAAGCAACTTTAATCGTGGAATTTCCCAAGTCCTGGCTACTTTCAGTGTCAAACAAGACCTTCTCTTAAAAGACTGTCCACATATTTAATGCCCTAATTGAGTAATAGCTTTGTGCAAACCCTTCAAGAGCAAGACAGCAGCTTCATTTCTCTATGGGACTCCTTAGCCAAATCAGAATTATGCCAGCATTTAGAGATACAGGATATGGGCTCCCTGACCTTCTCTGGAATAAGATAAATGAAAATATTTTGGCAAAGAAAGAGTCCCTCACTAGCAGAACTCTTCTCAGAAGCTCTAGCACTTTCTCATACTGAAGCATTGTATTTGACAACACCACAGTCCCTCACCTTAAAACAAGCTCTGCTTTTTCTTAGCAAATAAAATGAAGCTTGTCAACAAAGAGGTTTCCTTCTTGCTCAAAAGTGAGACTTCTGAGCAAACTTGAAGCATTAACTAGAGAAACACTGCAAACAGAAATTCGGGTTAGGAGCTCTTCAGCAGTTTCCCGAAGTACAGAAAGATAAAGTTTCACACATACCTAAAAGCCTGCTGTCCTCGCAGAGCCACTTCTTGCTGCATGGTCCCGCCCCCTCTAACACCCCCGACTACTCAGTGAGCCAATTCGACTCAGACATCTGGAGGTAAATTATGACTCTTCTCTACCCCCACAGTTATTTCAGTTTTCTCCTAAAATAACAAACTCAGTCTGCTCACCAAAAGGTCGGACAAGTGTCGGGTCAGCACAAGCGTGATGCTCCTACAGCATGAACTAACACCTTGCTGCTGCCTGCCTCACCCAGCAGCAACCTTCGAAAGACTAAATGTTAAAATAGCCTAATTTCCTCTCAAAAGCAAACGGGCCTTCTACTCCTCCATTATAAATTACAACAAAACAAAACCAGGTGTGTCAAATGGTTATCAGCATTAGTTTTGTATGTGTATAGGAACATAGTTAAATGCAATTAGCTGGAAATAATAGGAAAAGATACATCCACACAACTAGTTTGGTCTATAGACACATCACTGAACTTTTTCTATTCAATTAATTAATTTTAATTAATTATTTAAATGTTTAATTTATATGCAACAACAGTAGTGTGCATATAGTTCTTATTCCCTTTGTGCATTTAAATACAGCATTTTTGATATTCAACCGTATTTCCATCTCTGAGAGGGAAAGAAAAAGTTTTGTCATAACTTTGAACAGTTTCTGAGGAGATCAGTTTCTGAAACGATGCAAGACCAGTGCAAGAAACAAGTGGAACTGAAAACCACAAAATTAATCTTCTCAATCCCTTCCCAATCCCAGAAGTGAGTTTCAAGATGCTGTCAAAACACTCACTCCCACCACTCTGTCCCAAGCACATGATCAAAGTGACAGTCACAGTAGCATCCTCTGATCTTCTGCCATGAAGTGACCAAACTCTGCCACGTAATTTTCACAGTGCTAAAGCCTGATCACTAATTCTACCCGAGGAAAAGAAATCTCGTCGATTTCTCTTAAGAAAAAAAAAAAAAAACAACCCCAAAAAAACAACAACGCCTACTCGTTCCGGACTCTCACCCCTACATACACATCTGCATACTCTTGGGCGAGTGTAAGTTTATTTTCACAGCAAGCAGAATCTCCCCTTTATCCGCCTCCTGGCTCACGCCGAACACTTCACAGCCTGCAAGAGCGGGTCACCCGCGGATCGGGCAAGCCAAACCCCACACACGCCCTGCCCTGCACTGCCCCTGTGCCCCGAGCTGCCTCCACAGCCCCGGCTCCCTGCCGAGCGCCGGCCGCGCCCCGGCCGGGTGAAGCCCTCCCGCCGCCACCTCCCCCTGGGAGTGCGGGAGCGGGGAGGAAAAAAGATTGCTGTTTAGTTTTGTTTGGTATTTATTTTTCAAAACGGGGCTCTTCTCTCGCCCTTTGCTGGCCAAGGAGGGGGCAGGTTCGACGTGTGGGGCCGCACGCCGAGGGACTCCCCCTCCCAGTAGAAGAGCCCCGAAGGATTTGTTTCCCACCCCCGGCGGCCGGGGCTACGGGGCTCGCCCGCCGCCGCTCTCGCACCCACCTTTCTGCGCCTCGGTGCCCCGCAACAGCAGCAGCAGGAGGACGAGGAGGAGGCTGGGGCGGAG